>WKFP01014390.1:435732-479858 GCA_011057875.1 Pterocles orientalis
CTGACTGACACCACAACCTCCTGTACAGCCTGAAAGCCCCCACAGCAGCTCCAAGGAGCATGGCTTTCAAATCTAAAATCTCTTCTTAAACATCTGGCCTTAAGATGGTTTTCACTAGATAAGCTGACGTGCCCCTCCTTAAAGATAAATCCATTTTTGTCATTTTTTACCTCTGTTTCTAATGTCACTATTTCCTGGGTCATTTTTCTGTCAACACCAAGTTTCACGTGCCCAAGTACTTTATCAAACTGGAGAATCTAATGAACCAGAACCTCCACCCAGGGTTACCTCTACTCAAAATTCCTACGTTATTGACTCTTGGATGTTGAATACCAAAACATACTTTAGATTATCTAGTTTAATCTCCAGTTTGCAACAGACCTAGAAACCCAAAACTTTTGTCCTTCCAGCTCCATGAACCAAAAAACTCGCATCTGACAAAAGCGTGACTTTCCAGATGGCTTCAAAAATGTCAAAGCAACACAGAACTTACCATTTCCTGCAGCAGCTTGTTGCCACGGCCAGTCATTCTGTTTAAAACCTGGGTGTGATCCCTAATTTGTCTAATATGTCACGCCTCACCTTCTAGATCTTAGGCAATTAAACATAATCCTTTAGTGAATCCTACGTATCCCTTAGTGAATTACACATCACGAACTGCAGTGTTCTTAGATGCAAGAGAAAGGGTTCACCTGCTGTCGTACATGGCTGTACGTGGGAAAGCGATCTGGCCTCCAACTTGTCCTGCTTTGATGCAGCGGGGATCTGCTGTGCGCGTGCAGTAATTCCAATTGCACAGGTACAGAAGGGCTGCTGGACAAGATGGTCCAAGGCTGGAGCAGCTCCCATGCGAGGACAGGCTGAGAGAGTTGGGGGTGTGCAGCCTGGAGAAGTCAAGTCTCCAGGGAGACTTGGTTGCCCAAAGCCTCATCCAGCCTGGCCTTGAACCCCTCCAGGGATGGGGCATCCACAGCTTCTCTGGGCACCCTGGGCCACTGCCTCACACCCGCACAGGGAAACATTTCTTCCTCACATCTCATCTCCATCTCCCCTCTTCCAGCTTCAAACCCTTCCCCCTGGTCCCATCACTACATGCCCTTGTAAGAAGCCCCTCTTCCTTCATGTGCTTTTCTACATGACCATGAGATCTAGAAACAATGCTTCAGAGTTTTATGTATTGAAAATAACCACAGGAACTGGGAATTTTCCATTAAAAACCCAAAACAAATATTGCAAAACTGAGTATTATTGAACAGGTTCCAACATCACCAACTATCCACTGCTTTTTAATGAATAACTACAGCAACATCATTTAGAACTGCTACTCTAGCAGGGCTTCAGTTATTTCCCTTTTTAAAAATATTTAAATAAGCTTACCCTATTTAAAGATCAATTCACAAAGCAGTTAAGTAAATCAGCCATTTTAGAATCATCATAATTTCATTCACCTCATTAATTAATGGATATTCTCTACGACTTCATCCCCCCCATATTGCTCTAAGAGCCTCTTATCCTCCTGAACTCCTCCAGCTAGCTATAATTTAATTTGCTTCCCCCCCTCTTTTTCCTTGTGAAATGCAATCAACTGCAAAAGTAACAACATGCAAAGTACGACAGGGGCAAGCAGAATGATGGAGGGTGTGCAGCATCAAACAAGATAGCAAACACTTTTCTTGGGAACACAGACTGTGACCTCCTGCTTTGCTGTGGTCAAACTTTCTTGCCAACGTAGCAAAATATCCTCACCACCAGCAGATCGTAGCTTAAGAATCACATGCTGGATCTTCTGACCGGTTACAGAAACTCTCACCAGTTACCGTGGGCTGTCAAATTTCCTTAGGGAGATATTAGAAATAAAAAAGCACCAACCAAGGGAAATGCCATGCGTTTTTCTCCCCCACATTTTGAAAGCAAGACCTTTGCAAAGTACTAATTAAGCCCAAAATAAAATTGACTGATTTTTAAACAACTGAATCTGGCCCTTACAATGAATGAAGTTTATTTTGAACCTGACAGAAAAAGGTAGCTTAAAATATCAACCTTATTTACATTTCTTACATTAAGTTGGCAGTCACATCTCAAGTAAGATGGCCCAGTTCCACTTACTGCCTCTTGGTATCTGTAAAGCACACAAACTTCACGCTTATCTTTCACGGCTCATCCAAAAGGAACCTGAGGTACCTGAATATCAGACTGAAGGGAGGCAATAAGGAGCTAAATAAAAAAGAACTGACTTTCCCTCCCAAATGCACAGATATAAAATATCCAGCAGGTCTCAACCAGCCAGATGCAGCATCACCCTTTTTCACTTCTAACACCACCTTCTGGAGCGAAGGCTGTTTAGGGGCATAATTGTCACACCACCAAGACTTATTTAACCTCTTTATTGTACGAATTCCACCCTTCAGACAGGGGCTTCCTTCCCACTTCCTACTGATCTTGAGTGGGGGTACCTGGCCGGATACAGAGATGCTCTCTTCCACTATCTTCCTGCATCTCGTAGAGAAAAGTAAGGAAAAACACAGCAAGGTTTTCTCGCCTACTATCATAGCCCAAGCCCACAGAGATACAAGAATCATTTACCCGACACTAACTTTCTAGGTGACGGAACACAGCAGAATAATCCCATAAAAACAGCTACAAGCTAAGACCACGTCCAATTGAACTCGCAGAAGTTCAAAGCAATTCAATTACCCATTTGGGAATAAGGCCAGACATCAGTCTTAACACCTCCAACACTTGAGAAAATGGCTCTGGACTCTAATGATCACAAGAAATCATTTTTTCCACTCTCCTACTCACTGTACACGAGTAGGAAGTACCCTAGCATCACTGAGAGATCATCTTCTGCAGAGGTCCTTCTCCAAATTTCCATCCAAATTCACTGCTTTATCTAATAACCTCTGCAAAGCTCAAGACTTCCAAAATCAGTTGTGCTTTTTGATATTAGACCTATATTTGATATAATCTGCATAATATGGATGTGGGCTAGAGCCAAAGTGTTCAGAACAGGATCCTAGGTCTGGTAATTGGTTTAAAAACGATTCTGATAAAGTCACATCAACTGTGGCAAAGAGGATGGGGAGAGATGCCAACTTCTACCCTTCTTCGACATACAGCGTATACTGCTGGTCCAGGGTAGGACCCCAACAGCACTGCACCGTCCTCTTAACAGTGTCACCAGAATTTATAATCTTATCTTTTACAGCACCATCGTTTTTCACAACATAACATGCGTGTTCTTGGTGTCATTGAACACAGTCTTGCCCTTTGAATAGAAGAACAAAATCACAAGGCAAAGTTGTGGCTTTTCAGCTGAAGCAGGTGATCCCAAAGTATACAGCAAAAACCTACCTTCTACAACTGGTTAACTCAACAAGTGTTTTAACTATCCCAGTCTTTCTCACAGCTTGAACTCCTCAGCCTGCCAGTTTTTTTCCCTGTGTGTATGTGCACATAGTACTAGTGAGAAATGCGGTCGGACCTGCTGTGGAGATGGATGTCCTCCAGCTGTTAAAAACATAGAACCACAGGATGGTTTGGGTTGGAAAGGACCTTCAAGATCATCCAGTGCCACCCCCTGCCATGGGCAGGGACACCTCCCACCAGCCCAGGTTGCCCAAAGCCTCATCCAGCCTGGCCTTGAACCCCTCCAGGGATGGGGCATCCACAGCTTCTCTGGGCAACCTGGGCCACTGCCTCACCCCCCGCACAGGAAAACATTTCTTCCTCACATCTCATCTCCATCTCCCCTTTTTCAGCTTCAAACCGTTCCCCCTTGTCCTGTCCCTGCACCCCCTGATCCAGAGCCCCCCCAGCTCTCCTGTAGCCCCCTTTCAGCACTGGAAGGTGCTGGAAGGTCTCCCCGGAGCCTTCTCTTCTCCAGGCTGCACACCCCCAACTCTCTCAGCCTGTCCTCGCACGGGAGCTGCTCCAGCCTCTCCCATCTCCATGGCTCCTCTGGCCCCGCTCCAGCAGCTCCGTGTCTGTCCCATGCTCAGGACCCAGCAATGCCCCACTCCATCCTGCCGTGGGGCTGGGTGCAGGGCGCTGTGCTGGGGTGGGGGACCAGGGGAGGCACCAGCACAGCCACCCTCTGTCTTTACAAAACCCAGTTTTGCATCTGTTTGGAGATGTGTGAGATGTCCGTAAGTCCTGGTAGCTGCCTGGGGTGTCCGGCAGCCGCTCACCCTCCCTGTGCTGCCCGCCCGGCTCCTGCTGCTCCCGAAATGGAATATGTGCTGCCTTTGAAACGCACATGTGAGTGGAACGGTGCAGATAAGCCAAACGGAATGAAGTTCAGGGGATTATGCACTGATTAAGTTATTACTAACATGAAATGAGCTGTGCTGAGATGAAACAGGAGCTTTATTTTCTGTTCCCTGGCTTTGGGCTCGGGGCTGCCTGTCACTAGACAGCAGATCAAACCGGGAGCCAGGAGCTTGTGTCCCCCCCGGCACTTTCTGCGCAGCAGCAGGTCGGTGCTGTGCAAACCCGTAGGATGCAGAGCGTTAATCGGGGCTGGGAATCGGGGGCTTTCCCTCCTGGGGGGTGTGTGCTGAGATAGCTTGAGGCAGAGCTCTTTCCAGGGCTGGGGCACCCACCCTGTAGCAGATTTGGGTAGAAAAGAAATTCTTCTCTGCAAGAGGAAAATGTGGTGCTGCTGGGAGGCTGTGCTGGGGGAGGACCCCCTCTTTGCTCCGTTTCCTGAGCTTTTCCTTAAGCATCCCCTGCGGGATGCTGTCAAAGGCAGGATGCTGGGCTCTGTGGGTCTTGGAGAGTGAAAAATAGAAGTGGAAAATGAAAGGCTGTTTGGTTAGTGTTTGAGAATAAAGTTGGTTTCCTGTAAGCGTTCAGGACAGGCTGGATAGGGTGGACAAGTCAAGAGTTTATGCTTGAAGAGGCAGGTGAGGAAGCTGGATCCAGGGCTGGTGTAGCATCGGAACTGCAGCAGTGCCCCGGATTGGGGCACGGGCAGGGATTAGCCTGCGCTTGGGCAGGACGATGGGGCTTTGGGGCTGTTGGCAGAGCCAGGGAGGGGATATTGGGGACAGCAGGGCACTGAGATGGTCCCTGGACCGCTGAGCCCATCAGCCAGGCTTGGGTGTGTGGGGCCGTGGGCAGCTTTGGGGCTGAAGCCGTGGGGAGGGGGATTTTCTCGGTCTGACATGGCAGTGCCCAGCCTGTGACCGTGTCTCGCTTGCTCTTTGTGTGCCTGCAGTGATGGGCGCGCCGGAGTCCCGAGGGGTGCTGCGGCGGATGAGCGACATGCTGGAGATGCTGATGAAGAGGATGGACATCCTGGCCAGGCTGGAGAATAGCACTGACTTCCACAAAGGGGATGAAGCGCGATTCCCTCTGGACAGGTCAGTCGGCCCCATGCAAACCCTGTGGAGCGGTGCCAGGCTTGGGGGGGGGGGCGTTGCAGAAGGAAAAAAAACCCCTCGATGTGCTCTGCGTGGTGGTGATGGAGCCCTCCAGGGCGTGGGGCTTGGGCAGATCTTTTCAGTCTTGTTTGCCATTTCTGGAACCCTTTTCTTTTGGGATTTCTGAAATTGCTGTGATTCTGGGGGTTACTAGTAGCACCGGTCCCAGCTGCTAGTGTGGCAGTGGGTGTCTTCGGCTGTGCTGTGGTGGGGCTGGAGGTGGGACTGGTGATGGCTGGAGCAGTTCCCGGTGCCTGGGCTGTGCTCCCTCTTCCTTCACATCCCGGAGCGAGCTCAGGCGGGTTTCTTCGTGCCCGTGTTCCACAGACAGCTCTTGAAACCATTGTTGTTTGATATCCAGGGCTGATACATTCAGCCTTGGAGTTGAGTAAGGCTTAAAATGAAATAGGAGGAAACTGTCCGGTGCTGACACGCTCGCTGTGCAGAGCTGGCGTCCTGGCTCCCCGGGATGCATGCACCTGATGCACGCACCACATCCGTCCCAGCCGGCAGCTTGAGAGATGCTGTCAGACCTTCTCGTCTGCTAAAGAGACATTTCCCTTTGCTTTGAGAGCTTTTAAACATTTGTTAACACTAATTAGGCTGTCACACCAGGGCCTGCAAGAATGGTAACTAAGGGAATTTGAATGTGGATGGGCAGAGATGAAAAGAGGGGCAGTGCTTGGGGCAAACTTTGCAATGTGGAAAAGGAGCCAGCATAGATTTTGCTCGGATGGAATCGCAGGTGACATGCAAGAGGTGGCAGGGATGTGACATGCCACGATCTCCACTGCCCTGTCCCGTGCCACCAGCGTGGGAGCTGCGGTGCATCCCGATGGCTCCTGCCTGGCATTGCCACCTCCGCCTCCTGCCGTGGCCGTGCTCGACAGCCGGCGAGGGGTTCCTGTGCCTCCCTGTCTCCAGCAGCATTGCCATTTCTTTCCCTCGCTTTCCTTACGAGTCTCTGTTGCGCCTGTAATGGAAAATAGAGTAAGTGAGCCTGTAATTAAAGGCTGTGCTGTGCCGTCCTGCGTGCCCACGTGAATTAAAGCTGCACAGGCAGCCTTGGAGGGCATGGTCTTGCCTTTTAAGTAACGTAATTTCAACCACTGAAAAATATAATTTACCTTGGTAATGGCAGGTGCTGAGGATTTTGTTGTTACGAGGCTGGCTGGTGCCCAAGCGTACGGGGAGGACAGCAGTAATCCTGGAGAGGAAAGGACAGGACTGTTACAGCCAGCGACTGGAAGGCGCTCGCTCGCGTTTGATGGTTTTCTTGGCCAATCTTGCGTTAAAAGAACCAGTAATTTTAGGTGATGGTAATTTCTGCACACTGGTAGCCAAGAGATAAACTGAAAAGCGTTTCTGTGAACTGGCAGCAATCGCTGCAGGTGGGGAAGTGGTGTTACAGATCCGCTGTGTGGCTGGAGGCTCCAGCACCATCGCTTGGAGAGACCAGCGAGGATGGACCCGGCACATCGAAACGGCCTCTGGTTTTGGGTGTGGGCTGAGATGGGCTTGAGCGGTTGAGGTTACAGAAGTCTTAATTTTCAGGAATAGAAAAACAGGGACAACTAGTTTATCCCCTTTTGCTGCTTATAAATTACCCCTTAAGTGCGTTCAAGTCCCTTCATTGATCCTGCATCGAAACCGCCCTGTGTCATCTCGTTCCACCCAGCCTCTGAAGATCACGTCCTGGGGCAGAGCATCTCCAGATGGAGCAACCATCCTGGGGGTGTTTCTTGTGGCTGGAGTTTTGCTGTGATGGTCTGTAAGGAAGTGCCGGCAGCGTTTGTGAACACTTGTGAAGCATTTCCCAAGCACTTCCCCGGGTTTGACCGATGTCTGTGGTCAGAGGAGACCTGTTGGAGGTGTTTCAGCTGTGCTGGGTCTCAGCGGCTCTGAGTGGCTCCAGCTCTGCTGTCAGGTGTGCTCCTGTGTCTGTAGTGACCTTTATTGCCCTGTCCCAGGAGCAAATGCCCCATCTGCCCCCCTGCTCCAAGCGCAGCTCAGCCCCGGGCTGGCCCCGCCACTGGTGGATGCTCTCAGAGCTGTGTGGAGCATCCCAGGGGAACCCAACAGGGGCTGGTGCCAAACCTGGGCTGAACCCCTGCAGAGTCGGGGGTGCGGAGGTCCCTGGGGCTTTGAGGGTAACCAGCTGCAGCCCCTGGGGACCCCCTGTGCTGGGGGGACAGGCACCACCAACCACCCCGGGACTGAGCGGTGTCTCCTGAACCCAGCTCAGCACCGTGGGGCTGGGGACACCCTGGTGCTGTTTGTTGGTAGGACCCTGGGACTCCTCCAAGTGCTTCTTCCCACCTTCCCTCCCTGTCTTTGTCTCTTTGATCACCAGTGACTTGAAGTTGTCAGCAAAAGATAATATAATTAAAGGGTGCTAATTTCAAAGGGATTTTATTCTTTAAATCCTCTCTGGTTAGCACAGCAGCTGCTTTCGTCTCCCCTGTGCTTGGCAAAGATGGGAGCAGGAGCTTTGCAATTCCACCTGCACAAAAGTGGGTTAATTCTTGTTTTTACAGAGCGCTCTCCTGCTTAGTGCTGGTCTCCAACGAAATCGGGAGGGCCTGGGTTTGCAGATCCCCAAGGAAGAGGAAGGAGGTGGAGGCTTCGGTGGTCTTTCTGGAATGTCCCATGAGCACCATCCCGCTCCGGCAGTGGACGGGGGGGCTTCTCCCCTTCGAAGGGGCAAAGAGGAATTTAAATATATGGGCTGTAATTAATGACCTGCCTTGGAAAGCCTACCAGCTGCCAGGGCAGGCAGCTTTACATGCCCAAAAGCTGCTCCAAGGTCTTTCTTGCTCCATAGGTGCTGTCTGATTGAATGCTCTATAGGTGCCCCTATATGGAGCCCACCAGCCTCTTGGCAATGCTTTGATAAAACCCAAATGTCCAACATCCTTTTTAGAAGAGCTGCCCAGGGGTTTTGTGGGGTGTCACGCTGGGGTAAGGGAGCACAGGCTGCACCCATGAACCAGCCCCCTGTGCCCTCAGGTGCTGCTGGATCCCTTCTCCAGGCTCGCCCCTGCCCGCACCCTGCCCGCTGGGGAGATAAGTGATGGGTTCCCTAACGAGGGCGAGCAGCTTGCCACTCAGCTGCAGAAAAATCAATACCGCTGTTAATTGAATGCAACCCTCGTAAATCATCAGAGGGGAAGGAAATTAGAAGCACTTATGGAAGCCTCCTGGAGAGCTATTTACTGGGCGAGGGAAATAGTTTGCAGGGGAAGCGTTGGTCCCCCACTGGAAAGCGCTTGGGAGGGAAGGAGGGGGTTTGAAGTGGCTGACCCAAGCTGGCACCGTAACCCGACAGCTCTGGGGCTCAGGGAAGCCTTTCTGGGGGGTTCCAGGCTGCCCCCGACCTGTCCCCAGCCTGCAGGGGGGTGACAGCGGGGAGGATGCGGGTGTGCAGTGCTAGTATCCCTGGTCATCCTGCTCCCCCACATAGCGGGGAGCCTGCAAAGGGTGTTATTTGCTAACGACTGATTAATCTTCAAGCTTAATTACTGCCAAAGCTCAGTTAATTTCCACACACTTTAAGTATTTGTTCTTGTAATCATTACATGACTCCATATTCCCCCAGTAATTAAAAGTCGCACAATATGACACTAAATGGGTGATGTTCCTGCATCCTGCCAGCCTGGCTCCATTAATTCCTGACTTGTCGCCGTTGATCAGCTGGCTTTGGTGAAATCGCTGCCAGATGCCAGGGTCCCCTGAGTGGTCTCAGACCCCTCCGTACATCCTCTCCCCATCTCCTCGGTGTGCTGTGGGGCTCCGCGGGGGCTGGTGCTACGTGGTGTGAGAGCTGTCTGGAGCGGGCGGAGCCCCAAAGCACCCCGCAGGGAGGGGAAAACCTGTCCCGCGATCCTGCCCAGCTTTGCTGGGTTATAGTTTCGCCGAGCAGAGCTTGGCAGCGGGAGCGGCATCTTCTCTTTGATGGGGCTGGGGGGGTGCGGCTGGGTGGGGAGCCTTGTTGCCCCCCATCCTGACCACTCCTGCAACCCGTCACATCCCAACAGCGAGCTCTTCCTTGCCAGCTCCTGTGGACGGCTGCAGCCCGGTCCTGGATGCTTTTGGTGTGAACTTGGAGGCGATGGGCATAGCGCAGGGGGTTGGGAGGTCCCCTCACCTCTGGGGTCCCCATCAGGACCAGGGGAAGAGATGCACGGGGACATTCACGCCTGGGCAGCTGACATTAGTGGTTTTTCTCTCCTCGGCAGAGCAGGGAGGTGGCTGTGTATCACTAGCAGGGCGGCTGGGCGAGCAGGATCCATCCCTGTGCCGCCACCGTGCCCAAGGGGCTCTGGGCTCGTTGGGAGAGACGGGTGATGGGCACGGCCAGCGTGGGGAGTGTGTAATGCCCACGTGTGCCCAGGTCACTCACAGCATCCCCTCCTGCTCCCAGCCTTGTACCCCTCACGCCTTCAGCTCAACGTGCCGAACCTAATTCCGGATGAGTGTTGCTTTGCGTTTCTTCTCTGCCTTTCCATCCCGAAGCATTTGCATAGCTGCAAACGGGGCTTTTTAATGCCTTAACACATGGAGGCAAAGGTCTGTTGCTGGCGGTTTTGTTCTCAGGTTTTTTGCGTCACCTGGGGCAGAAAGTCCTTGGGACCTGGCATCCTGGGGTGAGTGGAGTGTGGGGCTGTGGGGCAGCGCTGGGGGGCTGGCAGTGGTGCCAGGGGTGGGCAGCAGCAGGGCAGAAGGTGCCTTTGCCCACGCTGTGTGTCTGATTTACCCTGCAAGGTGTCCCTGATTTGGGAGCAAGCAGCCCCTGCGGGAGGGACAGACCTAGGGGGGCACGGATGTGATGGAGAGGCTGGGGAGGTTGCAGCACTGAGGGTGGAAACGCAGGCTGCCAAAATATCCCTTCCAAAATGAATTGGAGCATGTTCACGAAACATGCATCTTGCAAAGCAAACGCAACGCTGCGGGCTGTAGGAAAGCACGGGCTCAGGAGGGCGTCTCACCTGGGGGATCCCCTCCCCAGGGACTGTGAACAAAACCGGGCGTTTTTGGTCTCCCTTCTTGGCCGGTCCCTCATAGTCGAGGGTGCTGAGGCTGGCAATGCCTTCCCGGCTCACCCCAGGCGGTTTCTCACAGCCTGCAGCAGGCTGCTCGAGCACAGAGGTAAATACAGCTGATTTATGCCCCAATCAAGGGAAGATTAACAAACAGTGAAGTGACTGATCCCGTAACCCCCCCCCGTCTGTGACCCCTCGTGTTCACATAAATCAAACCCGCTGCTGCCCGGGTGCATGGCTCGGCACGGTGCTGCTCTGGGAGATGGGAGGAAAGTGAAGGTTTAGGGCACTTTGTCGTATTAATGAAATATTTTAATTAATAATCTTGGTTATACCTTGCTGGCAAGTTCTCCCTGTGCTGGTGAAATGCTGGCTTTGATTGGAAAGTTGGTTTTTGTCATTTTTTTGTCCTGGAATTGTGGCCAGCTCACTAAACTGGCAGCATCCTCCCCTGGGGTGTGCAGCTGCAGGCTTGGCTCAGGGTCTGGTCCTCAAAATGTGTTTGTGTGGGGAAACTTCACCCACAGGAAACGGAAATTAAAATAAATTGAAGTGTTTTAGTGAGTGAAATGCTCTTGTACGTGGCTCAGGGTGGGTTGCAAAGCTGGGTGCAGCATCCCCCTGTGTGTTCGATGTCGGGAAAGGCAGCGAGGGGCTGAACGAGCCGGGAGAGCCCACGCTGGGAACAGCACAGCTGGATTCCTGTGCCTCAGCCCCAGCACTTTTTTTTTTATTTCCCTCCTAGTGATGCTATGAATTTCTGCCACGCTGACAGCAACCAGGGCTCTGGGCTCCTGCTCTGCTCCCGGGGGTCCCAGCCTTTCCTTACTCTCCATCCCAGAACCCCGGGGGCTCGGCTGCTCTCCTTCCTCCCTGCCACTGCACGGACCGTGAGCTCAGACCATCCAAGGGTGTTTATCCAAGCTTAGGGTAATAGCTCCAGCACCGGCGTTAGGGGGATTAGAGCCAGGATTACAAGTCCAATAAACACAAAACACACAGCCGAGCCTGGAGAGTGGGGAACCCCCCCGGCCGCTGCTGTCTTTCCTGCTACACTCCCCTGTTGGGAGCATCAGTGTCAGGGGACAGTCACCCGAATTTTAGGGAGAGTATCAGGTGCCTGGTAACCCCCTTGTGCCCGTGTTCCTGTCCTTGCTCCCCCTCCCGTGGGTGTCCCTGGCTCCTGGGTGCAAGCCCCCCCCTCAGAGGCGATGCAGAGATGTGCATAAGGGGATGGATCCCCAAAAACGTTTGTCCTCCAGTGTTGATGAGATTTCCCCAGATTTGCTTAAACCAGAGGAGCAAAGCTCTTGATTGCTCTGTTTTCATGGAGATTTAAATCTCCTTTTTTAAGTTGTCCAGCACTTGGACAAGGGCTTTCCCCTGTATCCTCTTGGGCCGGCTTGTCCCCTGACGGCTGTTGGGTGACCCCAAGCTTGTCCCGCTGCGGTGGATGGATGGATGGATGGATGGATGGAGACAGAGGGGCCTGAGCCCGTGGGGTGACCCGCTGCAGATGCCCTCGGGGTTCGTCTCTCCAGGAGACACCCCAGCTATTTGAATGGGCAACACCTCAAAAGCTGCAGCAGGAGCCAGGAGAATGGGAAAGGCCCTTGTCCCCTTGCCAGGAAGGGTTGTCCATCAGTGCCACCTCCAGGATTTTGGGTCCCCATCCTGGGGAGCAAGGCTGTTGCGGGGCTGGACATCAGGGGGTGATTTGTGTCCCCAGAGCGGGGAGGCAGCAAGAGCCCAGCACGAGCTCCAGGCACCCTTCCCAGCTGCTTTCTGCTCTGCTTTGGGTCTTTGGGCAAAAAAAAAAAAAATCTTTAAAGAGGCAAGTGGCAGCACAGGCATCGTAATGAGTGAGTTGGAATCCTTTGGTAAACTGCTCTGTGTGAATGTTGCATTTGTTGATGTATTATCTGCAAAACATCTGCTTTTCTCCATCTGTATCGGGCTTCTCAAAGTCGCTGCTTTCACCAGTTAATAGCAAGAAATATCGGATGAGCCAGCAAATATGTTTAGGGCTTGTATTATGAAGACAACACACAAATAGAAAGAGATTCATCTTTTCATAATGCCACTTTTATAAAAGGCAATAAAAATACAGTGCCTTGTAAAGGGATAAACAGGCTGAATCTGAGCTGCTGCTGCGGGATTGGGGACAAGAGACAAAGTGAAGGGAACCAAATTAATGCATAAAAAAGTAAAGGAAAACTCAACCTCTGGCTGTATTATATGGCAAATGATTTGCCAGTGGGGAAAGATACATCTTAACAGCAGTTTTTGAAACGGGATGAATACTGTATACAGTGCATTATAAGGCGAAGTGTGATCTGAATCTTAATCAACATGGGGAAATATAAATCTGAAAATAATGAAGACGAAATCAATATTGATGGCTAGAAGTAAAAGTGCTGTATTTGCTATAGTAAACGGTTTTAAGGTCCCAGGGAAAAATTTGTTGTAGAAGCCCCACAGTAATTTAGCATAGTTTCAATAGCTGGCATAGCCCCAGCGCATTTTGGTGGCGTTTATATTGTCACTTTAGAAAAATTTAAAAAGCAGCAAATAAAAAAAAAAAAAAGCCCATCGCTGCTCCCTGTGCTGTGGCAGCGCTGGAAGCGAGTTCTTCCTGCTGGGCTGGCGGGGACTGTGCTGCATCCCGGCTCGGATGGAGGTGTGGTGGGACATTGCCCTTCTGCCGTCCTGGTGCTGAGCAGAATGAGCCACTTACCTTCTCCTTCCCAGTCTCTCCCATCACGAAGAATAAGGCATCAAATTCTGACGGGCTACAGAAAACCTTTTTGCATTTCAGGTTTTGCTTTCAATGTCTTTTTTTCTTGTCCTCTGCCCAGGTGACAAATCGCTGGAACAATAGGTGATGTAACTTACGCTGAACCTTCTTGTCATCTCTTTAATACGTTAAATGAAATTTGCTGCTCAAGTGATAGCCTTGTAGCCCAGCAGATAAAAACAGCGAGGCGGCTGACATGGTGCTGCCGTGTTGGTGCTGACACTGGGACCCGTCAGCGCTCCCGACATGGGAACAGGGCTCCTCACCCCGCGCGGGAAACCCCTCGCCCAGAGGCACGGGGATCTGGAGAAAACTCTTTTGACAAGTAAAGGTGATGAGCATGCAGGCAGTGTGAGCTTTGAGCCTGGCTGCTTATTTTGGAGGGATGTTTTCTACCTTTTTTTAATGTCATCTTAATATATGCCAAGAACCACAGTGGACATTTTTTTGTGTCACTTTTCAGTAACCCCCTGTGCTTCGGGGTGAGCCTCATGAAGCCCATGCGATGCGGCTGGCTTGTTTCTGGGATCTGGAGTTGCCATCTGAGTGTGATGGTCAAACCTGTGTCTTACATCCCCGGGCTCCGAGTTGAACTCTTGGTGTTTGGGGAGCAGCCGTAGCTTACAAGAGCCAGGCAAGCTGGTGTGGATGCGGGGCCAGATCCATCACCTGGGGAAACCGCCACCGGAGCTCTGGCAGGACATGGGCTGGGTGCGAGACTGATCCTGGAAGAAAGCCATTTGTTGAGGATAACAACCCTGATTTTTGTTTGAATGTGTTTGCGGGTGCCCAGTGCTCAGCCCCTGCTGAGCCAAGATCTGGAGGTCATCAGAGAGGAGATGGGGATGGAGGTGGCTGTTGACTTTGGGGATTCACCTGGTGACCTGGGTGTTTGAGAGCAGGTTTGGACCCAAGTAAGAGTTGGGATGGCTTCTGGGAGGAGGCAGAAGTTGAATTGTGGGTTGATTTGGTGCTCTGAAGCCCTGGAGCAGGGCTGCTGGGGCTGCGCTCATCCTCTCTCCTTTCCATGAGCGGTGGAGAAGCCTGCAGAGCATCTCCACCAGGCTGCCATCCCTCTCCTGTGGTCAGAGCAGGAGGCTGGGCTCGCTGCCTCTAAATTCACTGCATCCCTGGGACATTTGCACCTAATCTGCCCATCCCGGCGGTTCCCTGTGCACTGAGTGCCTGTGCATCGCCTGCATGGTCTGACGGCTGCTGCCCAGTGGAGAAGGGGCTGCAGAAAAGGGGGGGCTGGGAAATTTCAGGGCTGGCTGAGCTGTGCAGAGCTCAGACTGGGGTGTTTTATCTCCTCGGAGCCGCACTCACAAGCAGAGCTCATCGCAGGTCATTTTTGTGCCTGCATCCTCCCAGGCCCTCGCGAGAACCTCCCTGTCGCAGCAGTTGCAGGAGCTGGCAGGGGACCTGGGGTGTATTCTCTGCAAAAGGTTGGAAGTTACTTGGGGGCAATGGTGTCCTCTGCGTTTAATTATTATTTCTTAAAAGCCTAAGATATGTGGCTCCCTGTGGAGGTATGCAGGTCGAGTAGCGATGGTCATAAACCATGCCAGAAGGAAAAATGTGGGCTGCGCGCTGCTCGCGAGTGGACTTTAAATCAACAACCGAAGCAGTATCGGTTCATAAAACCAGCATTTTTTTTAGCCTTGAGGACAGAGATACTTTAAATCCCAGCCTTCGGGTTCACTGATCTGCTGGAGAACAAATATAAAGCTTCCCGGGAAGGACCTGACATCAGCACATATTTTTTGTGCTAAGAGTATTCAAGGTAGCCCTTTTGGTTTTGCTCGCTGCTGATGCCATTTCCTTGTATTATAATGATCTCGGCAGCAGCAGGAGGAAAAACTTATGACCCAGGCGCTGCAGAAGGGGAAATTATTTACTGCGATAAGCGCGCTGGTCGAGACGCAGCTGTTGTTTGCGGTGGCAGTGGCAGGCGAGGCGGTGGAGGTGGAGAGCGTGCTCCTTGTCGAGCCTGGCAGGGCACCACTGCTGATGGATGGAGCTCTCTTGCCCTTTTATATATTACGCCAGGTTTTAATTGACACCCGGCCTCTTCACAGCGCTCCGTCGCTCCATCCACACCGTGGGCTATGTAGATGGGTTTAACGGCGCTGTTTAGGCAGGACGGTATTGATTGCGAGTTTGATAGACAGCACGTGCGGCTATTCCAGCCAGTGGAATCTGATCTCAAGCCTTGGGAAGGTGCCTGCGGGCTTTGCAGGGACTGCGATACCCAGCGCAGCCCCGGCTCCCTGTCCCCCCCCCAGCCCTCGCTGCTGCTCCTTGCCAGGGCACCTGCTTAAATCCCTGGTGGGTGGGCTGGCTCAAGCCATCCCTGTGTCCTGCATGTTTTGCATCTCTCTGCGGTCTGCACCAGACCCACGAGCTTCCTCAGCCCTCCTCCAGTTTTGCCTTCTTTTCTCTGTATTTTTTGGGTTTTTTTCTGCCCTTTTTTTTTTTTTTCCCCCAAGCAGGGCTTCCTACACGTGCTGCAAGGCCAAGAATCACAGAGGATTTTCAAACATAGCACGTCTGAAATCAGAAAAACATTTTTTTTACAGCGTATTTAATATTTCCCCATATAAAATGCACAGATGTATCCGCGTTAATCAGCACACTGTGAAAAATGGCAGAATACCCATTTACGTCGGTTTTTAGTCAAATCTGTTGGAAGGTGATGGCGTCTTTGCCCGGTACATGCTGGACCAGACATTCCTGTGTTGCATCCTGGAGCTAAGCTCGACCTGCCGGCCACCTGCAAGGACGGCAACTTTGCTGTAAGCACCCCTGGGTGCTACCACTGGGAGACATCATGTTTTCAGGCTCAATTTGGGTTTTTTTTTCCCAGGTTCCAGCCAGCAGCCGGGTTGATGGAGAGGATTCAAGCTATAGCTCAAAACGTCTCAAACATTGCAATAAAAGTAGATCAGATTCTCCGGAACAGCCTCCTGAATGGGAAAGGTGAGTGTCCCCGGGGGTCCCCATGCTCCAACCCTCCTCCATGTTGTGCGGTTGCAATAGGGAGGTCCAGCCAAGCCTACCATGGAAAATTTGGTAAAACTGTGGGGGAACGGGTGCTGATCTGAGGTTACCCAGCTCACTCCTGTCTGTGGGATTAAATAGGGCACCTGAATCTGACAGAGCTCCTCGGGCTGTTTGTGCCCAACTCTGTGCAGATGCAGCCCTTGGTCACACCATGGGTTTGAGGCAGAGGAGGTCCTGAGCGTGGTTTGAGCCCTCTCAGAGGTTTCCAGGGCTCTCACCTTGCCGTTACAGCCAGGAAGGCTGGAAAAGGGGGCTGCATGGGTGCCACCGTCTGTGGTCTGTGACAGCAGTAATGTTCTCCTAAAAGCCTTGCCTCGTTTGGCCCAGGAGGACTTGAGAGCCGGGGAGATCAGCCTGCAGGAGAGCAGGACCTGGGAAATGTGTGCCTGCAAGGGGGAGGAGTGGTGACAAATCTGAATTGCTGTCAGAAATAAATGCCACAGAATTAAATGCAGAGTTAAAGATGAGGAGCAGTGCCAGAACCAACACCTGGACAGAAAAATGTGGTGGTTTGGATCCAAAGCCCAGGGGCTGGGATCCAGCGCCAGGAGGGATGCTCCCGTCCCACGCCAGCAGTGCTGGGTTGGCAGCTCAGCTCTCCAGATGTTTCTCCGCACAGCTGTTACCTGAGCGTTGGGCTGGCACCATCAGGTAGAAGATGTTTCTATTGCCTCTTCCACCTCCTGCTTTTTCAGTTATAGGCAAAGGAGGGCTTCTAGGAGGGGTTTTGTCTTTTATTAAACCAACCCCAGAGGATGAAAAGATCCTGTCACCATTCCTAGCCACTTTTGTGCCTTATTCTGGGGCTGACCCCAGAGGCTGAGTCTTCTCTCGGCAGCTCAGCAGGACAATTTTTACTGCAAGTTCACAGCATAAAGGCTGTCAGGTGCTTCCTAAATTCCACAGCCTGCTGATGGGTGATTCACAGGAGTGTGGATGGCTGGGACCCGGACTCTGGACCAGGCTGAGAGCAGCAGGGAGGTGCTGCAGAGAGACCTGCTGGGGTTTAGGAAAGGGGAATGCGCTCTCGGCATTGAGGCAGGGCTGGGGGGGTTTCCTCTGTTTCTTCCTTACCTTGGGGAAGGCGCTTCACGCTCTGGTGTCCTGCTCCATCACATGGGATGGGGCTTTGTGCTGGCCCAGCCGTGGCGGTGGTGAACGTGCTGGGGGCTGGCAGCCCCGTCCCCTCCATCCCCTCCCAGCATTTCTAGCTGCTCTGCCAGCACATCCCAGCTCTCTCCATGCCCAAATTGTCTTTCTGCAGCGATGGAAGGCAGGAGGGACCAGTGCGAGGTGCCCAGGGATCCCAAGTACCCTGACTGCCCTGGCAAAGTGGAGGTGAGTCGGGGGTCCCTGTTTGGGAGAAGGGCTCGACCTGGGGTGGAAGCTGCTGGGAAGGACTTGAAGCAGTGACCACGGGGGTTAAACTGGGAAGGGCAGTGGGGAGGAGGATGCTTTCCAGAATAAAGCTATTTGCTTTAAAATGGGAAAGGTGCAGCCCGTTGCAGGAGGAGGAGCAGATCCCAAGATGTGGAAAGCAAAGCAGGGCTGTGCTGCAAGGAGAAAACACAAGGGAGGTGTCCGACCCACTCTGGGAGCCTTTGCTCTATGAATTTTAACTGTTTTCCCGCAGTAATAAGGCATGTCCCTTCAGTTTTAGTCGTATGAAGCACTGAAGCCGTGGTACCCAGAGATTGGCAGGCAGAAGCAGAACGGGCTCTGTGAGACCACCTCTGCCCGCTGCCCTCCCTGCCCATCACTTCTGTGTTTGATGAGGGAAGCGTGGGGAGGAGAAAGCCCTGTCACAGCCTCTTAAATATCTGGAGCAGCAGCTAGTGCCTGGGGAATAATCTCGGCATTGCACAGAGGAGCATCTTGTCGGGGCAGCAGGACCTCCATCCCAGACAGAACGTCCTGCCTGACCCCGCTGGCTCTTTACACCTGAATGCAGCCTGGCGCTTGGCCCGGAGCACGATTGCTTTGTCAGAGAGCATATTTGCATGAACTAATTACAAGCATCTCCCTCCCCTTCCCAGCCTCCTGCTTCAAGCTCAGGCCTTTGCAGGGCCAAGTCTCCCTGAAAATATGTTGAAGGGTATATTGAAATGATATCGAGGGGGTTGTATTTTCCTCTTCCCCTCGTGCTAGGCATCCTTTCCTTCCATGATTTGAGTAAATTCGGAATGTAATTTAATTGTGGAAGGTTCTGATTCGATCTGCTGTCCGGGTGATTGCTGTGTTTTACATATTGGGCGCAGCGACCTGTCTCCCGAGTAGATTTGTTTTTGTTGTTGTATTAGGAAGAGCCCTTGCAGGGGATGATAAATCAATGCTGCCGTCACTGGTTATTCTCCTTCATGTGAAAGGAGACCGCTGGTGGATCTGTCTCCTTGCCCCACTGTGATCGGGGCGATGAGCTCGGCAGCTCAGCTCACTCCCCAGCAAAGCTAACGAGAAGAAAGTCCTGGGGGGTGTCATTTCCTGGGGATTCATGGCTGTGCCCCTGAGGAATGCATGTTCTGGTGCTGGAAACCCAGGGAACCCCCAGCAAACCCTCCGGGCTCCTGCTCTGCCCCCTGTGCCCTGGGCAGACACAGGCACCGGGTGCTGGTGCTGGGTGTGTGCTGGTTTGCAGCCCTTCATCCCCCCCCGCCCTTCATTTCCAGCTCCCAGACAGAGAAAGGTGATGGAGAGCAGAGGTTGCCCATAGCAGGGGCAGCCCCTCCCAGCTGGAGGACGAGCCCCACGTGTTTCTTTGTTCCCCCACAGTGGATGAGGGCCAGGTGGACCTCCGACCCCTGCTATGCGTTTTTTGGCGTGGACGGCACCGAGTGCTCATTCCTCATCTACCTCAGCGAAGTCGAGTGGTTCTGCCCTCCCCTGCCGTGGCGAAACCGGACGGCAGCGTTGCCTTCGCCCCCGCCGCTGCCCCGGCTGCAGGTAAGGTGGGGGCAACCGGTGTCCTGCCAGTCTGGGAGGCTTGAGGGGGGGGGGGGGGGGCAGGTAATGGCTTCAAGGCTGTTGGAAATAAATATTCCCAGAGCCAGCAGTGTCAGCAGGGCCATGATGGGTTTTCATAGAATCATGGAATGGTTTGGGTTTGAAGGGACCTTAGAGGTCATCCAGTGCCACCCCCTGCCACGAGCAAGGACACCTCCCACTAGCCCAGGTTGCCCAAAGCCTCATCCAGCCTGGCCTTGAACCCCTCCAGGGCTGGGGCATCCACAGCTTCTCTGGGCACCCTGGGCCACTGCCTCACCACCCTCACTGTAAAAAAATACTTCCCAATATCTCATCTCAATCTCCCCTCTTTCAGCTTCCAACCGTTCTCCCTTGTCCTGTCCCTGCACCCCCTGATCCAGAGCCCCCCCATCTCTCCTGTAGCCCCCTTTCAGCACTGGAAGGTGCTGGAAGGTCTCCCCGGAGCCTTCTCTTCTCCAGGCTGCACACCCCCAACTCTCTCAGCCTGTCCTCGGACAGGAGCTGCTCCAGCCTCTGACCACCTCCATGGCTCCTCTGGCCCCGCTCCTGCAGCTCCGTGTCTGTCCTGTGCTGGGGACTCCGGGATGTCACAAGATGCTCTGGGCTCAATGGGGCCCCTGGGATTAGGTGCATTAAGTGGAGGAGCTCTGGTGGCAGCTCTGGTGGCACCAGGGGAAGGTGTCCATCCAGGAGGAACCCACGGCACCAGACAAACCTCCGCCAACCCCTGGGCAGCCCAAGGGCTCCTCTCGCAGCTCTTTTCCCTACACGCAGACTGCAGAGCGTGCTCCTTTCCCAGGCAGCTTTCCAGAGCGACCTGGCTCACCTCCTGGAGCTCATCGGCACGGGCAAGGAGTCCCTCAGCTTCATGAAGAAGAGGATCCGGCACTTGGCCCAGCAGTGGCTGCGGGCGGCTCAGCGCCTCGAGCAGAAGCTGAAGGGCCGGCAAAGGGACCAGAAACACGTACGGGCAAATTGCACAGGGGGGTGGCAGTGGGGGGGACAAGGACACAGGGGGAGCGGAGACAGCTGGAATGCGAGCGGGCTGGGAGGAGAATTCATTTATGGGAGCTCGTGGGTCTGCAGGGTTGGTCCGTGGTCCGTGGCGTGACTCTGCAAGCGTTTGGGATGTCTGAGGACCGGCGTTGCTGAATGATGGGGTGGATTTTGGAGACAGGTCCTGGTGGGTGGGAGACAGTGTCCAGCCAGCAGACTGCTGTTGGCAGCAGGCAGGGTGTTGGCATGTCTCCCCCGTGGAGGTACCGAGGTTGCTGGTCCTCCCTTCATGTTTTCGTGGTGCCCAGCCCTTCTGTCCCCGTGTGCCAGGAGATCAGCTCCGGTCTGTGGGATGGACCATGATGTACATCGGGAACGTGAACCAGGTCCGGAGATACAGAGCAGCAGCCGATGGGAGCCGGTAGCCTCTGACTGTTGGGTCTTTGCTAATTGGACACAGATCACTTGTCTCTACACCCGACTGCTTTCCCCGAGTAATTACAGCCTGCAAAAAGAGCTGCGGGGAATCAGGGACCAGAAGTCATTTTGGGCTGGAAAAAAACCCACCTTGTCCTTTTCCCCCACTACTGACCCCTCTCCTTGTCTCTCCAGATCTTGATCCATATCGGCTTCCTGACGGAGGAGTCGGGGGATGTTTTCAGCCCGCGGGTGCTGAAGGGGGGCCCGCTGGGCGAGATGGTGCAGTGGGCTGACATCCTGGCTGCCCTCTTCCTCCTGGGACACAGCCTGAGGGTCACGGTCTCGCTGAAGGAGCTGCAGAGGTGGGTGCTGTGGGTGCACGGTCCCCCCCAGGAGGGTCTGTCCCCCACGCATGTGGTTGTTGTATTGAGGTTTTGCGTGCAAGCACGAGGTCTGTGAAGGCTCAGGGGCGGGTTTTTCCCCACCTGCATCTCGGGCAGCGCTGGTGCTGTGCTGGTGCAAGTGTTGGGTGGGTGCAGACCACCAGCATCACAGTTGGGATCGATCCCGTCGCTTCCGCAGCCCAGGAAAGCGGGAAGGACTGGTGCAAAGTAAGGCTTTGGGGCTTTGCACGGGGCTGGTGTGGAGATGTTTGGGGCAGGGCTCTGGTGCTGGATCCGAGCAGCATTAGTCCCCTGCTGTCAGCACATAGTGTCACCGGTGTCCCCTGATGCCTGCCTGGAGCTGTGCGAAAGGCTCCCTTTTACCCCCTTGCTCCCCAGGGATGCTCTCTGCCGAGCCGGTGACCATGTGGCTGCAGGATGCAGGTGTCCTGCAGGTCGCTGGCTCTCCCCGCTGCGCACGGCTGCGCTCAGCCCCCGCGGCTTCACCGACGTTGTCTGAGCAGCGACTGTTCTCCCTCCCTTCCTTCCTTCCCTCCTTCCCTCCCTTCCTGCTCTGCCACGAGGCAGGCAGCTGCTGAAAATAAGCTGCATCCCTGGCAGGGGGGTGGCAGCCCCAGGGAGTCCCCCCCTCAGACAGGGCTGGTGGTGGCTTGGGGACCCAGGGGAGGATTCGCTGCTGCTGGGGCTCTCCTGCTGGGAATGGGCTTTTCTGCCTTGGGATGTGGGCGATGCAGGGTGAGTGTGCAAGCAGCTGGGCTGGGCCACCCTACAAGTGCCTCTAGACAGCACACTGTCCCCAAGAGGGAGCAAGAGGTGGAAAAAGTGAGAGCGAGAAGACAACCATGTGCCACCTTCCTCTCTGCGGATGCAGTTCTGTTATTACTGGGCTGATGTTGGTGCTGCCTGTAACCTCCCAAGGTTTCTTCACCTCCTGCGTCTCGAGTGGAGGGCAAGTGCCAGGGAAAATGCAAATTGGAATGGGTTATAAATTGAGAAAAGCCTGAAGCTCGATCAGGGACTGGGCAGGTTTTGGGTGATGCTAAGCCAGCATCGGCTGCATAATGAGCCATGCCGAAAAGGCAGTGAAAAAAACCAACAATCCAGAAAAAAACAAAACAACAACAACAAAAAACCCCAACCCAGCCCCTGCAGCATTCAGAATTAATGAACGGAATTAGCTCCTGACTAATTAACTCAAAAAAATAATCCTGGTCCTAATGCAAAAGGCAGCAGCTTCTCAAAGAGGCGGGCATGCATCACGGTGATCTCTGCGTGGCGTGCTGAGCTAAATTGACGTGCTAAATAATATCTGTGTACTCAGGGATGAAAGAATTTAATGGCTGGGAGGGTTGTGTTGTTGTGTGGTTCTTGTTTGTGTTTTTTAATGAAGAGCCTCACGGTGGTCGTTTAACGAAGGGAAGGAGCTGGTGGAGTCGTACGGGGGGTTTGCAGCATCCATTTCCCCCCACGAGTGACTCTGGAGAGAGCTGCGGTGCTGCCCGTAGTGTTTTGCCTTTCTCAGAAGCGTAGGAGCTCGGCGTCGGTTGAGACCTCCTCTCCTGATGTGGGTTTGGATGTGTCCCCTGGGATGCCTGGGAACGGCAGCTCCGTCCCTTCCCCACCGTAGCCGCGATGGGGAGCGAGCAAGCGTGCCCTTCTCTCTGTCCCAGTGGCAGGAACCATCCCCCCCTCCCCGCACGCGTGTCCCTTGCCTGGTTTTGATGACGTTTAAAGTGCTGAACACCCACATTGTGGGTCCACCTCCACGTTGAGGGGCTGGGGGGAGCAGCGGCAGGACCTGGGGCTGCAGCCGGGTCCTCTCTGTCCCTTTGGAGACCGAGCCCAGCGTTCACTGGGACCCTCCTGCAGCCCCTCAGAGATGGGTTAACGGGGTGTTGGAGGGCGAGCAGGGGTCTCCCCAAGGGGAGGACCCAGCGGTGCCAGCAATCCTGCTCGGTGCCTGCAGACCTCTCCGTGTCATCCCTGCCCTTGGGCCAGTACAATGTTAGCAGTGGAGAGATAAACCCTCGACCGACCACGGGCAAGCGGGAGGCTGAGCAGAACACGTGTAATTAATCCTGAGTTGTGCTAATAGTTAATCTGGGGTTCTTCACTGCAGCCTGGAGGGGAGCTGTCCTGTGGCCCCAGCGTTGGTGCTCAGAGAGCCGGGGGATACGCTGGGGACTGGAGCTGGCGTGCAGGGCTGGGGCAAAGCTAAAGCCGTGTCGCCATGGGGGGCTCAGCCCCAGTACTCTCATTTCTCATCCCTCCTGCCCAGTGCAACCTCCTGAAGCAGCAAAGCTCTGCTCCGCTGCAGACCGGAGCTCAATTTGTCCTCTCCCGTCCTGAGTGTCTCTTGCTGAGCTTGCAGCAGGGCAGGCACCAGCATCAGGCTGGGTTTGAGGATATTTTGCTCCAGCACCGTGAAATGCTGAGTCCACTTCTTGTTTATTTTTCTTTGGCACTCCCTGCTCCTTTCACGGCTCGGAGCTGAAGCTGCTCCTACTCAGCACAGCCTTCACGGAGCAAAGGCTGGTGCCCATAAATTATTCAGCATGTAATAACCTCTCCTGGTTTGTTTTTTGTCTCTTCAAATTTCTGAGCTGATTTTTCTACACGTATTGATCATTGGCAAGGGATCACTGGAAGGTTTGCCTGCGTGCACTTCAGCCGGTAGTTATCCGAGAGCTGCTCGTTATTAGCATCTGTATTGATTGCAATGCAGCAGCGCCCGGGAGGTGGGGGTCAGGACTGGGTCTGGAATGCTGGGGGTCAGGCAAACAAGGAGGAAAAATAAGTCCCTGTTCCAAAAAACTGATGATGGAAGACTGGGGGTGAAACCAGGTCAGGAGTGTGACCGAGTGTGCTGGGCACCTCTCCGTGACGGGATGCTCCCACGGGGACAGCAGCAGATGCCAAGCGGGGAGTAGCTGGGGTGTTAAGCAGTTCTTCCCTCAGTATGGGGGACCAGTGTTAGTCTGGAGCGAAGCCAAGGAGCCCTGCGGCTCTGCAGCCCTGCCCCATGGCTCAGCTGGGCACTGTCCCAATGTCCCTGAGGTCTGGGATCGGCGCGGCTGGGCACTGTCCCAATGTCCCTGAGGTTTGGGATCGGCGCGGCTGGGCTTTTCCAGCACTGGCTTCTCTAGGCAAAAGCCCACTGCAGACCTTACAGACCCATGAACTCCGCTGCTGTGTCCCACCAGAGGCTGGTTTTTCTCCTGTAGTTGAACTGAGTGCAGGTGTTTGTCCTTTTTTGCATTTCCCGGTGAATTTGAGAGCTTCTTTTGATGCAAGTGATGGCCAAGGGGTGAAACAGCGGGTTATCTGGTGGCGGCTGCAGAGCGTTGCTGGGCACAGGCAGCTCCCCGGGAAGGGGAGGGGAGCAAAGCGTCGAGCTGGAGCAGGGAGTCAGGAGCAGCTTTCCATCCCCTGTCTTGAAGCAGGGAAGGGAGGAAAGATCCCAAATCTGAATGCAAACACTTTGTTCTTACTGAAGGCTCCTTGTGCTGCTTTGGTGGCCAAAATGTGCGTTCAGAGAAGTGAGGATCGAGGCTGGTGTGTGTGTTCCTTGGTAGCGGAGGAGTGGGAAGGGCCTGAAAGACCTGAGCTGGGTTGTTAACGAGGCAGCTTCGAAGCAGATGTTGGAAAATGGCACAGAGAGCTTTCGGAGTGACGGCTGTGCCCGTGTAAAAATTGCAATGAGCTGAGCAGGGGCAGGCGGGGGGGGGATGCGCTCAGCCTTTCCCCAGAGCAGAAGGGGCACAGCGGGTGCTGTGGGGACCTCCAGCTCCTGCCCCTGTCCTGAGGTCACAGGAATGATGGTGTTGGCATCTGCAGCTGCTTTGGCGGGGCTGAAGAAGATGCTCGGGGAGCCAGGGCCGCGAGCTGCTGGAGCAGCAGGGACTATTGATCTCGGCGATGCTGAAAGGTGCTTTTTGCAGTGGCCCCCTTGAAATTAACTGCTCATAAGGCAGGACAGAAAGTCGAAGAAAACAGGATTTGATGCCTCGTGGGTTCAGGGCTTTACAAAGTGTTCTCGGAGCTTAATTGCTCCGGTGTCAAGTTCTGGACTTCTAATACCAGCCGTGGCAAGGCACTGAATTTTAAGCACGTGCCTGTATCCCGCGCTGGCAGCCCTTTCCCTGCTGAGCAGGAGCAGCGTGGTTTGGGTGCTGAGCTGCTCCCGGGTGCCAGGGCGGTGTGGATGGGCTGCAGCGGGGCTGGCACCGCGGTGGGACAAGGCTCAGCTCCCGCTGCCACCGCTCTCCTCTCATTGCCTGGCACAGGCTTCGTTATAGCTGCTGTTTCCCTGCGCTTCCCATAGTCACCGAGGTGTATTCAGGCTGCAGAAAGGGGCCATTCAAATGGAAACGTGATGCCCAGACAAAGGCATTTCTAATTGTTTTCTGGCAGATAAAAGCCATCTTTCTGTTTTGCATCTGTTCACGTGAAAACTCACCCTATGCCCAGGCTCCAGGCTTCACCTTCCCTCGCCAGTTGGCAAACCCAGTCCTGAGGTTGTGCGGGTGGGCCAGGAATTGCTGGTGAAAAGAGCCAAAGTGACCGGTCGCGTGCCATCCTGATGGAGCTGTGTGGCGTGGCCGTGGGATTTACCAGCTCAGCACTGGCTGGGAGGAAACCTCAGCCTTTAGTGCAGCATCAGAAGTTCCTGTTACTTGAGAGCACGTGTTCCCAGAAGCTGTCAGGGCTACTGGGTTGTTCTTTTTCTGGCCAGGCTTTGATGCTCATGCTGGGACATGGTTGTGTGCGGGATGCTCTGTGCTTCGGAATGGCTGGACGTTGGTTACAGGGCTTGGTGGGAGCTGGAGATGATGTCTCTGATGGTGGGTACTCGACCGCAGCAAACCCTCGCAAAGACAAAGGCGAGCAGCAAAATCTCTGTGTTAGCTGTCTTCTGGGGATGTGCTGCAAAGGTTTCCAGCAAGTGCTGCGTCCTGCTATGATGGGAAAACAGGGTTTTGTTGAACCTGGGAAAAAAAATAAATCGATTGCTGAACCTCACCCCCCAGCTGGGGAGGGCTGTGTCCCACGGGATGAATGATGGGCTGGAGAAACAGTCCCGATGCACATTGCAAAAGTAAAAGCATTGCAGGTGCCTTAAAAAGCATCCTGTAATTGCTTCAAAAAACCTTGTTTTTGGGGTCCTTGTGTCCCTTCTAGCAGGCAGAAGAGCTGGGAGCAGAGACCAGGCAGTGGGATGTTAATCTCCCAATTTTCACTTTAAATGGCTGATGGTGGGCTTGTCACAGACCCCCAGGAGCCGCTGGGGCTTGGCTCTGGCATGTTCCATCCCCCGGATGGTGGCCCTGTGCTTGCTGGGCCCTTGTAGACAGGGAGAAGCAGAGGGAGCAGAAGGGACAGAAGCCCTTCTCCGTGTCCCCTGCCTTGCTGAGGACAGCAGATGCGGGCAGAGAAGATGCAATTAAATATAATACAGGATATTGGCCCAGCCTGCCAGCAGATGCCCACGAGATCCATTTAGTGCTGAACTTCTCAGCCCCAGGAGTGATAATGTGGAAGGAAAGATTGGGTTAAGTTGAAAATAGGTCAATGGGATGTAAAGATAACCCCGCAGTCATCTGATTTCAGAGAGCCTGCACCGTGCTGGGGAAGGGAACGCGTCCCCTGGTTGATTAAAGTACCTATAAGGGGAAAATAGGAGGACAAGAAGCTGCTGTCGATTTATTCTGGAGTGGGCACAGCTGGCGGAGGCAGCTGGCGGAGAGGCGAGCTCGGCGCTTGCATCCGCTTGGATTGAAGTCGCTTCGGTTGCTCCCTCCCAAAGAGGAGCGAGGGCTGAGCCGAGGCACTAACCCAGGATGTCGGGATGGGACAAGCCACCGGGTCACCTGCCAGGGCTCCGGAGCTGCTGAGCCTGGGCACGATCCGATGGCCATCCCTGGCTGGTCTGGGAGGGAGGTTTCTCCAGGAGCCAGCATCGAGTAGATTTTAAAAACAAATCTCCTGGCTGCACTGGCTGAGAAGGCGGCATTTGTGCTCATCAATTGTATTTGCGTAATTTCAAGCGCCATTAATAGTACATGGCACGAGGAAAAATCAGGGAAACTTCACTCCAACCATGAGTGAAATTGGGTTTAGTAGAAAATTAGTTGACTTAACTGGCAAATGATGAAAGCTTGAATAAAGAATGTTTAAATAAGGAAGAATTAAAAAAAAAAATCCCCCCTACCTCAGAGGTGCAGCCTGGACGTGCATGATTGGAATATTAAAATCAGTGGTTGTAAAGTGTTTAGGAGAATAAAGGGGGTAAATGAGAGAGATGCTCTGCTTCAAAGACACCGGTCCTGCTTTTAGATCTCTTCCTGCCTTGCAGCCCTGGTGCTGGGACTGTGAATGGACGTGGCAAATCCTGAACTCCCAGGAGGGGACGCGTGGGAGATGGTGGCGAGGAGGGGGAGCTGGGGGAGCCAGACCTGCTCCACCTAACCAGTGGGGAGTTTTTGGAAGGCTTGGGTATGAGATACAGTAATTACTGTCTCCCACAGCCTGTAGCCAAGCTTGGTTAGGGCTTTTTTTTAAATTATGGATGATTTTGTAATGCAGCGGCTTGTGTGATGTGCACCAGCGAGAGGATGGGGTGTGCTGGAAGAGAAGTGTTGTGGGTTGGGGATTTTTAGTTAAATACAAGGTTTGTGGATTGGCTGAGATGCTTCACTGCACTGCCAGGTTGGTGTAAATCAGCTTTGCCGTTGGGCTGGTGACTGAGGAAACAAGCAGCACGTACGAGAACAAATGTGATATTTCATATTGCTTCTCTATAAAATCCCGGGGTTTTTCACTGGCTTAAAAATTCCTCCTCAGCCTCCCCAGGAGGGGTGGGTCTCCTTGTTGCCCTATTTGTCGTCCTGAGGTGGCTGTTGGAGGTGAGAGCCTTCTATTCCTGCCGTCTTCCCCATCAGCCATGTCGTACAAAATTGTGCAGAAAAGTGCTCAAGCTGCCGCCTGTTCCCCCTGCGGCTGACCCGGCCGGGCTGCCCCGAGCTGACACTTCTGTTCCTTCTGACAAGAGCGGTGAAGCAGCAGCAGATGCAGCTCTTTGCCTTAAACTGAAATTCTGTGCTTCTCCTGGCTTTGGTGAGCAGTGCGGTTCTGTGTTGGCTTGCTCTCCGGAGTCCTGGTCACATCAGGAGCTTGGGGTGACCCTTCACCGGTCTCAGGTTGGGATGGGGCTGGAAGAAGGATCTTGGTGCCCAATGCTCAGGGGCTTGCAAGAAGAAGAACAGGGAGATGTGGCCAGGAGCAGACCCTTTGTTGGAGCTGCGATGGCTGTAATAATGTAAGAGCCATAATAACCGATGTCACTGGCCACATGTGACCCTTTCTGGTGATGTTGGTGAAGACTAGTGAGAGATTGGAGAGCAGATGCTTGTGATAACGGTGTTGCTTGGCTGGTCCCAGGTGGGAGAGCCATCGATTGCCGCTGCAGGCGGCCGTGGGATGGATGGTTGAAACACTGTGCCTAGTCGTAGGTCTGGGTGAGGGATGAGGACCTTCCGAAGTGCTCCTCGGAGGATGGACCCCGGACTGTGGGTCTGTTCGAGCTTCAGCTGAGCGACAGAGGAAACCCAGGTGGGGCTGGAAAGAGGGCTCCCGGGTTCAGAAGGGGAAATGCAGAGACATTAGGAGAACCAGTGAGAGGGGTCACAGCGTGAAGGCTTCAAAGCCTGGCCATTTAAACTTGTCTGGAGCTTTTATTCCTAAGAAAAGCGATGATACTGACAGGGATGGCTGGGATAAATCCCCGTCTCCTAGTAGGTGCCAGGAGTAAGCGAAGAGCCCAGAAGAAAACAGAGACAGACACCTCGGCAGGCAGGAGCTGAGGGCGAGATTTCACACTGTCTGAGCTCAGACTTGCAAAATAAACCAGAAACTGCTCAGCCCTGTTAGAAGGACTGAGAACAAAACGGGACGACTGTGTGGGGGAGTGGGGCAGAGCCTGCACGGACCAGGTCAGCTCAGCATTTTGGTTTTCTGTGGGGATGTTGGTGTTGTTCTGTGGGTGAGAGTGGGCTTGTGGGGGTGAGGATGAGGAATTCCTGTCTTTAGGAGGGCAAAAAAATACCAGAACATTGGAACTGAAGGGTGGATCGTTTGTATTACTGAGCAAACTGGCACCTGGAAATCACAAGTACATGTAACAAGGATTTTTTGAGAAACCTGCTGAGGCTGGAAGGTGTCACAGTTTTTTTTTTCTGAGAAGGAGGAAATGTGGTCCAGACGAGCAGATGGGCTGTCAGGCTGACATCAGTGGTACGCTTAGCGGAACAGCTTTGGAGAGAGGGATTCATCAGTTCCCAGAGGTAATTGGAAATGGAAGGAGACATGCCGCAGGTTTACCAGCCGCGTATCGTGCCAGGTTAATCACATATCACCTTGGCAGCAGGGTGACTGATGATCTTGATAAAGAGATTGCAGTTGATGTAGTTCATCTGGATTTTCATAATGCATTTTATCCGCTGGAGGAGGGAAGAGGAGCTCAGTACGGCTGTTGTAACAAACTGGCCAAAAACCCACTAGGAGAGACCCAGCGTCAGGCTGCCTGGCTTTATTGAACTATTTCATAAATGGGACAAAAAGTCAGAAATGTTAATGAAATGTGCACAACATCCAAGGACAGGCAGTGCCACCAGCGTCAAGGAGAATTGGAGGGTGCTCAGGGATGTGGTGGGTACCTGCACGGACTGGAGGAAGAGCGGGCAAACCCATCACAAAGAGAAAGGATGTGTGGTGTTTGCATGGGGAGGGCGATGGGAAGGGGGAGGTTCAGGCTCAGCTGGGAGACTTGCAGGTGGCAATGAGGGGAGAGGTGTGGCTCTGCAAGTCTGTCACTGCTGTGATTGCAATGAAAGCAAACGAAATCTAGTGTCTTTGACGAGAGACATCCAGGGGAGTGTGTGTGTGTCGAATGAGATGCTGCTGAGCCTGGCTGGGAATGCTGTGCAAAAGCCTCATCATCGGTGTGTGAGGAGCAGGTGCAAAGATGGGGAGGGACCAGGACTCCCCAAAACCTCAAATTTTTGGCCTAAGAAATAAAAGCTGGGGAGAGCAAGAATGATCTTCCTCCCCCTCCAGGAACTGGGGAGCTGGGTGCTGCCCCTGTTAGGCACTGGGCGGGGAAATGAGCAGTTGCATTGCAGGGCTTTGCTGGTGCCGGGGCTGATCGGTCCCTCCCGCTTCTCCCCAGTCACTTAGGGGTGCCACCGGGACGGGGAAACTGCCCCTTGACCAGTCCTTTGCCTTTCGACCTGATTTACACCGACTACCACGGTCTCCAGCAGATGAAGCAGCACATGGGGCTCTCCTTTAAGAAATACAGGTAAGCAGAGCCACTCCCATCTCTTTCTTTCTGTTTCATTAATTAACAAGCAAAGACTAATGCTAATGACCTTGAATGACAGCCCCCACATCCAAGGGGTTGGATCCTTTGATTTTTGCCTGGCTTTGCCAGCTGCTGCTGTGCTGTGTCCTGGGCAGGTCCGCTTGCTCCTCAGCCTCACATGTTTAAGATAAAACCTCGTTAGAAGAGACAGAATGGGGAAAAAATGCCCTGCATGTCCCTGTGGTGTGTGTGTGCTTCCCAGTACGGTGCCTGCAGCCTGTGCCAGGGGTGGCCGTGCCACAGAGGGAACCACGAGCCTTTTGTATTTGCAAGAAGCAGAGCCCTGTCCCTGTCTCCTTCAGCACCAAGACAAATGTTGTCACCCCCTGGTACATCACCAGCCAGGAAAATATGCGATTTAATTTACTGCTGATAGCCCTGCTATTTATTATGTTTTCTCCCATCTCTTCCACTATCCTACACAATTTTATTAGAGAGAAAAATGACAAGCAGTGTTATTGCTTTTATTATAAATGCATTTGCTCTCGCATTCAGCTTGTTTGGCTCTTCCCTTGCTTGATGGTCCCCTTTTCTCCTTGGTCTTGCGCTGGTAATGCCTGCCTCAGCATTCCTGGAATATTGGGAAAAGCATTAACAAGGCTTCAGCAGATGCATCATTCTCGCAGCCATCGGGGAGATGAAAGCCCTGCAAGGGGAAATTGCTCGTTGCAGGAGGGAGCAGCGTGTTGGGAAGGGCTGCCCGGAATGTTCCTGCACCCTCTGCTCAGGGAACAGCCAGGGGACACGCTGCCTGGGGACACCCGATATCCCTTCAGTGGGACTTTCTCAAACCAAGGTCCTTGGGTCCCATCTCCTCTCCCAGGTGCCGCGTCCGGGTCATCGATACCTTTGGGACGGAGCCGGCGTACAACCACGAGGAGTACGCCACGCTGCGCGGCTACCGCACCAACTGGGGCTACTGGAACCTGCAGCCCGCCCAGTTCATGACCATGTTCCGTAAGTGGGGGATGGGGGCACGGTGGGGCGGTTTTGGGGGCTCGCAGGTCTCGCCCCCTTAGGAGGTGATGCATGGGCGGCACTGTCCTCCCTGCCTCTGCTCCTGCTTCCCGCTGCCTGCAGGGAGCTGCGGGATCTGCTTGGCCATCGCTTGGGCTGTAGAGATGCTGTGGGGAGAGAGCCGGCTCCTTGCTCTGGGCCGGCTGCTGGCTCCAGCACAGCCAGGGCCAAACGCAGGGCTCAGGCAGCAGCTTCCAGCTCCTGGGAGGGGAACGCGAGGTGGGTTTGGCTGCAAAGGCTGGTTTTATTTCAGCTGGGTTATAGAGGTGAGGGGCAGCTCAGTGGTTCAGGCTTCCCCGTGGTGTGGAAAGGAGATGTGCGTGTCTGGAAGGAGCCTGGTGACCCACTGGGCACTGCGTAACTCAAATGTTGCTTTTTTCTGGCTGGATAGAGCCCACTTGGCAGCTTTAAAAATGCCTTCTCTTTTAAAGAGCCGCTCGAGTGGGTTGCTAAGCCCATGTTTTATGAGCTGCTTGGATGGGGTTCATGCCATCTTTCCTCCAAGCTGCAGCGAGGCTCTGGAGCTGGGCTCATCTCGGTCCCCGTGCTGCAGCAGGGCTGCATCCTCCACCCCAATGAGGTCCCAGAAAACATCCCTCCAGCCACGTCTCTTCTCCCCTTGGTGTCCACAGCTCACACCCCCGACAACTCCTTCATGGGCTTCGTGTCGGAGGAGCTCAACAAGACAGAGAGGCAATTTATCAAGTCCAACAAAGTGAGCAGCATGGCGGTGGTGTACGGGAAGGAGGCCAGCATCTGGAAGGTGGGTGTCCTCGCGCCACGGGCAGCATCCGGGTGGGCAGGGGGGTTGTAGGCAGAGCTGTGGGGTAGCAGCAGTGCCTGGCTTTTGCCCCGAGCTTTTGAGGCACAGATCTCGGTGTGTTTGTAGAGAAACGTCCTTGTCCCTTTCCTGGAGGGGAAGCTGGGGCTGCTGCAGTGATGGGACACATCCAGTGCCTCCCAGCAAAGGGGGCAGAGGCTGGTGGAACCCGTCCCCTGCCCATTGCTCTAGGCGGTGCTTCCTCCCAACAGGCTGCTTAGATTTCCCATCAGTGATGTTATGTAATTAATTACCATGGTTGCCATTAGGTGATTGCCTGTGTTATGATGGGGATGGTTTCTCTCTGCTTTCCAGTTCCCTGTGGAAGGGGGCTGTGCTGCCCACCTGCCCGCCCGTAATGCCTGGGACAGAGGGGTGGGCAGCTGCCTGGGGGCAACATTCCCAGCCCCCACCCCAAACATCCCCCCTGCACCTCCTATAGCAGCCACGGGATGTGTGTCCTCCCCCCATCTTACCCACAGCTGCCCACCTGCTTTTCCTTCCAGGGCTTTAAAAAAGGAGCTAATTCTCACTGTCTCTTGATTTATTTCTATTTTTTTTCCCTTTGTGCGCTGCCTGGGGCTGTTCCAGTTGCAGGTACTGTACCCACCAGCTGCTGCTGGGCTTTACCTCTGCACAACTTCTCGTAAGAGAAAAGGTTTGGCCGGAGTCAGTGTTGCCTCTTTGTGGGCTCTGTCCTCCCGAGCTGCCGGGATGGATGTGGGGTTCATGCAGCTGGTGGCTGTATCCCTTCCCTGTCCCCACCTTCCCTGAATTAGTGGCTCTGCCCTCGCAGGGATGCCTACGCTGGGTCAGGATCCGGCCACACCATCTCCTGTTCACGGGTGTTTGTGGCTTTTCCATGACCCCCCCACCTGGGAGCAAACTCCGCCAGCATAGCTCGGGTGCTGCCCAAAACCCCGCTGACACCCACTAGGTTGTATTGTAGAGGAACTGTAACATTCCGTCAGCTTTTTCTACCATTTCCTCGCCCTTTCTTACCCAGAAGTTTAATTTGAGCTTAGGCTAATTTGGGAAGGCACTAAAGAGAGTTAAAAGCTCCGAAGGGACATTTTCCTCCCCCCTTTGTGCTGTAAGCGTTTGCTCCTTTTAACCAGAACTCACAACATCCATTTCCCCAAAACGGCCTCTTTGGGGTAATTTATTACTGGGTGAAGGGGCTGGGGCTGGTTCTTGCTGGTGGCTGTTCCTCAAGGCCAGGCTACCTGGGCATTGCTCCACACCCTGTGCCACCCCGTGTGATAAAATGAGGAGGAAGAGAAGCTTTTCCTTATTTTGAGTGATTTTGAGGTTTTGGAAGGAGAAGAGCACCTCCATCTTCTGGAGCCAGGTGCTTATTTACAAGCTTTGGGCCAAGCGCTGTCTCCAGAGCAGGATCTTTTTGACATGTAGAAACATTTCATTAAACCTCCCTTCCCATTATTTCTCATTTCCTCCACCTCTGAAATTCTCGCCCCTGGCTCCCAACAGGAGCCCGAGTGTGAATAACCTGGGAAAGGCCGTTCCCATCGGGCTGCTGCTCGGTTTCCAGGGGTCAGCACAGCTCGGGGGGCTCAGATGGAGCGGTGAAGGGGTTCTCCCTACCTGGGGGCTTTTGGGCTTGGTCCCACTGCAGTGATGCTCGGCGATGCCTGGCACTGCCCAGGGTCGATAAGCTGTGTTTCGCTTCCATCTCCCCAAGCCTTTTGCATTAGGGAATTGCTACCAAAACCCCGTGGATTTGGGTGTTGGCAGGACTGCGGCCAGGATTTTACCCTGCAGCCTCATCCCACCAAAAAAAAAGCTGCTTGGCCTCTTTTCTCTGCGTGCAACACTTGTTTTCAGCCTTAGAGAAGTCCAGAGATACGTGGCTGAGGGCAGAAGTACAGTGTTCAGGGAGGCTTTAAGGATACATACAGAGTTTTCTCAAATTCCCCGTTTATACCTCCTTATTCCCTCCCGATCTCCACTCTTTCGGGGATTATTGCAGCATTGGAACAAGCTGAAAATGCAGCATCCGAAGGATGGTCCCTGTGTGGTTTTTCCAAGCAAAAAAACTCTGCAACAGAGCAATAGTTAAAACAGAAGGCTGCTTTGGAGAGCAAGAGAAGCAAAGCCTCCAAAAGAAGAAAATTGATGACCCCCCTGATTTTCCAGGGAGTAAAATAGGATTAAACCTGCGTCAGAAAATCCTGGGGACTTGTCACTTGGAATAAGAGGCCGTTAGCAAGCTCTGCTCTTTGCAGACTTCCCTCTGAATCCCCTTTAATTCAGCGGCTCTGGAGTGGAAGTTGCCTGCGGAGGTGGCAGGGGCTCAACATGCCGATGTTCAGGGTAGCGGATCCCGCAGCCGTCTGGGCTCACTGGGAGCCTGGGGTGGTCCAGGACATGTGTCCAAGGGATGCTGTGGGCTTTGCGCTGCTGTGGGTCTGCCCGAAGCATCGTGGGCGCTCGGGGACAGTGGTGTGAGCATTCAGTCTCCCCCATAACCACGGGGCAGGGGGGTCAGCCCCGGTTTCTGGTGCGGTTCATGCCTCTGCCTTCCTCCCCAGGGCAAGGAGAAATTCCTGGCCATCCTCAACAAGTACATGGAGATCCACGGCACGGTTTATTACGAGACGCAGCGGCCGCCTGAGGTCCCGGCGTTCGTGAAGAACCACGGGCTGCTGCCGCAGCACGAGTTCCAGCAGCTGCTGCGGAAGGCGAAGGTGGGTAAGAGCCGGCCGGTGCATCCGCGGGACCCCGTCCCCGTCAACCAGCCAGCACTGAGGACTCATTGCCTTCAGAAATAAAACCTAATTAAAGGAGGAGATGGGGGAAGCGGGGGGAGGCCATTATCCGCGCTCCTCCCAGGCTTGCAGGCGCTATCAGCAGGGCTAATTAGCCAGGAGCCGAGCAGAGCACATCGTTACAAATCAAGATGTGTCTGATGAGTTTCCCCTTGCAGGCTGTCCACAGACGGAGCACAAAGTTTCCTGATTAATTCATTTAATGCTAAGTGGGGGGGGGTTTGTTTTTTCTTCTTTCCCGTGGCTGTGATAAAAACAAGCAGGATTCTCGGAGCGAGTGTGAGGGAGCATCTCAGTTGCCTTCAGCCGGTGTCTGGGGGAAATGCTGTGGAATCTCCAGCCTGAATGGCTTTGGAAAACCAGTATTTCTCCATACAGGGCTGGTATGATGGTCCATGAGGGGACTTGCAGCTCCTGAACACCCTGTTGCTTTGCACAAGTGGGCTGTGAGCCATGGAGCTGGGGTTTTAGCACAATTAAACTGGGGTGTTGAACCGCATGGAGCTGCCTTAGAGGCTTGGGAGCAGGACGGGAGCAGCAGAGAGGGATGCTGGCGGGTTTTTTGGGAGCTTTTCCTATGGGGTTGGCTGTGTTTGCTCACCAGCACGTGGGTTTCTCCCTTGCAGCTCTTCATCGGCTTTGGGTTCCCCTACGAGGGTCCTGCCCCGCTGGAGGCGATCGCCAACGGCTGCGTTTTCCTGCAGGCGCGCTTCAACCCCCCGCACAGCTCCCTCAACCACGAGTTCTTCCGCGGGAAGCCGACGTCGAGAGAGGTGAGTCTGGCAGGGGGCGAGTGGGTGGGCTGGATGGAGCCACCCCCTTTACACCAAGGTTCAGGCCAGCCCAGGGATGAGTAGTTGCTAAACAGAATTTATTATTTTTTTATGAGATTTCCTCCAAATGCAGAAGTGAGGATCCCTGCAGGTGGGGTCCCCTCTCCCATCCTCTCCATCTGGAAAGCTTGTGTGCAAGGGGCCCTGCCCTGGGTTTGGGGTTGCAAAGAAGGTGATGCAGGAGACTTCTACAGCCCACAAACCCCAGCTCCTTCCCCATCAGCACAGACCCACGCACAGCCCCGTACCCTGCTCCCAAACCGGGGTGCTGCTCCCCGCTTCATCCTTCCATACACCCAGAGGGACGCTGGGACCTTCGTGATGTTGCAGGGATACAAAATCCCTCCCAGGCTTGCCTGCCACTGGGAATTCAATCTAAGTGAAGCCGGAACTCTTTAAAAGTTAAAGGGTTGAGAAAATTGCCTTTTTCATTATTAATAAAGTGGATAATGCAGTGCAATGCTCGCTCACGCTGAGAAGGGCTTTGCTGGGGGGCTGTGCGGGCTCAGCCTGGTACTCATCGTGGGTTTGGGGTGTAGGGCTGTCCTGCACCCCCCTGTCTGCCCCATGCACCCCGCTAATTATCTGCCGGTGTTAGCACCCATCTCGGGTGGGTGCTGCGGTTGTGCTCAGGTTGGGCAGCCGGGGAGAGGGCTGTGAAGTGCCCCAGGGTGTTTATGCACCGGAAGGGACGGAGGTGGTCAATCTGTTGGCATAAAATGGGAAAGGACAGCAAGCTGGGGAATAAAATAGAGCATACACTGCTCTCCTCCTCCAGCTGGCAGGTTTTCAGGCCCCTCTGTGACACTTCACAGTGCCCCCGAAACACCTCCTCTGCTCAGCATCCTCTCCTTTCCCTTTTCCTTTCCCTTTCCCTTCCCGAGAGGTCTGGGCTCTGGCTGCCTCGCAGCAGTATGGAGATGGAAGGGCAGCTCAGGCGAAAGAGGCAGATCCCCAGAAGTTGCCTGGGGGGACGTGGGTGGCTGTGGGGTATCAGCATCGGGGCGATGCAGCTGCCAGCACTGCGTTCTCCCGGTGCCAGCCTTCCCCAGCCTTCGGTGGTGAGGGATTTTCTCTCTGCCTTGTTTGTGGACTCCAGACCCAAGAGGCACCTTCCCTGAGGTTTGCTGGTTCGCTCTGGTTTTGCCATTCCGGGCCCGCAGATGGTTCAGGTCTCAGCCAGGTTGTACCCGTATGACAGAGATGGGGGTATTCAGGGCTGTGGGGACCATTTCAGTGTTGATGGAAATGGGGCACCCCAGCCCAGCAGCCTCATGTCAAGGGGTAGCTGGGTTCAGAGCCCATCTCTGTGTGCAGGGGTTTAAAAACCAACATGTCTGTGCCCCAGCCTGCTGTTCCTCTTCGCCGTCACGGCCGGGAGCAACCATTCTGGCAGGGATTGCAAAACCCGCCCACGCTGCTGTGTTTCAGGTGTCCTCCCAACACCCGTATGCCGAAGACTTCATCGGGAAGCCACACGTGTGGACTGTCGACTACAATAACTCCGAGGAGTTTGAAGCTGCTATCAAAACCATCATGAGCACCCAGGTAGGGCTCGGAGGAGGTGTTGGGGCGATGTCCCCGCTGCTGGGTTTGCAGGGACAGATCGCAGGGTGCCTGGCTCTCCCTTTGGAGTGTTAATTGCTTTCCCTTCCTTGCTTCCCCGTGGAAATTACTTGCACATGCAGCTGCAGGGGACTCGTGATCTTGCCGTGCTTTGGTACTGAGCCCAGGGCAGCGCCGGGCCTTTGACGGATTCCCTGGGAATCCTCTGGGCAGAGCTGGAGCAAGGGGAAGCTGAGATAAGGGAGATGAGGTTTGGGACCAGGAGGCTGTTGCTGGAGATGCGCTGCAGTGCTGGGACTTGGTGTGAAGCAAAGATAAACCCAGAGAGCAGCTCCCTGCAGGCACCCTGAGAGCTGCCGACCCCTGCGCCTGCCGTTCCCCCATTCAGCTGTTCATCGTTATCGTTCAGGTCGAGCAAATCAATAGGAATAGCTCCAGGAGCTGCCTCTGTGAAGGATGAAGGGATGTAACGGGGGAGGATGTGGTGACCCCCTGGGAAGGCAGCGCTCCCACTGCGCCCACCCTGGAAACGCTCCATCATGAATATTTACCTCCTGCCCTGTGGCGGGAGCCTTTCAAGTTGTCCAAATTATTAAAGTCAGTTTTCCTGGAGGGGAGAAAAGTGCTGATCTGCCTTTTGCTTGTGATTTGCTTTGGCTGGGCTGAGCCATCCCCTCGTGAGGACAGCGATGTGCTGCACCGGGAGCCCGGGGTTTGTGGGGCTGGGTGGGATTTTGGGGGGATAGGGGTGATGCTGGCCAGAGAGATGTCATCCTTGCATTTCCCTGTGTTAGAGGCTGCAGAGGTGTGTGGCTGTGGCAGTTGTCTGCCCGGCTCTCGCACCTTATCGTGGGTGACAGCCGCAGCTCTGCACCTTGCACTGATTTTTCTCTACGAGTTTGCAAAGACTGAACAAACCTGACTTACAAAAACAGTTGTTGTTTTGAACATTCATTGCGGTATCTTGATTAAAATGAAATTAGAAATAATTACATCCCTGCTGCTGTGCTGCTGGGCCAGCTGTCAGCGCTTGACCCTCCACCATCTGTGCTGGGGAGACGACCCCGGAGCAAAGGCAATGCCGTGGGTGGGCGGCCGGGAGCTGCTGGTCTCTGTTTCAGGACAGAGAAGGAAATTTGCTGTTTTTCCAGAAAGGAGAAAGAAAATAGGGAATCCTGGTGCTGTCATGCTATTGAAATAATAAAAAAATGCCTGGAGAATGAAGTGGGGGTAAGGGCTCTGCCGGCTCCTGAGCAGATGTGTTGAGCTGCGATGTCGACTGGATGTGCAGCAGGGCATTGAGATGCTTAATGATCATTCTGATTAAAAAAAAAAAAAAAAAGATTTTGGGAAAGGATTTGGTGGTGCGATGGGCACCTGGCAGCAGGGTGTGGGAACCTGCTCTCTCCAGCACCGATCCCTGTTTTGTCCAAAGCCGAGCTCCCATCTCCCCGTTCCCACTCCTCGTGTAAACGTAGCCGTGGTGCAGTCACAACCAATCCTGCCCCGATTACCATCTCTTCAGCTGCTGAACAGCAATGGAGGGCAGGGGGAGCGGAGCTGGAATGTGGCAGGCAGCGTGGGCTGGCACCCGGGGTGGCCGCTGTCCCTTTTCCATCCCAGCCTGACCCCACGGACAGTCAGACAGACGCCTGTGGGGACCATGGGGCAGCTGAAGCCGCCTCTCGAAAGCCTCATTGTGGACGGGTCTGGCTGCACCCATCTCCGCAGGACCCGGGACCCCCCCCTCCCACGAAGCATCCCAACCGCTGGAAGGACCCTCGGCTGCCTGGAGGTTGAGCTCCTAAATTTGCCCCAAATGAGTAAAAGCAGCTGCTGACGTCCCTGTGCGCGGCAAACGTGCAGCGGCTCCGGAGGGAAATCATCCTTCCCACCACGAAGTGCTGGGTTAATCCCGCAGCTCGCCTCTCTGGTTTTTTTTAAGGATATTGTATAAATCCTCCTGAAGCAGAGCAGGCAGTGAGTGTGAATAACTTACAGCAACTGCTTTTTATTTTTTTCCCCCTTTTTTTTTCCTTTTTGTCTTTCAGATAGAAAGCTCAGGTTTATTGGAGATGTTCTCAAGGCAATTAAGCCTAAAAATTGACCTGCCTTACAGGTTTAAAAGCCCTGTTATGGGCTTTGGCTTCAGCAGCCCCTTGGTATCTTGTCTTCAGAATAGTGTTTGTCACAGCAGGGATTGAAAACAAGGGCATGGCAGGAGGAGAGGCAGAAAGCTGGTGTCCGGGCAGTTCAGTGTTGCTGTTCCCAGCCAGGTACTGGAGCTTGGAGAAACTATTTTCCTGCCTCCCTTTTTTCCTGAAAGGTGAAATGTGGGGTGTTTTGTTATCTGAATGTCTAACAAATCCATCTGTGTTTTAGAATAACTGACATCAATTTTTTTTTCTCAAAAAATTTCATTTCAGCATTACTAGGATGAAATAATTTGCTTTTCTTTCCCACCTGCCTGCCTTTGTTTGGAAATACCCTGCCAGTCTATTGAAGGGAAGGCTCATACCCAAAATGGTGCATTTCCCTTTGCTTCACCAGCCCAGATTGCCCAACCTGAAACACGGCAGATTGCCCCTCCTTGATGGGTGGAAACATTGGAAATTGAAAACTGACCTAAAACAGATTTTTCCTTTTTTTTGCTCATATGACTGAAAAATCCCTCATCCCACAGCTTTAGTTTTGCATCTTGCAGGCAGAACTCAGTAAAACATTTCTGGGGGTGGGATGTTGTGGGAAGCTGTGAGATGTCTCCTTTGCTTTGCCTCTGCCATCAGCTTTTCCTGGCAGCAGCCGTGTTGGGGACTGGGAACCAGGGTTCTGGGTGCTGGGAGCCCCTCAAGGGCTTTGGGAGCTGGTTTCATGAACCTGGAGATAATTCTGCTCTGGTCGAGCTGACAAACAAGCCTGGTTTAGAGCATCGTGGCTCTGGGGGATTTGCTGATGTTCCAGCAACATTTTAGCATTACTCTGCAGCTGCCCGTGGCTCGCCGGCCAGGTCCCGATGGCTATTGCAGACACAGGGAGCTGCAGCTCGAGGTGGGATGTGCTGTCCCTGTAGCTGCAGCTCGTGGTGGGATGTGCTGTCCGTGCAGCTCGTGGTGGGATGTGCTGTCCCTGCAGCTCAGGGAGGGATGTGCTGTCCCTGCAGCTCGGGGTGGGATGTGCTGTCCCTGCAGCTCGGGGCGGGATGTGCTGTCCCTGCAGCTCGGGGTGGGATGTGCTGTCCCTGCAGCCACAGCCCTGCCCTGGTCCCGGCCGGGCTGGCAGAGCTTCCTTTGATGCACTTGGAGCCGGCTGGGTGTGCTGGCAGGGCTGGCTGCCGGAGTTGTGCAAATACATCAGTTGAAATGCAGCCGGCGTCCTTCGCCAACCCAGATTTGCTCAAAAGAAGCTTCTTCCTTCTGGAGCGAGATGTGAAGCATGGCTGGGACGTGGCTTGGGTTTGCAATATGGGTTGTTTTCCCCAAGAAAAGCCCTGTGCTCCCCTCCCTTGTCCTTTCGGAGCTGGCACCCAGTCCAGGTCACTCTGCAATTTTCGGTGAGCTGTGCCTCTGCCTCTCATCCCCCCTTGGAGCAGTTTTGGGTTTCCCTGTGGTTTCCCTGACCTATTTATAAGGAAATTGAAATCATGGAAGCACCAAAGCCCTCCACCCCAGAGATCAAATCCCAGCACAGTCGCATGGAGCCAAGAGACAAATTGCATCCCCCAGGGAGAGGTGATGCTGGGGGATTGTCCCGGTGATGGCCGTTAGCCAGAGGTTAGAGGCTGGGGAAGGAGAAGGGTTTGCAGGCACCACCATTTTCTTGGCCTTCAGCTTTTTCCATTGTCAAAAATAGTCCTTGCACAAGCTGTTTAATGGACCCAATATTCTGGTGTAGTGACGGGAGAAGGCTTCATTATATTAGAGTCAAACATACAGAAATATAATAGAAAATTATACATTTCAGCCTGTGCTTGAAAGAGTGGCGTATTAAACATCACAGTGAAAATAGCTGGTTAAAGTGTTCCCAGCCTGCTGTTACGTGCCGGCAGAGGTTTGCATTATTTTTCTGCCTGTTTGTCTGATGACATTTGGATTTTTTCCTTTTCTTTCTTTTCCTTTTGAGCAAAGGAGACTTACTGCTTTCTTCAGCTCTGGAATTCCTGCTGCAAACTATCAAACCAGGGCTCTCATGGCGATGTCCCTGTGGGGCACCAGTAACTCCCCGTTTGGCTGATGGAGAGCACTGGGGCTGGCTGTTGGCGTCCCAGTTTGCAGCGCTGGGCGGTGCCTTTGCTCTGGCCCCGTGTTCCCCACCGATGCCTGGGGGAAAGGATGGCAAAGTCCATCCTCACCGACCCCTCCACTCCCTCCCGGGGCATCCCACGCAGCACATCGCCAGGACGTGGGGTCCCCACCTGGGAGCCCCCCCTCCCCCTTCCTCCCGGGAGAGCCTGAGCTGCCGGCACGGGACGCAGCGTTAACGACATGGCTGTCACGAGGAGGCCAAGCCTGTCAGACTTTAATTAAACAATTATCTTCCTGAAACTGGCATTTTCTATCAGTCCCGGGCACAGGAGCTGAATCCTAACAAAAGCAGGAGAGGGGAGCAGGGGGGAGCGGGAGCCTCTGGGGTAGCCCCTGGGGGTGGGAGGGGCACATGGGGGTGTCAGGCTGGAGGGTGGGGGTGCAGTGGGCTCAGACTGCAGCCCCCCGATGCCCTTGGACCCAACAGAGCTCCCAGAAGCCTGCGAGTGAGGGGCATTGCGCCCAGAGCATCACCTCCGGGTACACAGGGAGGTGCAGAGAGCTTTTCTGCCTCCACCCTGCATCCCACCGGGGACCACAATGGTATTTTGGGGGGAAAGAGGCTGTTTTCCAGAATTCTGTCTGCACCATGCCTGGTGTAATTGGGTCCTGGGAGAAGCCCCCCAGGAAAAAGCAGTGGTAGGATGATGCTGAGTGTTGGTGATGCTGAGCAAGGGGGGTTTTCTCTCCAGGATAGGTGCCAGGCAACACCCAGCACCCAGCCCAGCTCGGGCGCTGTGTGACTGAGGCAGTTTTGCTTTGGGAGGACTCTGCCCCAGTTGACTGAGTGCCCATCAGCGATTCAGAGGCAGGAGCAGCGCCTGTCATCATGTCAGCCCTGATTAGTGTGCACATCTGTAATTAGGAGGAGCAGCTGTGATTTCCAGCCCTGCTGAGATCTCAGGTGGGATATTTATGGCAGGGAAATGCTAAGAGGGATCTTCTCAGCAGACTGAGCCTTTGAGCTTGGGTTTGGCAGGTACTTCAAAAGGAAATAGCTATTTTGGAGGTGCAGAGCTTAGAAAATAGAAGTAAGTAGCAGTGTGTTCTGGATGAATAATCTTTGGGGTGCTTTTGCTTATAATCCTTCTTTTGCATGAAACTCTGCAGAGATGCCTGGGGGAAAAGGGGGGTCCCAGGACCAGCCCCTTCTGTGCACCAACGTCCTGTGGCTCATTGTAACGTGTCTCCAGAAAAATGGGAGTGTGGAAGAATCTGGCTTCCCAGGGCAGTGCTAAAAATACAGCCGTGGTTTAAGCGCTGCTGGCTCTGTGTAAATAGTGGGTATCAGCGTGGGGCTGCAGCCACAGCGCCGGCATCACCGTGGGCATCAACCTTTGCTCCGTCCCAGGGTGCAGCCAACACCGCGGGAGCACCAAGCCTCTGGGGCTGGGACAGACGCCAGCATCTACCCCATTGCCCCACTTCCATCCGCGCTGGGCAGCAAACCCTCAGAGAAGCGGCAGTGGGAAAAGATAATTTTTTTTTTTTCTCTGTATTGTGCACAGCCAGTCCCAGCCCTGGGCTTTTCACCAGCCAGGGGTTTTCACCAATATGTGGGTTGAACAGAAATTAATCCCTTACACTCTTTCTCTACTGCTTTATAGCTTGTGGAGTTTTTCCAGCCCTACTTTTTTGCCCTGCTTGCTTTGGTGGACAGGCACGAGCCATGGGCTTCAGTGGATTTGGAGAGCCATTGCCCAGGGTGCTGCTGTCCCGGCCACTGGGCGCAGGGGGACGGCAAGGCTGTCCCCACCTGCTGCCTGCACTTTGCTCTTCTCCTTCACAGGTGGACCCTTACCTGCCTTACGAGTACACCTGCGAGGGGATGCTGGAGCGGATCCACGCCTACATTCAGCACCAGGTTGGGGAGCATCCCTGTCCCCCCCGGGGATCCATTCCTGTTCTCCCCGGGGATCCATCCTTGTTCTCCCGTGGGTTTATCCCTGTTCTCCCCGGGGATCCATTCCTGTTCTCCCCGGGGATCCATCCCTTTTCTCCCGTGGGTTTATCCCTGTTCTCCCCGGGGATCCATCCCTTTTCTCCCGTGGGTTTATCCCTGTTCTCCCGTGGGTTTATCCCTGTTCTCCCGTGGGTTTATCCCTGTTCCCCTGGGCAAGAGATGCCGCTGCCCCAGTGCAGGTCCCCAGGGAGGGACACGAAGCTCCAGCCCTGCACAGCCAGTGCCCTAACTGCTGAGAGCACCAGGAGGTGGGGGCTGGGGGGGATTTATTGTGAACTGAAGATGG
>WKFP01014390.1:488896-517114 GCA_011057875.1 Pterocles orientalis
CAGTCCCAGCCCTGGGCTTTTCACCAGCCAGGGGTTTTCACCAATATGTGGGTTGAACAGAAATTAATCCCTTACACTCTTTCTCTACTGCTTTATAGCTTGTGGAGTTTTTCCAGCCCTACTTTTCTGCCCTGCTTGCTTTGGTGGACAGGCACGAGCCATGGGCTTCAGTGGATTTGGAGAGCCATTGCCCAGGGTGCTGCTGTCCCAGCCACTGGGCGCAGGGGGACGGCAAGGCTGTCCCCACCTGCTGCCTGCACTTTGCTCTTCTCCTTCACAGGTGGACCCTTACCTGCCTTACGAGTACACCTGCGAGGGGATGCTGGAGCGGATCCACGCCTACATTCAGCACCAGGTTGGGGAGCATCCCTGTCCTCCCTGGGGATCCATCCCTGTTCTCCCTGGGGATCCATTCCTGTTCTCCCCGGGTATCCATCCCTTTTCTCCCGTGGGTTTATCCCTGTTCTCCCGTGGGTTTATCCCTTTTCTCCCGTGGGTTTATCCCTGTTCTCCCGTGGGTTTATCCCTGTTCCCCTGGGCAAGAGATGCCGCTGCCCCAGTGCAGGTCCCCAGGGAGGGACACGAAGCTCCAGCCCTGCACAGCCGGTGCCCTAACTGCTGAGAGCACCAGGAGGTGGGGGCTGGGGGGGATTTATTGTGAACTGAAGATGGTGGGGGAAGGGGGGGGTCGGCTGGGGGCACTGGGGATGGGTCACGACATCTCTGCTGCAGAGGATATGGCCGCACTGGGAGAAGAGGAGGCTGGTGCCTTCATCTCCCACAGCAGGAGATGCCATCTGTGCATGCAGGTGACCTCAACCTGAGGAACAAACTCAGCAGCCCAAGTGTCCCCATGTCCCCCAGCAGCCTCCCTTCCCCATCTCCAATGTCCTGCCCTGTCCCTCCGGGCACTGACCTGTTGTCCTTCTCTCCCCCTAGGATTTCTGCACCATGTCGTCCCCTCCTCTGCCTCCCAAGTCCAAGAGTCCTGCTATGCAAAGCCCTCCGAGCCCGCTGGCGCTGGCCCCCAACGCCACTCACCTGGTGTGGTCCCCCAGCGCCAGCCGGGACCCCCACGCCTGGCCGCCGCTGGACTCGCTGCAGGTGTGGGTGTCGGACACGCGGCACGCCTGCACCGAGACGTGCCGGCAGCATGGGCTGGTCTGCGAGCCCACCTTCTTCAGGTTCCTCAACAAGAAGGAGGTGTTTCTCCAGTGAGTTGTGATCTTCTCGGCGAGGCGGTGCTGGAGGCCAGCAGCCAGATCTGATGGTCCTCCTGCTCTCCCCATCCCCAGCACCTATTTTCCTGATGTCCTCCCTCCCCAAATCCCATCGAGGTGCCTTCATGCCCAAGGCCACGTGGGCAGTGCCCGTTGCTTGCACGTGTTGCTCTTGACCAGCTTCCCGCTGCAGAAGGCAGCGATACCCTTTCCAGGCACGTTTCTGCTGCCCTCCCATCCCGGTCCTCTCCACCTCCTCCACGGTGTCTCCTGTTCTCTCTTTTTTAACGCCTTTCTGTATAAAACTGCATTTTGAACATGCAGCGGTGAAGTTTTAATAGAGTATAAATCTGTCACCGGGCTCCGTGCTGCTCCGTGGGCAATTAAAACGCGAGCGTTGTCGTGCTGTCACGCTGGCCAGGCAGGCGCTGAGTCCCACTGACATTTTTATATGATAAATTAGAGCTGGATTGCACTCTCTCCCCTCCGTGCCTCCTTCCAGACCTTAAACCAAGCTGGCTCAGGGACCCGTGGGTTGTGAGGGGTCGGTGGGAGGGCGATGCCAGCGATGCCGCTCCGTCTGCAGATGTGGGTGTGGGTGGGAGGAGGGTGATGCTGAGATTGCCCTTGAGCATCGCTGCTGCTCCTTGGGGCGTCTCCTGGTGCCCACCCCTGGTTTGCTGGCTAATCCTGGCTGGCAGAGGACACGGGGGCACCCACAGGACTCGTGCATTAGCTGCTGTGGGAGGTGCCCGTGGAAAGCGGGCAGAGCTCTTGGTCACTGGGGGGGTGTGAAAAATTTGGGTGGATTTTTTGCACTCGATTTCCTGAGCCATCCATGGCCCACGCAAGGGCTGGGGTGGTCTCGGGGCTGCAGGGTTGAGTTGTCAGGGTCACCCCTTCCAGCATGGCACAGGGGGGTGACAGCGCTCACATCTAGCCAAGGGGTACCAGACATCCTGGTGCATCCGGTGAAGATCTGCCCAATGCTTGGTGAAGAAACCTCCTTGTGAAAGACAGAACAGCATAAAAACCCTGCAGTGAAACCCCCAGCAGCCTCCCCACCCCAACTAACCCACCTTTGTCTTTGTCCCCAGGCTCAGCATCACCTGCGACAGCACCGAGTACGAGATGAACCATCTCTACCCAGCGGTGGCTGAGAACGTCCACGAGTGCTACCTCCAGAAGGAGCCGCTGCTCTTCAGCTGCGCGGGCTACAACAGCAAGTACCGGCGCCTCTGCCCCTGCCGTGACTACCGCAGAGGACAAGTGGCTCTGTGCAGGGACTGCTTGTGACTCGGTGTGTCCCCCTCCTCGTGTTTGCAGCAGGCAACGTGCGACCAGGGGCTTTTTCTCGAAGCTTCTGCAATAGCCGAGGGAGGTGGGACAGGTCCCTCCCGGCGGGTGAGCTGGGGCTGTCGGACTCTGGGGGTTGTTTCATCCACCAGTCAACTGTGAATGACCATGTCCTCACCTGTGGTTTCATTTTCTTCTCGAGGAGCATCGTCCAACTGCATCCGAACCCACCTGGACCTGGTGGTGCTGGGACGGGCTGGTGGGGAGAGGGGGGCCGGGGACACCCTTCCCCTCCTCTGGCGATGGGACGAGCCACCAGCAGACTGCAGCGTCAGGGTTTTCATCCTCTTCAAGCATCCTAGCTTGGTTTATTTATTAATTATTTTTTTTTTAACCCTCCCCCCTGACAAGTGGTAAATTAAAGGGGAAGCAACACCCAGCCCTTCTGTGGGAGTTATTGGGCAGAGCTGTGTTGGGAGGTGTGGGGTGGCTGCCTTGGCTGTGGAGCTGCGGGGGGGACAAAGCCCAGGTAGAGCGGCTGGGTTGGATGGACACAGGGGGGTCTGCACCCACCGTGTCCCCAGGAAGAGCTGGCGGGGGCTGGACGGCCCCCCAGGCTGTCCCTGGGCAGTGAGGGGCAGGATGGGGTCAGGAAGGGCTCTGGGGAGGGTGCTGGTCCCTGGGGCAATGCTGCCGGCAGGGTGGAGGTGAGGCCCCCCCCCAGCCCCAAGATGCTCTGTGCTCCCCTGGGATGTGCATGGAGCTGTATGTCCCGCTGGGGACCGAGGCGTTGGCGGCGGTGGTGGGGGTACGGGTGCTGCTGGGGGACAGGAGGAGGGGCTGCAGCAGGCGAAGGGAATTGCTGGTGGGCACAGACGGGTGCTGGGGGGGAGAAGGGGCAAGTGGGCAGCTGCGACAGCGGCGTTACCTCTGTGTGTGCCCCAGATGTTGCAGCCACGGGAGGAGGTGAGCTCCAAGCAACCATCTTCACCTCTTGAGCTGATCTCCATGCCATCCATAGTGCTTTAGGGGGGGTTTCACTGCGGCTGGTGTTTCCCCTCCCAGCATGTCCCCTTGCTGTGCTGCCTGGGCTGAACTGGTTTGTTTTTGTAGGATTGCTCGCCGGGGCAAGGCTGGGAGGGTGTTGCTGTGAGGTTGGTGCTCAGCCCTCCTGCTGCTTGGAGGCATTTGATGGTGAGACTCCTGCATCTGGTAAAACACCTGGCTGGGAAGTTATGGGCTGGAAATTCCCTCCCAGCCGTTCCCTGCACAGAAGAGCTCCTGGCCAGGCCGGTGAAGGCAGCTGGGGGGTGGCCTGTCCTGGTGGGGTCACCGTAGGGTCCCAGGCCCTGGCTGGCTTGTCCCCCACCCTGGTTTGGGGTGGCTGATGGAGAGCACTGGCATGGCAGGAGAGCTTGGGGTCTCTCCTCTGCGCCCCGCAGCCCTGGTGCCTTCAGCACATCCTGCCCATGGCTGGGTGGCTTGCAGGTGGGTTTGGGGAGAAAATCCCCTTCCTCCAGCTGTGCAACAGCCTGGGGCAGACCCCAGCTCCCACCCCCACTTCCTCGCAATCTCCCCGCTCTGGCCCTGGGAAGGGGGACAGCATGCGGTGCTCGTCCCGTCCGGGCGTCCATTCGGCTGAGCCCATGAGCCCAGCGCGGTGAGACCGGCTGCACCCTGCGCTGGCCGAGGCAGGAGCTGGAGACGCTGCCGTTATCCCAGAGCAATTTGTCATCTTCAAGCGCAAAATTGCATAGGCAGCCTCCATCCCGCCTGCCACGCCAGACAAGGGGAAGGATTGATTAAGTAATTTTTGTGTCTTGCAGCCAGCATGCTTATAAATAAAAGCAGCACAAACCTCCTTTTTCAGAGCTGAACAGCAATACCCGCTGCCTTTCTATGGCACCTTCCATCCCGCTCTCAAAGCATCGCCTGGCAAATGCTCCCGTGCCGCTCGCCCTGGCTGCTGTGAGCGCCGGGCAGGCAGGAGCCAGCCCAGGAGAGGCACAGGACGGATTTGCAAGCACAAACCACCGGTGATTTCCTTCCCAGGGTTGTAAGGACCAAGTAAACCTCAGTTTTCTAGGGGATCTAAGAGAGCTTTAAAGACCAGGAGGCTCGGGATGCTTCTCGAGGCAGCGCTCGTTGCACATCAGCAGATTTCTCCGCTGGTGCTGCTCAGCTGCTTTGAAAACATCCTTCACCTCTCGGCAGCCCAGCACCTTCCTCCTCTGGCACAGTCCCGCTTATCCCCTGGCAGGAGCATTTTTCTCCAAGCTGAAATCAAAGGTGGCTGGCTCACCTTCACCACTGTCACGGGAAATAACGATCGGTCTGGAGCCTTGTTGGATCTTGAGCCAGCCTGTAAATTTGGGTGATGGGGCTGAGTAACGCTCGGGGATTACCTGTCGTGTCTCTACCCCATCACCTGGCAGCGAGTCCTGCTCTCGGTGCTGCCCTGGGGGTGGGTGCTGCCTGGGGAAAAGCCTCTTGTTGCCCCCTCGGTGTTCACCCATTGCTCGTGGATGCGGGATGTATCGGGGACCGGGGTGCGGGTGCTGGGGGCAGCCCCTCCTGCCTCGTCCCACGTGGAGCCCCAGCCCCTGGGAGCAGGGGGAAGCCTTGGGCTGGAAAATCCCACCTAGGGCAAGGTGGGGGCTTGGCTGGTTTGGTAACGCCGACGCTGGGCATTGACGGCAGCCCTGGGTGCAGAATTGGCACCGAATTGTTCTGGGGGGTGTGTGCAGCAGGGCTGTGGGTGGCTTGGGGCGGTTTGGCTCCTGCAGGGCTGCTGGTCCCCAGCACCCTGACACGGAGGCAGCAGCAAGGGACAGAGCTGCTGGGCCAGTGGCAGCTGCTGCAGTGGCTGGCTTGAAAGAGAAGGGACTTTGTCACCTGGCAGTGCTCTTTCCCTGCCTGTTTCTGGCCCTGGCTGTGCCCGAGCGATGGCTGGAGCATCCTGCTGCCCTCCCGAGCTCCTGCCCGAGCAGGTCTCTGGTGCTGGCCCCAGTCTCCCTGGCCAGGACACGTTTCCATCTGGAAGGGAGATCTGAGGGCGATACAGACGTTAAATTCACTTTTTATCAGGTAGGAGCACGGAGGAGATTGAAAGGGAAGCCAAAGCACCGCCATATGAAAGAGATTCTAATTACTGCAGCTAATTAGCAAGAATAAATCCTCAGTTGGGAGGGGGAAGAGAAGGGGAGACAGTGTAAAAACTGTGAATAAAATCAAACAATTAAAAATCAAGTGAGGAGCTGTAAGCTTCGTGGACAGGCCAGTTTATTTAATAACCAGAGCGTGTGGGTGGGGAGCCCTGGGGGTCTGCGCAGGGGGGACGTGGACCATCTGATGGCATCTCTGGTGGCACTGCAGCGGGCAGAGCCTCCTGGAAGGTTGGGGTCTTTTAGTATGTTTTCCTTTTCTGGCAGCTGTGAAACCAGGACAGGCGTGTCGAAAGGATGATATTGTTCTGGAAATCCATTTTCCCTACCTAGAAATGAAGCCGGGGGCGATTTGTTTCTGAGCCTCGCTCTTCTTAGTAATTCCACTCAGAACTTTCTTTCCGGAGTTTTTTTCCCCCAATTTCTCCACACCCCCCGCCTTGTTTTTAATTAAGGTGGGGTATTTTTGCCCTGTTTTTGATGTTGATGGCATCGAAATGTTCCCTTGCCAGTGCAGCTGGGGCAGTGGGGGGGGTCCCTGCCCCGGTGTCCCCTTGCAGCATCCCGCTGCCGGCCAGGCACCTCTCCCCACTCCAGCATCCTTCCCCACAGAGGCTCAGGCGCCGGAGCAGCAATCTGGGCTGTAAATCACGGCCGGAGGGAGGTAATAGCGCTGCTCCGCTCTTATCGGGGGCTTTATTAGGAGATTGTTAAGCGGCTTTTCTCTCCTGATCCCCTGCTTATCGGCAGCCGGGTAGAATGGCAAATTGCATCCCCGATGTGGACAGTCCAGGCAGGAGAAACCCATTTATTTCCCCTAACGGGTTTATCGCTAGATCAAGGAGCTGCTGAAGATGTAAGCACCGGTGGTTATTTCCCCAGGTGATGGATCTAGCTGCCACACAGCCGCCGGTAAGCAAAGCACACCGCCTGACAGGGATGTCTAATGGACCCCTGGTCCGGACTACTGGCTCATGTATTTCAAGGTCTTGCTTTAATTGAGTCCTGTCTCCCTGGTGTCATGCTTTTTTTTTCTGTTTCTTTCCTTTTTATATTACTTTTTCCCTCCCTTTAGAAAGACTTCCCAAAATAAACTAATGTATTTAATCTTTGTCCCCTTCCCTCACCTCTCCCTGCCTTTGGCAAAGCTGGAGCCATAAAGAACGTTAACAAATTGAAAATCTGTCCTCAGACTTATCGAGTGAAAAGAGCAGTGAAATATTTTGCCTTCTTTTTCTTTCTTTTTCTTTTCTGTTTTTTCTTCTTTCTTTTTTTTTTTTTTCCAGTAGAAAGGACTCAGAGGGGGAGGTGAATCCCCTTTCAAAGCTGTGGGGCTGAGTGTTCCCTTATCAGCTCCAGCAGCGATGCCCAGTGACACTCATTGTGCCTCGTTAGCGGAAAGCCATTAAAACTCCGGATCAATATTTTCTCAGGAGAGATAGGTCTATTCAATATTATTCCCCAAGCCACCAGAGAAATACCAATGCTCCGTCCACAAAGCCCAGCAAAGCTGCTGAGGATGCAGCTTCTCCTGCCAGTACCCACGGTGGGGACGGGATGTCCCCCCCACCCGGGCAGTGTTGGAGCTGAGCCAGGATTGGGCCCTCGGCATCCAGGTCTTCTGGAAATGGGGGAAATTGGGAGGATGGGGAGAGGTGGGGGTGTTAGGTGCCTCTGCTGCCTGCAAAGGGCCTCAGGAGGGCGAAAATACAGGAATAACGTGGCCATTCCCAACGCCTGGCTGCTGGCTTTGGGAAGCTGGGAGGAATGGGGCTGGTGGGGTGCGCAGCCCCTCTCCTCACCCCCCTCGGGGGGCTCCCACTGCCTCTCACCCTCTGGAACCCAGCTCCCGGTAAAGACCAGTAGGAAACAGGACAGAGGATTGCTGTTAGTTTTAGAGCAAGGTACCAGACGTATTAGCTTTGCTATAAATATAAAGCAGAAAACAGGAAATAACGATCTGCCCTAATTTAGTTCCTTTCATCTAAGGATTCAAAGCATCTGACAGCATCTCTGAGAAATAAGGACTTTGCAACCTGCATGGAAATGCAGGCGTTTCAGGGTGTGCGTGCAACTTTTTGCTGGACGTTGCTTTGCAACCCCTCGCTCGCCAGCCCCAATTCCTTCCCAAATTGCCCCAATTTCATGTCACTGAGACTGGGACCTGGCAAGTCAGCCTGGGAACAGGTGATGTTCTTGCAGCTTGACGCTTGCACAGCTGGCTCAGCGCTGTTGAGCGTGGAGGATTGTTTATTTAATCAATTAATTGAATTAATTAATTTTCAGGAGAGTGTTGAGAAAAATAATAGGAAGTGCCAGCAGCTCTGCCGGCTGTCTGGCTGCGTGCAGGGGTGGGAGCGGGGGCACGATGCGAATGTGTGGCTCAGGGGAGGGGGCGAGCCTGGCTAGGAGCGCTGGGGCAGGTGTGAATCAGAATCACAGAACAGTTTGGGTTGGAAGGGACCTTTAAAGGTCACCTAGTCCCACCCCCCTGCCATGGGCAGGGACACCTCCCACTAGCCCAGGTTGCCCAAAGCCTCATCCAGCCTGGCCTGGAACCCCTCCAGGGATGGGGCATCCACAGCTTCTCGGGGCAACCTGGGCCACTGCCTCACCCCCCGCACAGGAAAACATTTCTTCCTCACATCTCATCTCAATCTCCCCTCTTTCAGCTTAAAATTGTTCCCCTCATCCTGTCCCTGCACCCCCTGATCCAGAGCCCCCCCATCTCTCCTGTAGCCCCCTTTCAGCACTGGAAGCTGCTCCAAGGTCTCCCCGGAGCCTTCTCTTCTCCAGGCTGCACACCCCCAACTCTCAGCCTGTCCTCGGATGGGAGCTGCTCCAGCCTCTGACCATCTCCATGGCCTCTTCTGGCCCCGCTCCAGCAGGTCCCGGTCTTTCTTGTACAGCGGTTGCAGCTGGAGAGAGCCTGGTCCCCCCCCGCCCCCCAATGCCTCCTGCAGGGCCAGGCACCCCCAGCTGCCCTGGCTGCTGCACAGAGCCCGGGCACTCCGACCGCTGCCTCTCCCCTTTCTCCTCATTGCCAATCTCACACCTTTGCTGTCCACTGACACCCGTTCGTGCTTCGCCCCACGTCCTTTGCTCTCACCCTGTCTACCACACTGGGATTTCCTCGCACAGTTTGCCCTGGGCAGCAGGGAAGATGTTGCTCCAAGGATCCTCCATCACCAGCCCCTCAGCGCATCGGCTCCCATGCAGCTGCAATGATGTTCCTTGGCCACTGCCACCCTCAGGTTCTTGCAACATTTCTGTCCCTCTGCAAAGACTCATTGGTGTTTGGTGCTGAGGTTGGAGCCACCTGTCCCCAGACCTTGCCATCTCTCCATCTTTTCCCAGTGAAGAGCAGCACCTGGGTGCTAAGGTGGAGCCCGGCTGGATGTCACCGGCGGTGGCAGTGCCACCCCAATCTGTGTTGTCACACGCCAGCCCTCTGCCCTTCCAGCTGAGGCCAGATGTAGCGGGGCAGGGACTGGACTTGGGAGCAAGAAGTTTGGAAAAGAAATCTGGGAGGCAACAGATTTCTATACTTAATTAACTCAACAAATTAATCCCAATTAGAAGCTGTAATTGGGATTATAGTGGTTAATCATCTTTCCCCCCCAAGCAACAACCACGCTATCTCCCTTATGACAGAGGGAGAGGACGCGGAGTTAAATGTCCCCAACACCAGCACTGGCAGACCCTGGGGAGGGGGGATTGGCTGGGGTCTGGTCCCCTGATGTGCTGCCCCCAGGATGGGAGCCGGGCGGGGGGACAGCACCGTGTGACCCAGTGACCCCCCGTGACTGCCAGGGTGTGACGCACTGGATTGCATCGTCACCACTTTTCCAAGAACACTGCGAATTCGTCTGCTCATGCTCCCGTGTGAGCAGTTTCCTACCAGAAAACTAAACCGTGGGAAGAGTCCATCGACCTCTGGTCCTCCGCTGATGTCCCCAGCAAAAAAGAGCCTGAATGAACACATCTGCTGCTGCTGCTTGTTCTGAGCACGTTAATTACGCAGTGTCCCCCCGTGACGGGTTCATCTCAGCAGGAATCCGGAGCAGTCCTGTCCTCCTGCGCCGCTCTTCATCGCATTCATTGTCCCCCAGGTGCTGGTGGGCTCTGGACCCCTTGACGTCTTGGTGGCAGCTCAGGACCGGAGCCCAGCCCCGGCTCCAACCCCCCCTGCACCCTAAAGCCCACCCAGGAAAACCCCGACGCCTCTTCCCTGCTCCCCTCTGATGTCTGTGGGATGCTCCCGTGGGAAATCAGCTTTGCCATCACCTTCCTGAATCTGCTTTCAGAGCTGCAGGGTGACAATCACGCCCAGCAGCCACAACCTCCCCCCCCCCACCTGCCTCCCGCTCAGGCACTGGGAACGATGCTGCTGGTGCCTGTTTGGCTCCGGGTCCCTTCCCGGGCTACTGGGGACCGGCCGGGGGGCTGAAAGGGGAACTCTTGGAGGGGCTTCAGCACAAGGGCTGGCTCCCAGCATGGCCCCAAAGGAAATACTGGGTGCCTGCTGTCCAGGAAGCATCAAAGCAGTTGGGCAAAGCTCTATGAAATGCCCCAGCGAGGACAAACTCGCTGCAGGAACAACCAGTATCATTACTGCTGATATTTAACAGCACAGAAAATACAGGATTATGCTGCTGCTTCCATTCGGCTCAGCTTTCGGCAAAGCCGCAGAGAACTCGTGCACCGCGGATCTCGTGGGTTATCTTCCGTGAAGGCGTGTTTTGCTGCAGGGGAAGGGTGATGCTGCAGCATCCTCCTCCTCCGCCCCGCACAGCCGCTGCCTTCACACCTCCCCACCTCCAGCTCCTGCCATCGCCCGCGAGGGGCTGGGTCCGGTTTGGTAGGTGTTATTTTAGTTGGGTGTTTTGTTTGTAAGTGTCGTTGAATGGGAAAAATAAAAACTCCAGGCCCCCCCGGTGGTATTTTTAGTCCCGTACTGGTGACTAGTTTGGAATCCTCAACAGGGCTGTAAAATAAAATTAATCTGCATCTTCTGTGCGTCATTTTTACGAAGCTTGTCTCCTTCTCCTACCAGAGGGGTGGTTTATAACTCTTCATATTTCGGTTTCAGAGTGTGCCAAGTACCTGCCAGCGGCCCCAGCTCCAGCTGACAGCAGCAGGAAGCCCTCAGGGCTGGGGGCAAGGGGGGCAGAAGGAAGAAAAATGGATGTTGTCTCTTGTTGAGTTTGCAGCAAGCTCGTGCCCCATCTGGCTGCTCAGGTACCTGGGCAGACGCTGTCTGTGCAGGTGGAGTGGGCTGCACTGGTCGTACTGGTTTGCTTGCAGGGCAGAGCTGCTGGGAGGGGGCTGGGGGAGCTGCTGGGGGTCCTGGGGGGATGCTCTCAAGCTGGGGGGAGCTACTGTGGGAGCCCCTGAGCAACACCCCAGCACCCTGGATGGGGAGGGAGAAGACTTATTGCCATGGAGACAGATTAGATAGTTGAAAATTGGCTGCCATGGAAACCAGTTTGGGAGTCTGGGGGCCATCCTGGCTGGGCTGGTTCCCCGGGGTGTGGGGACAGTGCTGGTCCATGTGGTGTGGGATGGCTGGGATGGTCGGATGCTCCAGTGCAGGGCTGAGCCCCTGCTGCGTCTGCCAAAACCAGTTACCAGAGGGCCAAACTGGAGTAACGCAGCCCCAAACTGGGGAGCAGCCCAAACCGGAGCAGCATGGGCTGGTGGGGAAAGAGCTGATGGATATTTCTGGGCTCGCGGCCACACAACCTGCCAACGCTCAGGACTGCGGCTTGCGCAGAAACACCAACGTGAAAGCGGCTGAGGGTGGAAATGCGGCACAAGCCACATCTGAGAGAAATTATGCAGAGGGAGGGAAGAGCAGGAGTGGGACGAGGGGTCGGCGGGAGCAGCGGGAGGGATGGGGGATGCTCTCGGCTTGGCAGCAGCGATGTGATGTGAATAGCGCTTCCTCCCCACCCAGAACCCATAAAGCATCTCCTGTTCGGGTTTGATGTTTGTTTTCCTTCCTGAAATAGGACTTTGGGAAAACAAGGGAGGGCTCGTCACTCCTGGGCTAAGCCTCTGCTTTGCAAGAGAGAGGTGTCCTCCACTGGGACCGAGGTGGTGGCTTCTGTCACCCTTCCCACGGGCCGTGCTGACGGTGCCATGCAGCAGCGTTCCAAACGTCCCAGGCTGCCTCCATCCCTCCAGCCTGGCTCCTGGGGCAGGCGGGGTCTGAGGGTCACCCCCCAACACCCGCGGCAGAGGAGAAGCACCTCTGCCTTCTCCCACCGTGTCCCCTCCCCGCCTTTCCCCTGCATCTGGCAGCATCTCCCGGTGGCGGCTGGTGGAAGGATCCTCCAGCGGGTGATGGCACCTTGCCATGGGCTGGTCATTCCCCAATTGCTCGCACAAAAGCACCCGCTGACATTTGTCACTCTTCTAGTGCTCTTTATCAGAGTGTAGTGACAGGACGAGATTTTAAGCTGAAAGAGGGGAGATTGAGATGAGATATTAGGGAGAAATGTTTTCCTGTGCGGGGGGTGAGGCAGTGGCCCACGTTGCCCAGAGAAGCTGTGGATGCCCCATCCCTGGAGGGGTTCAAGGCCAGGCTGGATGAGGCTTTGGGCAACCTGGGCTAGTGGGAGGTGTCCCTGCCCATGGCAGGGGGTAGCACTGGATGGGCTTTAAGGTCCCTTCCAGCCCAAACCACTCTGTGATTCTGTGATTTCCAGCTAGGGAACTGCACGGTTGGACACGGCACTCTGTGCCCCCTTGCTCAAGGGGAAGCCCCGCCATGCCAGGACATCCTCCCACCCCAGACACACCCCAGCTCCGTGGGGCTGGCGGATGCTTTGGCTGCAAATTCCATGACTAAATGTCCCCACTTGTGGTGGGATGAAGTGACAGCAAAAGGGACAAGAGCACACAAGACCTGGCGGACTCTGGTCCCAAAAGCACCTTTGTGCCCCCGTTCCCTGTTCCCAGGGGTCCCTACACAGCAGCTGGGAGCCAGCTTGGCCTCCAACGAGCCCACCCCACGGTGCAGGGAGGGGCGGGGGGCAGCTGGAGCCTCTTAAGGGCTGTTAGAGGTGATGTGGGTGGTGCTGCTGCAGGTGGGGGGCTCTGGGTTGGTCCTGGAGCACAGCTGCAGGAGCAGGGATGGTTGGGAGCCCCAGGCTGGCTTGGTGAGTTGGTGTCCCCACCCCTGTGCCCTGGGGGGATGGTTGGGGTGGTGTTGGCAGAGACACAGGTGATGGTTTGGGGGCTGTCAGGGGTCCCCCCCATCCTGAGATAGGCAGCCTGGGTCTCAGGGCAGGGCTTGTGGCTGGGACCCCCAGGTTTGGGGGTTGATCGTCCTGTAACTGCTGATCCCCCAAAGCTCATCTCTGCAGCAGGGGGAGGGATGGAGGGGCTGTGCCCCCCCACTGCTGGGCTGGTGCCCAGGAGCTCAGCTTCCTCCTACCCGGGGCTGAACGCAGCTCTCACACTATCTGCAACCTCAGGATGCCCTTTAATTTTTAATGCTTCAATAAAAGAGTAATTACAAACACTGCAGTTCGAGTTTTTAAGCAGAAAGTATTAACTTCCCAGGGTTTAATTATTCAACAGAAATTAATGAAAGTGGGGCTGGATCCTGCTGCCTGTCTCGGCTTTTCCTCGCGGGGCCGGCATCGATCTGCTTCACAGGGAGGAGGGCTGGGGGGAGGATGGAGCCCATCCTCGGGGCTGTCCAGGAGTGACTGGGTGCCTTAGCCAGCAGGGCAGAGGGGTGGGGGAGCCTGGCTGGGGGAGCCTGACTGGGGGGCCACCAATGTGCTGGGGTGAGGAGACATCCGGGGGCAGTGGGACCCCCAGTAAATGGCTCTTCCTCCGCTCCCTGCAGGATTTCCAGCTGTGGCGGTGCAGGATCCCAGCAGGTCTCTCGGGGAGGTCAGTGATTGCTGTGATGGGAACCAATGCTGCGGGAGCCTGTGCGTTAACCAGAGTGGGGGAACTGAGGCAGGTGCCACCCCAGAAGGTGGCATGACCCTGCTGCTGCTTCCCTGAGCACCCCACCTAGCGCCTGCACCCATCCCCTGCTCGGGAGGGGCCTCAGGAGCTGTGAGTCTTTGTTTTCTGGAGCTTTCTGCAGCCTTTACTGTGCTCTGAGCTCCCTGGGAAGGTTTCAGGCTTGCTTTTAATTACGCTGCTACGGCACGGTGTAGCTCAAAAACACCTTTGCTGGGGAATGGGTCTGGTGAGACCGAGAGTGCTCCCTGGGCTGTTTAAATACAACAAAATCCAATGTGTTAGCAAAGCTTGTGAATCCGGGCTGGCTGATGTCGGCCCCCCACCTCGCCCAGGGTAGCTGTGGGGTCGGGAAAGCCTTGATGGAGGGGAGCGAGGGATGGGGAAACAGGGGGATAAACTGCTCCGTGCCAGGAGTGAGCGGAGGGGCTGTGGGATTGGGGGCTCGGGGGGAGCATCGTGCTGAGATGGGACCTGGGGGGGTTCTCCAGCTCATTGCACCCACAAAGCCCCTTTTCCACGCAGGCACCAGCCTGTCGCAGCATCCCGTCCTAAGCAGCACATCCATACGGTGATGGCCTCCAGCAGTTGGCACCGGCTAAGGTCTCGGGGAAGCATGTTTGCTAGAAAAGCAAGTTGTTGTCATTGTTATTAATAGTTAACTGTCATAACTTCATTAATAAGCAAACCTGCCTGAACAACTGTCTGCGACCAGACGGTAAGAACACGGCAATGCTCAGGGCTCCTCGCAGAACAGGGACGGCTGTTTGTCGGGGCTGGGTGAGCAAACGCAGGCGAGCAGAGGAGGCGGTGAGGGCTGGGGGGGGGGAGATGACAGCTCCGCTGATGAGGTGCTGGGGATGGGGAAGGAATGGGGCCTCATTTGCAAGGGAAATGAAATTATCGCCCGCTCCGCTTCGTCTGCAGTCCTGGTGCTGCAGAGCCTGACGAGCTGCGTGGGGAGAGGGCTGGAGCGGGTGCCCTGGGAGCACCCAGCACCTTAGGTTGGGAGCACTGGGTGCCATCCCCGCAGGAGCAGATCCTTGTGCAACAGGGCTGCTGGAGCCCCCCGAGGGGTCTGGGGGTGGTCTGCTGCCCACAGGGTGGGCTTGTACCTCCTTCATCACCCCTCTGCTCATCAAAACCTTGTCTTGTGTGGTTTGGGCTGCATTTGGGGATGGTCACAGGAAGAAATGTTGGTCAGTCCCTCCTGAAAGAGGAGCAGTGGGTCAGGAGAGAAGATGATGCTGATCAGGATGAGATCTCTGCTGGAGCAGGTGAATCCTGCTGCAGCGGCTCTCAGGGCAATTGTGCTATGATGCTGCTGTCACCCAGATTTGTGTCCCCAAGTGGGTCTCATCACATGTGAGTCAGTCCCCCCGCACGTGAAGGCAGCTTCTGCCTGTGGCTGGGCAGCGCGTCTGTCCCCCGGGGCTGGGGCAGCGCCTGCAGCCTGCATTAGGGGCAGGGTGTCACCAGCTCCGTCCCCACACTGGGAATGCTCTTCTGTAGTATGGATATTTTCTCATTTCCATCCCATAAACTGAGTATCACTGGTTCACAGCTGGGAACACAGCTCCCAGGTCTCTGTCCCTCAGGGTGATGTGTGCTGGGCTAGAAATAGAAGGGAACTGGGTTTGAACGAGGAGCACCGGAGAGCCCAGGAGCGGCTGAAGCGGTTCAGTTCATCAGCGGTGGCAGCGCTGCTCTGGGTGAGAGACCCAGCGGCTCCCCGCCGGCTCTGCGGGGAGAGTTCACAGAGTTCTGTCACCAATCATCCGAGCGGTTTATTTGGGTCTTAACTTTGATTTAACTTCAGCAGATTATAAAGACAAAAAGACATTTTGAGGAGCTTTATTCGGGAGAGGTGGAGGGCGGGGGGGGAAGCCAAAGTGGGGTAGTTTGAAGTTGTCAAAATGATTTTCCACTCCTCCAAAACAATCTCACAAAACTGACCCAGATTTTACAAGGCACTCCAGCTTTCAAAGAGCTGCCTGTCTGTGCAGAAGATGGCTCTGTAAAATATATATACTTCTTTTTTTTTTTTTCCCTTAGTAGTTTTACGAACGCTGTGTCTTTTCATTCCTATGGGATGCTTTGTGGGAAGCCTGATCCAGCCTTGCAGCTCACCCTGGAGCAGGCAAGCGGCTGCGATGCTCCCAGGCAGCAGCGAGGTCTTTCAGTGGGAGGCTGCGGTGTGTCCCCCCGTGTGGGGAGAACCGAGGATCCCAGGTCTGCCCTGATGCCTCTAGCGATGGGCGAGCCGGAGGTGTGCTGGTGACAGGGCAGATATCCAGATAGCTGGGTTGAGCTATAGGCTCAGAGACAGAGGCTGCCGAAACACTGATGAGTTTGGCTGGAGGGGGACCTGACTCTGCCCCAGGGGTGCTCAGACCCAGTGGGTGCCCAGTGCCGTGCACAGGAGCTCAGCCCGCTCTCAAGATGCAGCCGTAGGCATGAGCATTTCGGCGAGGGCAGCGGGCTGGAGGGGCTGGGAACCGCAGTGCAGCTGGGGTGCTGGAGGGGAGAAGAGGATGAAAAAATGATGGTGGATTTTGTGCCCTCGAGCTGTCAGGGAAATCTGTTAGCTTTCATTCAAGGGTGGATTGTTAGCAGGCTGCTGGAGAGGTCAACGCCGGGTTAATTGCTGTTTCCATGTTTATTTAGTTAATTGGTTGGGTGCTGGAACAGGAGGAAAAGGCAGCCCTGGGCTGTGAGTGGGGAGAAGGGGCTGGGCTGGCTGGCACTGCGCTCCCAGCCAACGGACCTGTGCCACCGCTGGCTTGGCTTGCTGAGGTTCTCCCCGTTTTCTGAAAACACCCGTGAGTTAATGGTGGTCATGAATGAATCTTGCTGATCATCCAGGGGTCCCCCAATGCCTGTGGGGGTCCTGGGGTGCTGCTGGGGGCCTTTCCTGCCTTATCTGGGTTTGCACCTGCAAAGGGCTTTTCTGGGTTAAATCCTGGTTGTGGGATGCTCACGGTCTGCACAGGAGAGGACCAGCTGTGATAGTGCTGAGGGTTTGCTTGGACAAAGCCCAGCACTGAACATCCCCCCAGGACATGCACAGGAGCAGGTCGGTGCTGAGCAGGGGGGAGCAGGGTCCGGATGGGTCCCTTCACGCTCTGCAGAGCCCTTGACCTCTCTTCTTGCCCATTCTCTAGAGCTGGGCCACTCATGATGGGAGAAACTAGATTTGAATCTGGGATTTATTTTTTTTTTAAACTTAATTTTTAATTTGACCTGATTAAAGTGCTGCTCAAGCTGGCTGCCTTGCATTTTGTTTATTCATTTCACCATATTCTGCTGGGGCACTGCATTGCCTTTGTTTAGCAGCAGAGCAGTTTGCCTGCAGCCGCGAGCCGGGCAGCACCCCAGCACCGGTCCCGTCCTTTACAAGGGTTGGACCCTGCTTTATTTTCTTTAAAACCTGTGAAGGTCTGAACCCTGTTTCTGTCACGAGTGTGGGTGAGGGAATCGCGTGTCACTCTCTTGCAGAAGGGGCCAAGCTCAGGATGGGGTCTGCAAAGGTGCTGGGGACCAAAAGCTGCATGGAGGTTGTAGGTTTGCTGTTTTATCCGAGGGGGTGGGAGGATGGGGTTCAGGCAGGACAAGTGCCAGCCCCAGGCGATGGTGGCTTGCGGCTGTGGCAGGGAGCCCAAGGAGGATGCTCCCAGTGCTGCCTGCTTCTGCTTGCCCCGTGGCTCTCGGGGACACCCCGGACAGTGCAGCCATGCCAGGGCCCACCCCAGGGCAGCGAGAGCAGCACTCACCTTCTGACCACCAAAAAGCCCCAGGAGAGAAAAATGGGGTGACAGGTGATGCTTGTGGTATGGGGGTGTCTGCCCAAACCCACAGTCTGGTTTAGAAGTTGGTTTTGGAGTATTAGAGATTCTTCTATTTTTTTTTTCTCCACTGAAGCATATTGCAGAAAAATATCTGCTGCTTCCTTAGGTGGGTGATTAATGACAGGGCACCACGGGTCCATCTTAGGGAAGGACCCTGCGCTGCCTGGCTGCTTCTTGCATCACGGTGCTGACGGCCGGGGCTTTGCTCCAAGCAAGAGCCTGTGTGAAACGAGCTGGGAGAGCTGCTCCAAAGGCATGGGGGAAAAAAAAACCCCAAACATTTTCAGTTTGCATTACTTCCTCATTCATGTCCTCCTCAAATCTTAACAGCTCTGCAGTCTACCAAACAGGAAAGCATCCCTACGGCTTCCCTAGCTGTGGCCCGAGGAGCAGGGCGGGCAGTGTCGGTGTCTGTCTGACGTAGCCCAGGGGTGCCAAGCACCCACCCAAGGCTGGACCAGCTCTTAGCCCAGACTCTGCTGCTGCAGGGCAGCATCATTAAAACTAAAGAGCAGGAGGGGTTTTCTTCGTGGAGTTTTGCTTAGACACTTTTGGTGTAAGATTCTGCAATATCTGCCTGCACCGCTGGAGGAGGAGACCTGCAGCTCTCCCTACAGGAAGGTTTGGGAGGGGGGAGAGCAGGGGGAGAGAGCAAACCCTTTAGATTCCTGATCTTGTTTCCGAATGGTTTCTTGGGGGTTTGGGCTGCTTCTGCAGAAGTGCACCCATGCACGCAGATGTTTTGAGAGATGATAAAAGGGGAGTGAGGGCACAGTTAGAGCACAATTGGATGTTGCAGGTGTCTTTAAGAATGCAATGAGCTCATTTGCTGTGGGTGTATGCGCTTTATTTGACCCTCTATAACTAAACAGCCCAGCCTGGCCTGGGAACATGATGCCTGTGGGTGCATGGTGAAAAAAGCCCAGCTGGAAGAACGTGTTACCTGAGCACGGTAATGACTTTGGATGCGTTTCGCATGCTGCAACGGCTCCGTGCACCGCAGTCACGCCTTGGCTGTGCCCTGCTGATCCAAACCCAAGCACTGGCTGGGTGCATTCCCTCGTCAGGAGATGGAGGCCAGGAGCATCAAGGGGCTCTTCTGCCCATAGCAAAAAAAAAGGATGCACAGATATTTCCAAGCCAGGATGCTGTAGGCAGGCTGCCGGCAAAGTAGGCAGCTACCTTCCAAAAATGGGGAGGTAGGGGAGAGAAGAAGAGAAAAATAAGCAAGCTGAAAGCAGGGCCTGTGCTGAAAGTACCTTCTATTTATGATTTCACAAGGTCAACAATAATCCCCACAGCTACAAGCACATAAAAATGGATTCTTTCCTGAAGATATTGATGGATTTGTGGTCAGGGCATTTTCTCTGATCCCGCTGCCCCCTGGACATCACTGGAATTTATGGCGCTGCTGTGTGTTTCTCTGTAGAGGACTAAATAGCTTCTTGAAAAGTGAGCAAATGCTTTCAATTCAGACCCGGGGTCCTGTGAAGTTGCTGTAAACAAGGGAAAGGCTTCCTCCAGCTGAGGGGCTGTGTTTCTCCAGGTGAGCGGCTTTCCCTTTGCACCCCCGGCCGTGGGTCGCGGGCTCCTCGTCCTGCCCCAGCCCTCGGTGCAGGGCTGATGCTCCCCCATGGCACACACACCTCTGCTCCTGCGAGAAACCTCCCCTCCCACCACCCCCGGGGTAATTTCCCACCCAAGCCCCCGCAGTGCTGAGAAGCCAGGCGCTGCGAGGCAGACTCTGCGAGGCCGAAGGCTCTTTGAGTTGGTCCTAAGGCTTCCATGGGAGGGAAGAAGGGGCGAGCGTTTCTGAAGCCTCCAGCTCCTTCCTCACCACTTTCCAACCAGGCTCATCTCACCTCTCAGATGTCGGCTGGAAATCTCCTTCAATATTTTTTTTTTTACTTTAAAAATACTCAGCTTTAAAGTCCCAGTGTTTGAAACCACTTTGTTTTCCACAAGTGGCAGGAAGCTACCAAACAAAGCCCATTTATTTTTCACAGCTTCATCCCCGCAGCTATTAAATCCTCGGCGCTATTGAATTCCTGAGAAGTTTGCCGGGTAGCGATGGGGTTGCGCACAAGCGACGCACGCAAGCTGTAATATCCCAGTAAGTAGTTTGTGCTCTTTGTATCTCCCTCCTGGTTAACAAGCAGCTTTAGGTGTGCTCAAAAGACATTTCCGCAAGTCCTGCTGCGTGGATTCATTGTATTGAGCACATTATATAAAATGCTGCCGTACAAAGGGACCCTAGTAGTGGAGAAGCGGTGGGCTTGGGAGGGATGGGCTGGTGGGGATGTGCGAGGAGAATCGATGCTGGGCTTTTTAACAACCACGTGTGTATTGACCAAAGCTTTTTAGAAGCCTTTTAGGCAGCGGTGGGCTCCCTCCTTATAACGTGCCAAGCTTCATTGCACCAGAAATAGGGACATGTGGAAATTCTGCCCGACGCGCTCAGGAAGTGCTTGGTTCTCATCCTTTCTGTGTCGGTGGTGGTTCTACAAACTGCAGGGTGAGGTGGGCTTGTGGCACTGGCAAAGCTGCTCTTCGCTGGGGTCCTGCAGACCCTTCCCCACCGACGGCTCTGCTGTGGCTGCAGAGGGACCTGACAGGTCTCCTTCATCCCCGGTGTCCGTGCTGCCTTCAGCCATCCCCTTGCATCGCTGAGGAGAGACGTGCATCCCCCCTCCTTGGTGAAAGGATGGGGCAGGCAGTGAAGAGAAGAGGAGCCCAAGGGCAGTCGGAACGGAGCAGAGCAGCTGGCAGCCAGGAGGGATGAACAATCAGGTGGCTTGGGCACAGGCAGGTTTTTTCTTCCTGTTCAGAAGTCTTGGTGGGAAGTGTCGCCATTGCTTTGATGTGAGTTGCTGATAGCACGTGCCAGTCTGCTCAGCTGGAGTGCGGTGTGTCGGACGGGATCAGTCCCCTCGATGTCCCCCAGGATGCCCTGGAGCCAGGGCCCTCCCCATGCACAGGGACCCTGCAAACACGCCGTCACGTGGAGGGAAGGCAGGTGGTTGACTCTGTCCCTTCCTTGACCCAAATTTCCACCTCTTTGGAGCAGTGCTGAGCCTCCTCTGGGAGGACCTTGCAGCTCACCCAGAACACTTGCTGGGAGGCCGTTACCTTTTGTGCCCAGCTGGCAACTGCTGCCCTGGCACTTGCTGCCTTCTCCGTCCCCGCAGTAGCGCGGAGCAGTCCCCGCAGTGCCGAGCCTTGCAGAGCATCCCTCGCCATCGGACCTCCACACTGCCCTTCTGCTTCGTGCTTATGGCCCCCAGCTTGTGCCCCGCTGGGAGGCTGGGAAGCACAAACCAGGACGACAAAGCAGCTGCTGATGGCTGGAGGGAAATGCCACTGAGCCCCTGCCAGCCCTGGGCATTAAGATGCAGCAGCTTTTCATCCCCCGGTATCCTCCTCGCGGCGCCTTTGCTCATAACAAACCCTTCTGCTGCTGAACAGCGATCCCACACAAATCCTTGGGGATAGAGCCGCTTCCCAGAGGGGTTTTATCGACACTGGACACAGCCTGGGGGTGTCTGTCCGGCTCCCAGCACCAAAATCCCCGAGTTTATTGCCTTCAGAGACAAGTTCTTGCAGTGGCTGCAAATGTGGCTCTGCGCTCCCTGCCAGCTTTGCAAACCCGCTCTTGGTCCCAATTTAACCTCCTCCCCCTCCCTATATGTAGGCAAACAGCAAAGCTATTTTCTCCTTCACCTCCAGCCCCAGCTCCCTGGACTCCGGCTGCCAGCTGGCAGCGAGCGAAAGCTGTTCTGCCCGTCCCTCCTGCCAGCGTGGCACGACCACAGGGCTGCAGACGGAGGAGAGGCTATTTCCCACCCATCTCTCGAGTGCTCTGTACCATCTGCAGCAGGAACCAGAGGGGCTCAGCCGGTCACTCGAGGCAGTGCCTGGACAAGCAGCATCCTTTGTAAGCATCAAACCAGGACCGAGGGGCGCTGGATCAAAGGCGACCGGCAGGTGTAAGTGTGCTGCCTCCCCTGTGATGCAGCCAGGGTGCATCTCCTTAGCATTGCTTCTTTTGTTCGTCCCCCTTCACTTTTTTTTCAGTGTCTTTTGATGGGTGTTAAAAGCAGCCTGGCCTCGGAAGACACGCTGCACGTAGATTTTATAGGTGGCTGTAAGTTATCTGCTGGGGGAGCCCTCATATGAACGTTTGCTGCCTGCAAATGTGCTTTTTTTTTTTTTTTCATTTTTTTTGAGGCTGTTGCAGCTGTGTAATATTTTGATAGACCAAGGAAAGCTGAGCCCCGTGGCTGTGGCCAGCTCTGCGGGGATCCTGGTGGGTGCTGTCACCCAGACCCATGTGGGGACATCGGGTCAGGGACTGCACTGAACACACAGGACAGGAAATCTGAACATTTGTTTTCAAACGTGGAAACAGAGCAAAAGCACTCCGCTCATGCTGCAGAGAGGATGGAAGGGCCCCTCCATGCTGTTTTCCCAGTTTTTAACGAAATCTGGAGTGCTACGAGAGCCTGTACATGAGGTGCTGGTTAAGCAGCCCCCAAAGGATCCCCTGACCCATCACAGGAGGAAAAACAAAATCGTGGCTGTGTCAAAAGCAAGAGTTGAATCTGCTCGGCTGATTTCCCAGGTGAGATCTCTGCCAATGTTTAAAAAGGATAAATGAGATGACCTGGATAATTACGGGCTTGTCAGCTCCACTTCGATCCCGGGCAAACTGATGGAGTGGCTGATGTGGGAACTGATTAATAAAGAATTAAAAGAGAATAACACCAGTAAATGAAAGTAAAGGCGTTAATGTCTATCAACAGGTTAAAGGCAGCAGATTTTGCAGAAGCAGCTTTTTGTTGCAAAGACGGACGGTTTGGAGAGAGCGGGTTTGTGCAAGGTCTTTTCCTTGGAGGACAGAGCGAGAAAGCAGAGCAGGAGCAGCCCAGCGGGACACAGGGTTTGTGCCACCCGGCGGAATGTCACCGTGGGGCGTGAGGTCCCCGCAGCGCTGCTCCTTCGGCAGCAGGTGGACTTCGGTGGATGGGCAGGGCTGCGGGTACCCGGGTGACCTGGGGCTGACATCCATGTCCCTGTGGGTAAATCCACGTCCCACCATGTGCCCAGTGTCTCCATCTCACCCAGCTCCAAGCCCAGCATGCTGTGCCGCTCTGCCTTTTGCCACAAGCAAAGCGCCCAGCACCATCCAGCATCCCAGCAGAGCCACGTCCTGGCCGCACACAGACCCGGCACAGGGCTGGTATGGGATGACGAGGGAATGGGAAACACCAGGAAGATGTGTCTCTGCCCCATTCCTCCCATCATGACATATCCCCTCGTGTTCTTTTGGCTTCCTCGCAGCCTGTCAGCCGGGAAGGGGTGTCAGCATCCGTGCAGGATCCGTCCCTGTGCTGGCTGCAGTGCTTGCCTCTTTTTCCAGTTGCCATAGGAACAGACGAAGGCCTCTAAAGCATCGCAGTGGGGTGCGCGTCTAGGTCATGCTGTGGAGCAGGCAACCATTTTATAGTGATAATAAATTCAGGGAATTGGGAATTTGGCCGAAGTAGCACGCAAGAAAAGGGCTTGAAAAGGCAGAATGGAGATAAATGAACAAAAGTAATTTTATGACAAATGACCGTACGTTGTGCTAGACCTGACTGAAATCCCTCTCTGGAGTTCAGATGAAAAGGTCCAGGAACACAGATTGTAGGGAATGATTTGTCCCTGAAGCATGAAGATAGAAAGGCAAAGGCAGCACCTGAACGTGTTTAGGGACTATTGGGTTTCAAAACCCTTCATTATCTTCAGACCCTGGGATGTCTAGATGTCTGCTGGCCAAAGATTTACCATCCCTCTATTTGCATGACAGGAACCGGAGAGGCACCAAATCACTGGAGACATGAGCTGGCCAAGCAGAGACAGCCCTTGGAAGGTCATTGAAAATCTGCTGGAAACGTCTGCCCAGGGGGATGGAGGCAGATGGCTGGTGGAGCTCTGCAGATCCATGCTGATGTGGAGACCCCAAAGGTCTCCCAAAGCAGTGCAGGGCTGGGAGCTCCCCTGGGATCTTGGGGAGCTCCTGGGTCAGTTGGTGTTGGCAGAAGGTTGATTTCAGGAGCTCTCACTCATGTGTTCGTGCCTGGGTGCTCCTCTCCCGCATCCCAGCATGGAGATGCTCTCCTGCTCCAGCAGCCAGGGACACCAGCTGCAGATGCTGCTCGGGTGCTCCTTGCAAACTCCGCTTACTGCCAGATCTACGCGCTGTGCAGCATCTTTCCTGCCCGTTTTTCTCCGTCTGGTGAAACAAAAGCAAACTTTTTGGCAAAATGCTCTTTGCTAACAGAGGCCATCCCGAGGGAGTCCGTCTGTGTTGACATCGTCTTTAATGCATCCAGAGAGTTTGGCGGCAGGAAAACACGTGGGCTGTAGGTGTGGGAGATGGTGGCAGGTCACTGACTAGAGCTGGCATTCTTTGCAGCAGTGTCCTCGCACACCCTCGCGGGTTTGGGGGGCTAAAAAATGGGTGAGATCAGGAATATTAGGCAACCCAGCCTGCAGAGCAGTTTATAAAGGCAGCAGGGTGGTGGGTCGCTGCAGACCCCCTGTTCTCCCCAGCACTGCTGGCACGACACAACGAGCTCAGTGTGGCCCACGCGGATGTCACCCTCCCCAAACCATGCTCCATCCTCTCCCTAATTGTGCTGAGATTTAAAATGCAATTTATCTCGCCGTGTCCCGTTGGCTCCAAGAAGCAGAATTTCTCATGCTGATTTAATCACCTCATTATGTCAAACAAGCGAGAGTTATTTTGAGGATGGCTAATAGGTGCCAATTTATACCCCTTGGCAGCGCGAGGTCCATGCTTCGCCTTAGTGCTTGTTTTTCGGCGAGACAAAGAAAGCCTCGAGCTCGTGCTTTTTATGGGAGACGAGGCTCACCCGGGACCTGGGACAGCTGGTGCCGGTGCTTTGCAAACACTTGCCTCGCCTTGGCTTGCTTTCAGCTTACGCCTAGTTTGGTTTAACAAGGCGGGGGCAGGACCTCGGAAATTACTGAGCTGGGATGTGGCCAGAGCTCAAGCCAGAGAGGCACCAAAAATCATGGCAGCTCGGTCCCTGGCGCCTGCTGTGGGGGCTGTGGGGGCTGTGCCCTTCTGGGGCTGAGCTCTTCTCAAGCCTCTCGCCCTCCAAGAGACCAAATCTCTGCCTGATGCTGCAGCAGGAGTTAACCTCTCCTAGTCCATCTCTTGTCCCATCCCCAGCAAAGAGCAGCCGCCATGGCCCTGGCTGTAGGACAGCTTCCCCCGTGCTGGTGTGAGGCATCTCCTCTCTCTTCTGGGGGCAGGAGGATGATGAGAAGAGGGGAGGAAGGTCTGCAGTGTTTGATGAAGAGGAGGAAGCTCAGATCTCACTTGGAGGCATGGCAGGGGACCGAAGGTGGGGACCGGGCGGGTGCAGTTCAGTGTGGTCCCACCTGCAGGCAACGGGCTTCAAATGGGGGCTTCAAACCAGCCATGCTGGGGAGAGCCAGCCCTGGGGTGTCACAGCTGGGTGATGATGGAAGTTGTCCCTTTGAAGCCTCCCACATCTTCCAGCGGGTTCTGACAACTATCCCAACCAAACACGGCGTTCCCTGCCGCTTGCACCCAGCCCTTTCCTTGGGATGGGGATGAGCGAGGGCAACGTTTGCTCTATTCCAGGTTTTTCTTTGTTCCAGAAAGCTTCTCCAGTTGCACAGAAAGTCTGTCGCTATTTTGAGGTCCCTTTCCTTCCCCGCCATCCCCAGAGGCTCCTTGCTGAGCAGTGGAATAGAAAACGACAGATTATTGCTACATCTTGCTGAGCCTCTCTTTCATCCAGAAGAAAGATGGGCTGGTTCGCTCAGGAGCGGGGGTGTGCTTTGGAAGCGAGTCAGAACGAGCGATGCCAGGAAGGAATTGGGATTTCTTCTGAGTATCTTCCCAGGATGCTGCCATGGCCAGTGGGAACCTGCAGCGCCATGCCCCTGCATGTCCCCTGCGCTGCCCTGGGGCTTGCTAAAACCCCAAATCATCTCCTCAGACACCTCCCCATCCACTCCAAAGAGACTATGCATCCTTGAGAACCATGGGCACCTCCTGGCGCTTGTCAGTTAGTTAATCCGTGAGGGCTCAGCACCAGCCTGACAGGGGCAAGACCCATCGGATCCCCCACCACCATCCCACCGTGTCCCACTGCATCCCCCAGCACGGCAGAGCTGCCCCCACCTTCCCCAGCCCTCCTTGGGCTGGAAGGAAATTTAAAGCTGAAGACTTTGGAGATGATTGATTTCAGCCACCCATTTTAATCATGATTTAAATTAGCAAAGCAGAAAGCTTGGTTTAAATGATCAGCTTTAATCTTGTTTCTCATTTGTACTTTTTATTTATTTTCTTAACTCGATTCTTCTTGGTCGGTAACCACTCATCTGCAGGTTTATTCTGTTACAACTCCTTTTTTTGCTAAACAGAAAAAAAACACTTTACGTATGTGAGGCTACTTAAGCAATTATGTAGCTTAATGTATATTTATGGCAACTCCTCGTGTTTGCATTTTGTTATGTTGTAATATAGGGAATGATCCATTTCTTTTTTATGAGTTTATTATTAATTTTGGACTCACAACATGTGCTATGGTCTATTCAGATGGAAATTCAATTTAAGACGCCCAAAAACCAGCATAAAAAATATTTTTATTAGTTAAATAAAACCATTTAAAATGTGCTAGCTACAGACATAAAAATAAGCTTATCTGGGAGTGCGTTTACAACTGATTTCCTAAACAAGATAAGTACTATCTGCAGTGAGGGAGCTGAGCGCTTTGTTCCCCATTTTCATATTCTTCATGGCTTTAAAATTAATATATTACTTAGGTTTTACTCACAGGCAGGAAAAGGCAAATGAGCTTTTCCATTTTTTCTCATCCTGAATTCCTCAGTTTTGCAATGACTAAATGCGTGGAAGATGTCGACGCAGAGAGGTGTTTCTTTTGCCGGCACTCGGAGGGTAGCGATGCTGCCAGGCGCTGGATCCAGCCCTTCAGCCCCAGCTCGTGATGCCTCCGTGGTTTTAGAGCTTCTTTACAGAGCTGGCAGCAACCTTGTGCTGCTTCACGTTTCTGTACAAGCTGCTGAAGTTACAGCAGGCTGGGTCTCAACGCTTTGCTTCTCTATTTTGAATAGAAAAGTGTACCTAAGGTAAAGAGAACCCGGCCTGAGACCAGAAACGCTCCAAAAATAAAGGTGGAAACCCCACGTGGCAGAGCAGGCAGGGAGCACCTCAGCCCCTCGTCTTCCCAGACACAGGAATTATTGTTGTTATTATTATTTCCCTTGCCGTAGCACCGAGTCCAGGCCATAACTTCTCTTTCTCCTTCCTGGGAAGGGGAATTTTTCCCTATTTGCAGGCAGGAGCTGACAGTAATTGGCCACCGCTGCCTGGCTGGTGTTTTCACTTTAACAATACCCACCGAATGAATGGCCCCGTGTTGCTATCAGCACTTTTCTGCACACCGAGTCGGGTGTGGGTTATATTATCTCATGGAAAAGCATCCTGCAGGCTGCACAGTGCCACCCCAATAAAAATAACGGATTATTAGCATCATGCTAATAAAAACATCCTCCGGGCGGGTACGCTCTCATCTTTCTGGAGAGGCTGGAACAGCTTTCAGGCACGTCCTGTAGCTTTGCTCCTAAAGGGCAGCGATGCTGGAAGGGATGCTGGATGCTCTGCCATCGGGCACCTCAGGTGTGGAGGAATTATCTGGCATTTCCAGGGATGCCAGAGGACCAGCTCCGGGATGCCAGAGGACCAGCCCCAGCCCCCAGCTCAATGTTCTGGGAGCTCCTCGTGGGTCTGGCTGCGGATACACCATCTGCCTTCATCTCTGGGCATCGCTCGCGCTGCAAAAATGTAATAAGAAAAACAGGGAAAAGACAGAAAACATGAAAACAAGGCACTTCTGTGCTTTCAATTCTCCAGCAATTGGCAGCAGTTTAATGTGTATATATCACTAACGCTGTTTTATGAGCTCCAGTCCCACTGGCACAATTTTTTTTAAAAACCCTTTTCCAGTGTAATTGCTGTTTGTTTTGTCATTTCTCAGCGGACAATTACAGTTCAAAACCAAGAGTGCCTTTGAAGATGGCAAGTGGCGCATGCGGGCTTCATTAATCCGCTATTAATACACTATCAAACCACACTTGAACTCTACCTGCCCGAGGCCTGAAATGTAAAAATCTGTGCAAAGCAGTCGGTATTTGATCTATTTGAAATACTCCCAGCGTTAGCCTGGTCTCCAGGATACATTTCACCATCAGCAGCTTGGGAGGCTGAAATACCTTCTGTGGGTTTGTTCCGTTACTTGGTCATTCAAAAAAAAAAAAAAAAAAAACCAATGCTGCAAAGAATAATCCTTTTTTTTTTTCTTTTTTCTGGAGGAGGGAAAGGGAGAGACAAACGTGTGGGACACCTGGCCTGGCTTTCCCAGGACAGGGAGTTTCTCCTGCACCTGACAGTGGGAATAAAGTATCGGGGGAAGAGAAAGAGATCTGGATTCAAACAGGAGATCTGCAAGAGCAGCCGGGGTCACCCACCAAGCCTGATGCCTTTGGACTGGGAGACTTTCCAAGCCCTGAAGGCAGAGAGATGTCAAAATTAAGAAAAGCTGTTAAAAAAAAAAAAAAAAAAAAAACCAAAAAAGTTTC
>WKFP01014390.1:517134-536193 GCA_011057875.1 Pterocles orientalis
GGAAGGGAAGGGAAGGGAAGGGAAGGGAAGGGAAGGGGAAAACTGCTTGAAACAGCTGGTATTAATCCATTCTTCTAAAACTAAACAAGCTTCCTCCAGCCAGCCTGAGGAGGCTTACGAGACTGTGTCTAGCAGGGAGGCGAGCAGCCCTGGAATTACAGTGCAGTAATTGCTCGGTACTTAAAGTCCAGGTCTAGAAGTTCTCCCAGTAATAACTCATTGGAAAGATATAGAGCTCTCATCACAAAGAGGAAATATGGTCTCTAAACAGGCAGCTAATGGCGTGCCATTCATCTGATGGCAAATCACCCACGTTCATTACTCTCTGCAGCACAGCCAGAAAGGGAAATACAAAATTAGCCAAAGGAGACAGGGAAGGAGGGAAGGGCACATTTCCTTCCAGTGTTGCTCCAAGGGTGGCTCCCGAAATCCGTGCAGCAGCTCTGTGCACCCAGGGCTGCTGCCAGCACGACCCAGCCAGGAAAAACCACTTTATGTGCATCTTCCTCCCTGGAGACAACAAAAATGTTTTCCGCTCTTATTTTCACACTATTCAGAGTTCTTGTTGTGAAAATCCTTAATATTCATCAAGGAAAACCTAGGAGTGGTGGAAGTTTTATTGTTCTTGCTCATCTCTGCCAGAGCCGTGGCTCCAGGGGTGAACAAAGCCCAGAGACCCTTTTATTCCTTTCCAGCTCCGGAGCGTCACCGTACCAAGGTTTTGGATGCCTCACGGCTTCCTCTGCTTTATAGCTTCCTTCCTCCCCGCGGCTTTTGCTCTCTTCCAGGTATTTCTGGTAGAGGAAATGGCTTTACAGCTGCCTCAGGCTTTTTCTAAGGGGTGGGCAAGGTTTTCCAAATGAAGAGCGAGCTGGGTGCCCAGGCGGGGAGGGACTGGTCAGGGGTAGATGCTGGGCTGAGCCCAGGCAAGGAACAACCCAGCTGGGCACCCCGAGAAAATGACCATGGGCTTTCCATCCATCATCCTTGATATGAGCACAAATCTCATTTCCCACCTGTGTTTCAGGAACCGTGGTTTTCCTTTGCAGCCCTCAGTGGTGGTGAGGTGCCTGAAGCAAATAGGGGGGAGGAGGTGGAACTGCAGGACTCTTAAAAGCCATCAGTGATGGGGACAGCAGGGCTGACAGGCCATGGACACATCTCCTTCTGCCTCAGGGTGATGGTTTGAGTTGGAATATAGCTAAACTCTCTTTTCTGAAAAATCTTCATTTGCGCCACCAGCTGCTGTGGAGCCGCCTGGAAAACTGACCCCTGCTCAGCACCTGCAAACCATCCAGCCCCCGGCACAGCAGCCGGCGAGGACTGCTGGGTGTCTGCAGGTTGCACACACCGGAAGAAAACCCTGCTAGTGATAGTTTGCATTTCTTCGCAAAGCAGAGTAAGTACCTTCATAGCAAGAGGCTCCTTCATCCATTCATTTTGCTTTATCTTGGAGTCACAGAGGAAGATGGGGGGAAGGCAGTAGTGCTTCTTAACACGTAATTTGCCCTTTCTAGGAAATCAGAGGGACACAGTGGGCTGGGGTACATTTGAGCAAGCTTGCTGCTGATTTTGCCTCCTGTTTTCTGACGGCCAATGGGAAATTATAAAATCTTGAAATAACCCTGATTTTCTTGGGGGAAAACCGTTTCCTTTCAGCACGACAAAGAGAATCATTTAGAAACAATGTGAAACCTTATTTCCTCTTAGTCGTGGACAAACCCCATCCAAGGCATCGTTTCATGCTTGCCACAGATTGGAACGTCATCATTCCAATGTGACTGGAGATCCTGCTGCAGTCCTGAGCCATCACCAGCCAGTGCCAGGGCCAAATCCCCGGCGGGGCTTTCCCCCAACAGTGGCTCAGCTCTGGACCTCTCCGTACCCCTCTAATTCATCTCATCGTGTGCCTCGAAAAAACCCAAACAGCTCCAGGCTGGGAGGGGAGCCACCTTGTTCTTCCTTTGCTTGGCCACTATCCATGCGTCTCAGCAGCATTGCTGGTGTCTTCTGCTTTTCATCACCTTTCCTCCCATCCCCAAACTACTGCCACCTCCTTCCCCTGGGCAGGATGCAGTTTAGAGATGGACAGATGTCCTTGGAGCCCAGAGATGGGAATTAATAAATTAGGTTCAATTTGGGGACAGTTTCAACAGTCTTGTTCTTGGAGACCTTCCTAACAGGGCTGGTTGCTGGCAGGAGCCCTCCTTGACGCAGGTCACCACCAAAAGTGGCCACAAAGATCCATGTAGCACCAGCCAAGATGCCCCAAAAGCTTCCTCAGCCCACAGCAGAGACTTTGGAGTTTCATTCCAATCTCAACATGTCCTGCATCAAGTTTTAACCGACTGGGGCTGGCCATGGCCGGAGCTTAAGAGCCATCAGCACCGGGCAATGCCCCAGGCTCGTTCACAGGCAGCAGGATAGCCTGGAGCCTTGGGGATGCTGGGGAGGGCAGAGGGATGCTGGCACCCATGGTGGCGGTGTCCCCTTTGCCCAGGCATCGAGACGGGCTGGATTCACGATGGGAGCAGTAGTTTGCAGAGTGTATGCCAAGCCAGGAACATCAAGGATAAATCACTCATAACTGGGAAGACGATAATAACAGAAGCCTCTGGGGAAATCTGTACTGCTGAATAGTGGATTTTTTTTTTCACTTGAAGTCACTTAATGAACCCTCATGTTGAAATCTTCAGAAAGACTCACCTTGGGGGGTATTGGGAAATATTGATAAATAGTGCTTGGCACTTCTGAGGCTCTCAGCAAGTGGCACAAACGTCACCACAGTTGGACTGGATGCCTCCGGGGTTTACCCCCTGTGGCTCTTCCTACCTGCAAGGTGCAGGCACGGTCCAGAGAGAGGGCAGCATCCCCCCGCATCCCTTGCTGGAGCCTGATCCCCAGGGAAGGGGCTGTTAGCTCAGCAGAAAGCCTCATTTAATCCAAAACTTCCCCAAGAAGCAATATATTAGCTGTAAAGCAGCTTCCACACTTTATTTGCTGCAATTTACAGCCCACACTGCGAGACAGTGTAATATTTGCAAGCAATTAAACAGAGGATGACTCAACAACAGCCACCTCGGGTCAGATTTTCAAGTGTTCCCCATCCATAATTAAGACGGGATTTGGGAAGCAGCAGCTGCCGCTCCGCTCCCCGGACACCTTGCTGCCCACAGCCCCCGCGGTCCAGCCCAGGGGCTCCTGCCCGCACAGGCAGATGTGCCACTGGAGGAAGAGGAGGTATTTATTAACGGGAGGGGGAATAGTCTCAGGACGCTGGAAGCATGCTGCTGCTGCAGAAGGGAGGGGTTCTGGGGCAGCTGGAGCCCAGCCTGGCTGCTGCAGCCCCTGGGCTGCGGGTCAGGGGCTGTGCTGGGTCCAGCACAGGGGTGACAGACGCAGAAGGAGGTTTTCGTGGAATCCTTCAGGCAGCTGCCCTTCTCTAGCAGCCTGCTGCCTCCCATCCCAGACGACCTGGCCAGGCTAGGCTGCAGGTGGTACAGAGAAAATGTTTAAACCTGACTGAACACGAGCAGAGTTCACACGTGCAAACCCCTGGACTTTACAAGCCCCACTGCGGATGAAATCGGGATGCTCTGACACCAGGCAGGACAGGAGAGCCATCTCTCAGCAAGCAGCGCCCGGTGCTTGGAGCCAGCCCCTGCTCCTGCCCTCCTGCAGCGGGGCTCCTGCTGTCAGAGCTAATGACCGGCTGGTCCTCCCAAGAGATGGTGTTTGACTTGGAGTTACATCTCCCTGCAGAGATTCTCACTGTGCTTTGGCTGTGTGACATGTCACTGCCTATGCTGCTGATAACCAAGCTTAGCCTTGGGGTATAAGTTGGGAAACTGAGGCACAGCACCAAAGCAGTCACTTAGGTTTTCCAAGCAGAGCCCGTGACAGTGCTTTTTCTCATCGCTGCTGGTAGCAGCCAAGCAATACCCCGGGTAGCAACAGGGGGCTGGAAAGAGAAGAAATGGGATGGGACTAGTTTGGAGGTTCCAGCTCCCCCCCACACTGTCCCCTCGCTGCCCTGCTCAGATACAGCCCAGGGCCTGCGGGCAGGAAAGGGTTAATGGCCCCTCCCTGGCCCAGGGGGCTACAAAAGGGAGGGAAAGGGAGAAATAAGGTTTTCATCCCCTTCTGTCCTGGGGAGAGAGGAAGCTAAAGGCAGGTGCTGCTCGTGAGCAGCACAGGGCTGAGGGCAGCCCCAGATGGGCAGAGCTGCCTGCCCCACGACTCCCCCATCCTCTGCCCCGCGGCTTTCCCCCAGCCTCTGCCCCATGGCTCCCCTGCCTCTGCCCCACAGCCGAGGGGCTGTGATGCTGCTGGAGCATCCTGGTGCCTTCAGTCCTGAGCCCCCACTGTCCCCGATGCTCTGAAGTACGTGGCACGTGTCTGTCTCTAGAAACCTGGGGCAATCTGGGGTGTTATGTTCGCTTCTTGGCTCTGTTGGGAGCTGCCTGTTTGGCTGCTGGAATTGTCCTTCGGCATGTGCTGGGCCCACGCCAGGTGGCTGGTGGCTAGAATGGGCGCTGGGCTGGGAGCAGGGATGAAGCAGCGGGAGCAGCCACCTCCCCTCTGCCCCAGCATGGGCAGGGGTCCTGGAGGGCGGGGGGGGGGGTTTGCTGGCTGACAGCACCGCCTGATGCTGCTGGAGCTAGCTGTAGGGATGGGGAAAGGAAGGGGGGCCCTTGCAAAGTGGGTAATAACTGGAGAAACATGCCCCCAGCATCTCTGAACCTTTGGGAGGGGGAAAGCCCTTCCCTGCTCTCTGGGGGACAGTAACAAGGTTGGGATCCTGTCCCTCGTGGGGTACCCCAAGGGATGCACAGCCCGGAGGCAGCAGAGCAGTGGGTGATGTTGGGCAAGACCACTGCCCCGTCCTGCCCTGCGCATGGCAGAAAACAAACACACACAGAAATAAAACTGCCTCCCTCTACCTCCCAGTCCCTGCTGTAAATAAAGCCATGTTTAACAGCCAGGGATAAAATGCTGGAATTAACCACGATGGCTGCAGAGTGGGTACAGCTCCCCGGACACAGTGGCTGGGCAGGGACATCGTGGTGAGGATGGCTTGAGCTGTCACCCCTCAAGGTGACATTGCGCCATTTCTCTCCTGGGGACCCCTGCTCCTCAGCTAGCTGGTGGACCATGGCACCTTGCCTGGCAGTTTCCAGTGATTAAAGGAAACCACGGGGCCAGTCTATATAATAGCTGCTGAATTATCAGTTTTGCCATAAACCATTATTCATTATCTGTGTCTCGCTGGATAACCTGGACCCTGTTGAAAAAGTGTTATTTCTTCTGCAGTCAGCTGTATTTTAATAAGTTATAGTACGGGTAAAGCATCCCTAGAGAAAATCCAAGCATCGTTCCATCTATCAGCCACGCAAAGTTCAGAACAAAAATATTCCAAGGTGAGGTAATGGACCGTGACATTGCGCAAGTTAATTTATAAAAGAATTAACTGTGTTTAGAACAGTTAGAGAGGGGAAGAAACTGCCTTCTCCAGCCAGCCAGCTTTGGAGCAGCCCTAAAGTGACATGTGTTGGCAGAAAAACATTTTGCCCCTAAAAGACAGGTTTATCTGGGCTTTTTTACAAGTTCAAGTGCCAAAGGTACAATGAGCAAAACCAGAGCTGGAGTGGAATTGCAGCTCCCTGGGCAGGTCAACCCAGGGAACTCCGTGGTGTTGGGTGATTCCCATCAGCTGGAGCACTGCTGTGCTGCCTGGTATCCTTGTGACTCTTAATTAAGGAGTGTTAACGAGAGCTCTGGGATGGCAGAGGCTCTGGAAGGCTTGCCTGGGCTCTGGAGGGCAAGAAAGCTCGCCAGCACTGGTGTGGCTCCGGGCTTCCCGCAGGTATGTGGCCAGCAGGAGCATCCCGTGGGCTTCGATGTCCCTGAGCGGGGAGGGGACACGAGCACTGCTGGGTGTCCTCTGCCAGCTGTGGGTTCCAGCTGCAGAAGGTCTGGAATGCCATTACCCCAGGAGATTTCCGTACTGTTTGCTGTGGCTGTGCTTCCCTGGGTGCCTCAGGACACCAGATCTCTTCTGGGCGAGTGACAGCACCTCCCGGGCTCCTCTCCCGTCCCTGGTGCAGGTCCCGCTGTCCACAGCTGGACACATCCTGAGGTGACTCCATGACACGGGGGTGGGGACGTGCATCGCCCCAGGTTCTGCAGCACGCGCCTATGCTGGCGATGTCCCCCTCGGGTTTGGGTCCAGCCCCGGGCTGCGGTGATGCACGGATCCTGCACACCCGAGAGCCGCCCGCAATGACCCACGGAGCCGGGAGAGACCCTCCAGGGCTTTTATTCCAATGAATGTTTGCAAACAGTTTCTTCCCCCTTATCTGGCAGCTTTTTCCTCTGATTTGCAAAAGCGGTGAGGAGTCTATTGAGCAGCTACTTTACAAAAGAGTGATTTATAATAGAAACCGCTGGAGGAAGAGAGGACGGGTTTGGGTGCTCGGACGGTCTAATGAAGTCCCATCCAAGTTCCCATTTGTTGTCAGCTATTAATTCTCTCTCTGATTCAGTCCCCAAATTACTTTCCCTAGAACTGAATCTAAATATGAAAATCAATTAAGACGGGAACGAGCAGCTACATCTGGGAGAGGGGAGAGGAGGCAAATATAATGACAAATCACCCGGTTCCTTTCGAGCATGCAAATTAACATTTAGAGTGTATTTTGAGGAAGGGGAGCTTGGAAATGCTGCTTCACAGAAACTGCTAGATCAATTTTCCAAGCCTGAGTGCTAGAGATTCTTCAAAGTTACCGAGGGCTCTGTCTCAGGATAAAAATATAAAAAGGACAAGAAATCAATGCAGATAATTAATTTAACAGAATCTATTCGTTCTTTCTCCTTCCAGTCAATGCAAAGAGCAAAATCGTACAGTAGCTGAATTTTACATTTCCACAGAGATTGTGCTGGGACAAAATGAACAAATGCTCATAAATGACTTCAAAAGCTCTGCTACATCGTTGGAGTGGGGCTTTTTAATTAACTGGAGGAATCTGTCATCACTTTCCCCTGCTGCCCTCACAAGGGAAAGCGATTGACACCCGACATGCCTGGGCAGCCTGGCCCTTCTAAGACGATGCAGCCACAGGCCAGCAGTGGGAAGGGCTTTAGGCTGGAAAGCACCAGTGCCTGTTCCCCGGCTCCTTCTTTAGGGAGGTATTTTTAAAGCCCTGGTCTCACCCGGTGCCTGGTTTGACTTGCAGCCGGTGCATTGCAAAGCCCAGCGGCCATCCCGGGAGCTTGTGTCCCAGCCGGGATCCTGTGTGTGTCCTGAGAGGAGGAGCCAGGTGGGTCTTCGTGGGGTTCCTCTCCCGGGACAGGCTTGTCAGCAGGGCTTGTTGCGATAGGACAAGGGGTAATGGTTTAAACTGAAAGAGGGGAAATTCAGAGTAGATATAAGGAAGAAATTTGTTACAATGAAGGTGGTGAGACAGTGGCCCAGGGTTCCCCAGAGAAGCTGTGGATGCCCCATCCCTGGAGGGGTTCAAGGCCAGGCTGGATGAGGCTTTGGGCAACCTGGGCTAGTGGGAGGTGTCCCTGCCCATGGCAGGGGGTGGGACTGGATGGTCTCTAAGGTCCCTTCCATCCCAAACCGTTCTGTGATTCTATAAATATTGTGGGATTTTTGTACGGTTAGTAGTTTAGGGGTTTTGCAGGGTTCCTGAGTAGTTTGGGTTTGTAGAGTTATTCCACGGTGCTGGGCCCAGACCCTGGAGCAGGGCGAGCGGCAGAGCAGTGGCACAGCCTTGCTCCGTCCAGCCGCAGGCAGGCAGAGAGGAGCTGGCTTTTAATTATTCAGAACTCATCTTCCCTCCCATTAGAAACACATGGGAAGCGGATGGATTTGGGTAATGAATCCCCAGTAGGGCACTTTAGGTTTAAAGCAAAACCTGTCCAGTTAAATGTGTCTTGTGGAAATGGCTTTGATTGCTCTCATCTTCCAGCTCCAATTTGGTGGTGGTGTTAGCGTATCACCAGACAGAAGGGCTGTGCGAAGAATATAGAACATAGAAAATAAGAAAGAAAAATGGTCTCAAGCAGGTTTTGCCTTTGGTCTCAGTTCCAACAGCAAGGAGGAGGCTGGGGGATGAGAGGAGCTGGGGACCTGCAGCTGCAGCATCCATCTGGGCTGCCCGAGCAGGGTTTGTGTGCGGAGCTGCCTGCTCTCCCAGAGAGGGAAAGAAGAGCCAGGTCGATTTTTCAGATCTATTTAGTGTATAGTTTGCTGGGGCCTAAACCCTGCTGGGGTGAGAGGAGGGATGTGTCCGTGCAATGCCAACAGGGAGGAAATCCCGGGGTGCTGGTGGCAAAGGGGCTGGGAGAGGAGTTTGCTGCAGTTATCGGGGGAGCCCCTTGCTCCATTGCAAGTTGTTCTTGAACGGATTGATTTATCCCCAAACGCCCTGTGTGGGAAGCTCAGGCCAGGGGGTGGGTTTGGGTTTGGGTTTGCTGGCTGGGGGGTTTCATGGCCCATCCCAGGAACCCCGAGAGCTGATGCCCCCGGGATGCTGCCCCCACCTGCGGTAAACCCTGGGTTCTGCCTAACATCCAAGGGGCAGAAAGAGAGGATTTTGCTCATGTACAAACCAAACTTGTTTTCTTCATATTGTTCGTGTATGAACACGGGGATTTCCCATCAGGGTGAAATCCTTTACTTCTCATTGCAGCCTTGGGACGTGGGATTGTGCTCCAGGATCCTGGCTCACCGGTGATGGCATCAGGGAAGAATTAATACGTGATATCAAAATCCAAAGCATCTGGAGCTCAGTCCAGAGGATGCCACTTGAAAACACACAAACCCTTCTAAATCCCCCCAAACCAGTGACCAGAGAAGTTCCTTTTCCAGCCTCGATGGCCCGGTGAGGAACAGCAGCTGTGTGCTCACACGTTTCCATCCTTCATGAGGATCCAGCCCCTGAGAACAGCCCCAGATGCTCTGCATCAAGCTGGGAAAAAAAAAAAAATAAATAAAAGCTGTGCCAGGCAGCCAAATCTGCTCGATATTGAAAAGGAGAAAAAATTCACCCAGCGCTTTGGAGCAAGGGATGGTTTCTGGAACAGGAAGGGCAGGCGAGGAAAGGTTGCATTTCTCATCCTTGCCATGTCTTTTATTAGCAAAGTTACACGATGGGCACTTTTCTCTTTCTGCTTCTTGTTTCTTTTTCCTGAGGAGCGGCCAGGCTGTTCCCCACCGGTCGGGCTGGGGGTGCAGGGTGCAAACCCTCTTAGAGCTGGAGGCTGGGCATTGAGAGATCGCCTAACTGACCTCTCAAACCCTCGGTGCTCCATCATCCCAGAACAAACCACCATCCCCAGTTGTGCAGGAGCTCAAACCTTCCTGGGATGGGTTCCAGTGCCCTCTGATCCCAGTTCACTCGATGCAAACCCACACGAGCTCCAGGGCTGGTTTGCAGCAGCAGCTCAGCATCACTTGAAGCAGAACTGAGCCTTGCATGGGCTTTTTTTTTTCTGCCCTCATTAACAAATAAATCTCTTGGCAGATGAGGTTTATGTGACGGATATTGGCCATGATCCGAGCAGGGCAGGCGATCATGTTCAATTATTTTATTAGCAAGACAAGGCTCATCGTGGTGGCTCCAGGCACTGGCTCCAGGCGGGACGCAGCAGGTTGGTGCTTGCGGGGGGGCCAGATGCTGCTCATTCCAGCGGAGCAGCCGGTCGGGTCCTGTCCCCCTTCCCCAGGGTTTCTGAACTGTGTCTGCCCTCACTGCTGACCTGGGCCACAGTGCAGCTGCTTAAAATGAAGAAATTTCTATTTTCTCTATGTTAAAAACATAAATGATACATCGAAACAGAGGATGATCAAGGGTTAAACTTTTTGTTGGACAGTTCGGTTGCTGTGTCTGTGTTTGCAGCTTTTGTTCCTGCCCCCAGTGTTATTAGCAGCACACCCCAGCACGGTTGTCACGGGGAAGCAGAACATCAACTGACGTTTCCAGGCCAGGGCCAAACACATCCCTTGTCAGGCAGCTCTGCAGCCTCCCTGGGTTTGCCGGGAAGATGGAGGGGACGTTCCCATCCCAGGTCCTTCTGTCCCCATGGCCAGCGAAGGTGGTGGGCAATAAGCGAGTCCCACATCACCTGCCAGGTCCCTGTCCCGTCTGCCACCATCCTTTTGTCCTGGTTGTGTTTAAGAGTCTCTTGCCCAGGCAAAGCCCCCAGCCAACGCCCGCAGGAGCTGTGCCCATGGTCACTGAGCAGGAATTTCTCCAGCCAGGGGGGATGTGGTCCAGCCCTTGGGGGATGCTGCTGGGCTCTGCAGGGGTGAGGCGTACGCAAAGGAGCTCGGAGGCTTTGGACAGCCCCAGCACCCTTGGAAATGTGTGTCTGAAGGTAAAGTGAGCTTGTGTTCTGCTTTCTTTGCACACAAAACCAAGGCAAAGATGCACCCTCTGCAGGGCTGTGTCACCTGGGCTGGCCAGACCCATTGGGACATCGCACAGAAGGAGGCAGGACCACCCTCCAGCTGTGGTTTGTCCTTTTTTCCTGCACCATCCATCCTGGAGGGCTTGTTCAAAGCAATTTTCATCTATTGCCATCATCAAATAAACCCAAGCTACCACTGAGCACCCTCAGCAGCCCTGCTACCCCTGTCTTGCAGCTCAGGAGAGGAAAAGCACCGACTGCTGGCCTGGATCCGAGCAGGGAGGGGAGCACACGGAGTCCTCAATGGTGCCCAGGGACGAGCGGCACGGAGCAGGGGAAGGTGGAGATGAGACACCCCGTTAGCAGTATTACATGCCAGGCAGCGCAGCACCCTGAAAGCTGGAGAGTTTAATCAAAAAGACATTGTCAGGCTGAATAGCATCAGCAGGAGAAGCACCTGGGCTTGGCATCTCGGTGGCGGCAGCGAAGCCTGTCCAGCTGCTGTCTTAACTCGTGTTTCGGCAGGTTGGTTCCTACTGGTCTGGGGTCAGTGGATGCGTTTTGTGCCGGGGTGAAGCGAGCCCTGCAGCCCAGCTGGGTCAGCTTCTGTCTCAGGCTGTAGGATGTGGCAGCTCTGGGATGTGTCCCCAAGTGTGTGACATGTCCACCCTCTGCGGTGGCAGCGTGGAGGGGGCGAGTGTTGTTTGCACGCAAGAAAGCAGCGGTTTGGAAAATAAGGAATGTGGAAAGGCTTGGTGAGAGGTCAGCCACGGGGCGAGTCCTTTTCTCCCCGGTGGGAATGCCCCTGCCAACACCCCGGGGTGATGCTCCCACTGCAGCCAGCCAGCCCCTGGCTCGGATCTGGGAGATCCCAGGCTCTGGCTGCCTGTGCTCCCTTCCCTGGGTGTTATCCGCAGCAATCTCATTCCCCAGCCACCTGTGCTCCCTTCCCTGGGCATTATCCGCAGCAATCGCAGTGCTGCTTGGTGCCAGTGAAGATGCTCCGAGGGGGATCCACCGCTCCCCTTTGCTCTGCCGCCCTCGCCCCTGCCAGCCCTCTCCCTGCGTGCGCTGGGGTTGAAATTACTCATCATCCCTCTCCTCGTCTCCAGGCTCTAAGAGGGAAATTGGTTGATAGCTTTGCCCTCAGCTCGAGGAACACGGTGTTAATAGCGCAAATGGTTTTATTTGCCATCAGGACGTGGGGTGGGGTGGGGAGCACTGACCCATCCGATCATCATCTGTGCACATAGACGCCGCGTGCGTGCCCTTTCCAGCCGGCACGGCTCAGCATTGCTCTCCTTTTCTGCTTCATCTGAGTGTTGCTCTTGACCCTTCCACCCTCCGATGTCCCCTTACAGCCGGAAAAACCAGCAGCGCTCCCCTGCCAACCCCGCGATGCTGCAGGGCATTCGGGCAGCATCCTTGCCCAGCCCGTGCCGCAGGATTTTACCTGCCACAAGAGCCTTTCCCAGGGGTTTTGCTCTGCTGCAGCCAGCTCTCAGCCCGCTGCCCAGCTTTCCGGGCCACGAGGGGCTCTCGGCAGCGGGAGGGATGCGGGGTCGGGGCAGAGAGAAGAGCAGGAGGGTCCTGGGGCAGAAGCAGAGCCGGTGCTGGCTTACAGCTTGGGGCTCTAACTATTCCCTCTGCCCTTTTTCCCCTGGCTGCCTTTGAACCTCTCCTTTGGGTTGGTGTTTGGGAAATCACCTTGAGCAAACAAGGGCGTTAGCAGGGAGCGGCACTGAAAGCAGTTGGGGAAACTGAGGCACAAGCTAGCTGGCTTGTACCTGGAGTCACTGGGTGGAGAACTGAAGGTTCCTCACGTTTGTTCAATGACCCCAGCGAAGGGATGGGACATTCCCAGCTGCCTTTTGGCTGGCTGGTCCTGCCTGCTTCATCCGCATTGCCCATTGCTTGGGTGGGGTGTTTGCAAATGGGCCCCCCCCCCCCCAGCGTGCGATGGTTCTCCGGGGGTCACTGCCACTCAAACCACGCTTGGGTACCATCGACAGAGGATTTGGTCATTGAGACAATCTCATCTTTATTGCCGAGTCTGTTTGCAGGCAGCGGTTGTTTGGCGGTTTGTTCTCTGCTTGGGCTCATCTCTTTTCCCGGGTGCAGTGCGAGTTCAACTGTGCAGAGCAAACGCGTGCAGACAGGGAGAGAGCATCTCTTTGTTTGCCAGGTATGCTGCTTTGTCCAATGTTATATTAGAAAATGCACTCATGGGGATAAAAGGTACCAGTGTGAACTGGGGATTAGGGTTCTGGTTTGTTTGGGGTTTTTCGGCTTCTTCCCTTATTTCTGTGAGGAATGACAGCAATAGCATCCTAGCCAAGAAGACAAGGCTTTCTTGGAGAAGATCCAGGCTGGTTTGACACTATGTTGCCCTGAATGACAAGAATAAAACGGAAAAAAAAAAAAAAGAGGGGGGGAAAAAAAACAAACAAAAACCACCAAACCAGAAAGAAAGAGATTCCAGCAGCCGCTGCTCCTGCTCCAGCGTTGCTAATCCACCAGCTGAAGGTTTATTTGTACTGACTAAGCTGAAGTGAGCAACTTAATTCCCTTTTAATTCTCTTCAGAAGGCTTCAGAAAGCCTAATAGCTGTTTTCTTGCACGCAATTAACTCAGAGGCAGCCCCCAGCCTTCCCAGGCTCCGTGGATGTGGTGGCGGCTGGGTGTTTGTCACCCCTTCCCGATAACAGGCGTGACGTGAGCCCAGGAGCGGGACTGACAGAGCCGCTGAAGATCCAGCCGTTGTTTCATGGGTGCTGGGTGCCTTATTCTGGCAGCGATGGCAGGCGGCTGCCCAGGGCTGGCCAAAACCCCGAAATACGTCAGCCAGGGCTCAGCCAAATGTGTCTCTTTAGAGCCTCCCCCAGCCCCTGTGGCCCCAAAAGGCATCCTGGGGGGGTTAATACACCGCAAATCCCACTCAGGATTTACAGCATCGCTGGGAGCATCTCCGGGCTTGCTGTGGACACGGCAAAGCTGCTCGGTGCTGGCTTCTCCCTGCCAGCCCGGACTGCGGAGCTGCTGAGCCCCGCACCGAGTCCCTCACATCCCCGAGCACGCTGGCTAAAATCCAGCAGAGCATCCCGCCTCGCGCTGCCTTGGCTCGTTGTAGATTATCCCAGCCCAGCAAACCAGTCTCCATCCAGCCCTGGTGGGTTCTTTCTACAAGAAAGCCTTGAGCAAATCGACCATTTAAAAATAACCCAAAACCCAAAAACCCAAACCAAAAGGGAAAAAAACCACACAACCCAAAAAACCCCAAACCCCATATTATTTTGTACTGAAAATCAAGCGTCTTCTAACTGATGCAGGCTCTCAGGTTGATTTCTGGGGGTGGGTCCTCTGCAGCACTCAGAATCTTGGAAGATATTTGTGAGACCAGAAATGGGATTGGAAATGGCACTTGTTGTATTTGAGGGAGGGGGCCATAGTGGGTGAGTATCGGAATTGGAAACACGGAGGACAGGCAGGAGAACGAGGTTTTTACCCCCCTGTAATACTTTATTATCTCTGAACCTCCAGCCTGCAACCAGAGGTAGTTGAGAATTTGATGTAAGGCACTTTTTTTGGCTAGAAAATGCCCATTCCAGGGGATATTTGCAGGGAAAAGTGTTGGTCTTGATGGGCTTTGATGTGGGAGGCTGGGGAGTTATTTCAGACTCTGCCTAAATAATCATCCACTGGCGGTGGGAAACTGCTGCTCACGGGGAGGATGAAGCCAATGTGTCGTAATTCAATAAGTGCAAAATCAAATTGCTCCGCTCGGCTCGGTAACATCACTGCTCCTCACTTTCTGTTGAAAATAAGACATTTGTTACTTGTTATGTTTCGATGCTGTAAGTGAGCTCAGCTTGCTGGAGAGGGGAGCTACAGCAAAGCCCCCGGGAGCTGGGAGCACCGCGATGATGCTCAGCCTCTCTCTGCCCCATCTGTGGAGCAGACAAACAGCTCTCCGGGAGGTAAACGTGGCTTTCACATCGCTCCCAGACTAACCCATGAGATTTATTTGCTCTGTGGTGATTGTGGACCTCTGGAGATGGAGGATGCAAGCTCAGCTCAGTCGGAGGAGCTGGGTCGGGGGCTGCTCTCTGCCCCGCTGGCCCCACGAGCGTGCCAGCTCAAGGCTGTGACATGGCCCGTCCCCAGTGAGAAAAACGAAATATCCCTTTGTGCTCAGGGTGAAACTAGTTGCTAATGGGAAAGCCAAGGATCTGGCAAGGCTCTGGGAGAGAAGAGTGCTTTTTAGGGGGATGTTAAATAGCTGATTTGGGAAGGGTTGGATGTTTTTAGGGGGATGCGACGTAGCCGATGCATTATTGCTGGCAGCAGGACTCTGGGGACAGCAGAGAGCCCGACCTGCTCCCTTGCAAACCCCGCATCCCACCCCTCCTTGCACGCTAACAAGCTGCTTGGAGCACATCCTTCAAAGAAACTGCCTGATTTCTTTCCCTTGCTGTTTTTACACACTGCTCATCGCCTAACGAGGAGCAGTTGCCTGCTCAGATGAAGGATGCTGTCTGCTTGGGGAAGGGGAATTGGGACTCTTGATACCCTTCGTCACAAGGTTCGGAGGTCTCCCCCGCATCTCCCGAGGGGCCTTTTGGCCCCTCGGGAGATGCGGGGGAGACCTCCGAACTGATGCCTGGAGGTGACATGTCACACTAAGTGTTCCCAAGCCTTGTAGGGAGGGGTACAGTGGGATGCCAATACCCAAGGACCCCATTTTTGCTTCCCCAGCACCGCTGCCAGGATCAGCCCTTCCCAAGCAAAGCCCCAGCTCCAGTCTTCACTGACATCTAGTGGCAATGGGGACACTTGGAGCTGGTAGTGGGGCTGGCCGATTGAAGCAAAGAAGCGGGGTGCAGCCTTTCCTGCAGGTCCCCATCCTCGGTGGGATGCCACCACCCCCCTTGGGGAAAGCCACCTCCTTGCTGCACACACCAGGCAGGGACCTTGCAAAGTGTCCCTGCCACTACCTTGGCTCTGCAGATGGGGACATTGAGGTGGGGAGGGGGCATATGGCTTTGACCCCTGTGCCCCTCTAATTTGGTCCTTTTAGTTTTGGTCCTTTCCCCCTACAGGAGGGGGAAAAAAAGCCTCGTCCTCCCTTGTGCTAAAGGCAAAAGGAGCGATGCATTTGCTAATCTGAGGCACGCAGCAGGAGGGATTACATAGTCCAGGGTGAAAATATTTTAAAAATATATAGTCCAGGGTGAAAAGGTTTGCTCCAGGGCTTTTTAAATAGAACAGCAAACCTTTGCTGGCTGCAGGTTACCTGCTCTGTCACCCTTCTCCGCGTTCCTCCAGCAGCCAGGAGCTCGCTGAGCAAGGACGGGTTTTGAAGGATGCTACTAGAGGCATCAGTCATGAGGGTTTCTCACATTTTTTTCCCATCTAAAGGAATGAAAAGTTTTGGCAGGAGGGACTAGCCTGGATCAACCTTGATCTGCTCGAATTGAGCTAAAAGCTGCAAAAGGTGGGGGGAAGAAGCAGCAGGACAGGCAGCTGTGAAGCATGGAGGATGCTGAGGCTGGAGGGGCTGGGATGTGCCCAGCTCCACTGAGATGGATTTCTCTTGACAGAGATGGATGAGATGTCCCCTGGTCTTGTCACCCCACCAAGGGCAACAGGTGATGTTGCTCCGTACCCACAAATCCAGTTTGCAAAGCCTGAGCCGGAGCAGCCACCCAGCACAGCCCATCCTCTGTGCTGCCCATGAGTGGCCCTTGGGGCTGGAGCCCACCCTTGCTGCCTGCACTGATTTTACCTCCTCCACCAAAAACCCCAAATTTGGTCCACTTTTTTGCAGTGCAAACACAGTTTCACAGCTTTTTTTAATCTCTACCGTTCTGAATCTCCCTCTCAAAGCACCACAGAGCCCAACCCAGCCTCCACGCTGCTGAGAATCGCTCACACAGGAACACATTATTTGATAGGAATCTGCCTGGGATTTTTTCTTTCCCATGGAGGACCCTTTATCGCCGCCCTGGCTATGCATGTGCACACAGGAACGCGGTTCCTTTCCATTCATCTGCTGGAGATTTGGTCAATTTGCTGCCCTTGAAAGACTATCAGAGCACAATGGTCCAGCCATCCCTTTTCTGCAGAACTGGGATAGAAGCAGCAGGTGGAAAGCCCTCTTCCCGCTCCATGGCAGGAGGAGCAGAGTGTGGGGAGCCCAACCCAACCCCAAAGGGGAAGGGGAAACCCTTGAAGAGCTGGGACCCCCCTCCATGCCCGTGACCCCTGATCTGCAGGGGTACCTCAGCTGATTTGCTGATTTTCCAGCAAATTAACTCCCGGACAGGTCTGAAGCCAAGCGGCTCTGCTGAAATATTTCCGTTTGCCAGGGAGGTGGGAGCCAACAGCCACTGGCAGACGGATATTCTCATCGCAGTTGGAGCCCAGCATGGCAAGGCCCAAGGTGTTCAAAGCTCAAAGCTAAATGCTTTTTTAATGGGATAACAAAGCCGTGATATTTATTTGAGGCTCATGTTTTGTATGCAGGATGGTTTTTTTCCCTATTTCTGTTTTTTTTTTTTTTTCCCCTGCCACTGGGAAGAAGGAAATAAAAGCCTGTAATCTTCAACGGGCAGGCACAGAGGAGATAAGCTTCAGGTGCCTCCCAGTGCTCATGGAGGAGTTTTGTTCCCCACCTTATCTCCACCTCCAGGTTGCACCATCCCGGGGCTCAGCGCCAGCCCCAGGGGCTGCTGTCCCCAGCCCCGCTCTGGGCAGAGGGTCTGAGGGTGGGCTACGTTCCCGAGCGATGCGAATGGCAGCGTGTATCCCAACGATAACCCATATCCCCGCCAGCACGGCCCAGCCACGACGTGCAGACACTGCTGGGACGACACGAGCGCCTGGAGCATAGACCCAGCCTGGCACGAGCATCCCTGGGAGGACTCGAGGAGCACGAAGAAACCAGCTTTCCCCAGCTCCTCAGGTACTGCAGCTTTCAGTGCTAATTATTGTGTGTTTTAATTAATCCATAACTGATATGATCTTCAAAGCTTAAATGCCTTGCTCTAACACTGCCAGTTTTTTATTCATTTTTTTCCTTTGAACTCCTGCAAGGCAGCCACTGGGACCTCCCAGCTCTTGCTTTATGTTTGCTTTTAATCAGATGGCTTTTCTTCCCAAAACCAAAGACAAATAATACTGCAACGGTTTCTCCTTGGAAAATACTCCACATTGAGGAGAGAGGGAAAGCACGACTTGTTAAAGGCTTAATTTCCTGATGTCTTTCCTCCTTTTTCATCTGGTTCACTCCCAGTCAAACGGCGCTCTTACTTTAGCCAAGAAGCTGAAGGGCACCCGTACAATTCGGCAGCAGTCCAGCCAGCCGGCTGCCTGGGGAACCGCGGCGAGAGGGTACGGTGAAAACAAGGTGATGGGGTGTCACAACCCATCCGATGCTGCAGGATCACTGAGCCATTCCCAGCCGGTAGCACTGAGTTTCCAGGGATTTTTCCAGAAGATGAATTTCTTGTGCAAAAGCACAAATCCTGCCCATGGAGGCTCCAGAGGGGACTTTGCTGTGCAGGTGCCTCGGCTCACAGATGAGCACAGGGAGCGGCTGGTGAATGCTCCCCAATGGCTTTGCACGGCCCCCATCCTCCCCACATCTCTGGGGTGCAAAACCTCGTCACTCTGCAGCCCAGGGGGGCTCCGGGATGCTGGAGGGGCTCACACGGGCATGAGCAAAAGGCGATGCTGGCGGCAGCGTGCTGGGTGTCTGCGCAGCCACGGCGGAGCAGCATCCAACCGCAGTGCCTGCAGCAATGCTCAGAACCCCGGCACAGCCCGGGGACCGTGGGACACGACCCACACCGGGAGGGCGATTGCGGGGCTCCTGCGCTCTCCCCCTTCCAGAGAAGCCCAGCAGAAAGCTTGGGGTCATTTTTCTGCTTTTCTTGTATTTGCTCCCTACTGGAGCTGATTTATCCCTGCGGCTCGCAGCGCTATATCCAAGAGGGACACGTTTTGCCTTTTGTAGTACATGAGATTGCTATAAATTATTAGCTTCTTTGTGTCAACTGAAGGCCGGCACAGCCCATAAAGTTTTCTGGCCATGTCATCGTGCCTGGACGTGGCACCAGGCTGCTGGCGGCCAGCTGGCCCATACCCAAGGGGAGGGGCTGCCAGCTCAAAGGATGGATTTTTCTCCAATGTGACACCCCCACCCTTGTTCCTAATAGCACCCAGGGACTCCTGCGGCCCATGGAGCCTCTGGGGGAAGAGCTCTGTCCTTGCTGTCACTTGTCACTTAGCCACCGCCTGCTCCAGCTCTGTGGGTACCACGGGCACCCCTCCACTGCGAACGAGCGGGCAAAGCACGCCACAGCGTGTCTGTGCGAGGCTTGCAGGTGGAAGAATTATTATTATCATTATTATTATTATTATGATTATCATTTATTTTATTATATATTTATTCTATAATTCATTATATATTTATTCTATATTTTATTATATGTTATGCAATTTTTATGTAAATAAATAAGCATATAAATATATTAATAATCGTTACTATTATTATTATTTAACCCTGAGCACAGAACCACGGAGGTTAAAAATCATCAGTCTCAAGGTGAGATCGCAGCATGTTCAATATATTATCCG
>WKFP01014390.1:556633-609438 GCA_011057875.1 Pterocles orientalis
AAAAAAAAAAAAAAAAAAAAAGGAATGCAGTTTGGGGGGTTATTTTTAGCCTTTTCAAGCCAAATGTACAAAGACCCTTAGGCTGCTTGTGTCCTGCTGGATCCGATCACATGCACAATATTGTTCCCATGGCACAGCGCAGCAGCCAGGGTGGGTTGGGGTTTATTTTTGGCAGTTAGCTTGCCTACATTTAAAACCTCCTTCTGGGTTGGTTTGAGCAGTGCTGTGCTGATGTGGCTTACATCCGTACACTAATGGGTTTTTGCAGTCACCTGTAGTTCTCTGTGTGTTGCTGAGCATGCCAGTGCTGGACGTGGTCACGGCAGCGATGGGGAGGGAAGGCACACAGTTACTGACTCAGTGCGGAGCTTGCATCGCGCAGAGCGGTGGCAAAGAGCTGCCCAGCATCCCTCAAAAAGTCCTTTTCTGCTGATTGAGAAACAAAAGTAATTTAGCTGGAGCTCTGGTGGATATACAATGATCTCCCTCCCATGTCACCCTGTGTACCTTGCACCACCTTCTGCCTCCCAAGCTGGATGTCGTCTTTGAGCAGATCTGCTGGGCAGCTTTGTCCTCTGCCTCTCTGGACCCTGGGGGTCTTGCCTCTGCTCAGCTGGTGCCACCTCGACTCCCACCACTGCCATAGTCATCCTGGGTGCTCAGGACCCCTCTCCCTTCTGAAAGGCGCAGAATTGGGGCACCAAAAGCCCCTGAGCAGATGGGATGTTGGAGATGGGGCACAAAGGAAGACTGGGTTTGTTTCCAGTCTCAGTCCAGTTGTACTGGGGCATATTGGTTCTTTTCATCATTGGGCTCTTGTTTAATTCAGACTCAGGCTGGTTATGAACAAAAGCAAATCAAACAGAACAGCTGTTCATCAGCTAATTGGAAATACTTATTTAGTCTGGAGCTACCAGCTTGAAACCACAACTGCAAATAGGCGTCCTGTGCTGGAGCTCATCGCCTCCGTCAAACCAAGCTATTTTGACACTGCTATTTGGAAGCTGCCCTCAGAAAAAAAAACCCTACACACCCCACTTGCACAGGGGTTGCAGAGCCAGTGCTTGACTCAAAAGGTAACTCCACCTCATCCTTCTCTGCTCAGGCTCCCCGTGCCCCATGCTGATGGCTCTGAGAGCCAGGAGGTGTTAAACAGATCATCTCCCATCCCTAGAGAGATGGAGCCGAATTCTGGGGGGTATCCCTTTAGTGGAGCTCTGCTACCAGTTCACTTGCGCGGGGTTAGGGGACGCTATCAATCTCTGTTCCACCTTGCCTAGCAAAGAGATTGCAAACGTGGCTTTCCATCATGCGGTACATTAGCCAAATTAATTCCAGGGCAGAGAGTCAGCCAGTGGTTCTCGAGGCTGAGGCAGATCAATGGTGCAGCCATGTGAAAATCAGCAGAGCTGCTGCTTGGATGCAGCCAGCCTTGTGCTCAGCTGTGCCCTCCATCTCACACTTTTCAGGACCATTGAACTCGCTGGAATCAGAGACACAGACAATTCAGTCAGGAGGATCATCTGTTTCTAGATTGTGCTCCCCGTTCAGGCTGCTGCTGCTGCAAGTGGGTGACATTTTTAATGCATCTTGCTTGCCTTCTTTAATCTCGCCAACACAGGGACGCCTGTGGAGCACAGGAAGGTTCCTCCCCCACGACAAGGAAAAAGAAATTAGCAAGCACATCGAGTGTGTATAGCAAAGAATGAGATTGCCTTGGATACAGGACTGGAATTCATGCAAAGAATTCTGCTGATCAGAGAAGATAAGCAGCATTTCTATGGTCTGCAAGTAGCATCATGAGACTTACATTTCTCAAGGGTTTTCTAAGACATCCTTGGATGAAGGCTGTCAGCATTGGCCTGATCCACAGATAGTGCGATTTAAAAAATAAACCCTGAAATAGCTCTACTGGTAGTTATTTTGGCATGTAAGTGCCTCATAATGATATTTTTCCTTCAGGCATGGCAATGAGCTCTACAGACCCGTGCACTGTTATGCCGGCAGAGCAGCAGCCACAAAGGCGGCTTGTCCTGCCGCAGCCCCAGGGAAAGGCGCAGTGTTTGCCCACGGGGTGCGAGCCTGGTACTGGTGGAGTCAGTGTGAACTTTAGAAGGAGCTGGATTTGTTTCTTGTTACTCCTCTGATATTAAAAAAAAAAAAAATTATAGGCAAAGAAGGTCAGATCTATAGCTGGTGAGCAACCAAACAGCTTAATTCAATGCTTGTTGGAGTAGATGAGAGTATTTGTACTGCAGACTCATGAGAAAGAGGGACGGCAAACAGCCTTTGGTTTTCTTTTTATTGGAAATGTACTCATCCTTGCATTTGCTTGGCTGAGACTGATATTTTTCTAAGGACTGAAAAGTGTCATTAACGAACTGAGCAGATCCCAGCAGTCCTTTAAGTCACTTAAAGAGACGACTGGTAACAGGCTGTTGGCTGTGAGGCAGGTACCAGGGAGCTCCCAGGCAGCAGCACATGGGCAGAAGGTGTGTTTTCAAAGGCATTTAGGAAACTTATAATTCCCAAAGCCCAGGAAGCCCTTCCTGGCTTGCAGCTCCCTGTATTTGAGCATGACAGCTTTACCAAAATACCCCAGCAAATAAGTGATCAAGAATTTTTTTCTTTATACTGCAAAAAAAGGTGGTGGAGGGGGAGTTCCCTCTGACATTTTGATCTCCCTGTGCCACCTCCTGCTGGATGGATAAAATAATCCTGTGGGAGCCCCAGAGTGTGTCTCCCCTTCCTCACAGTTCCCCAAGAACTATCAACCTTGTGGGCGTTACAAAGACCCAACACAGGTATTGGAATGAGTGCTGGATTTGATGTTTCATCCTGAATATACACTCCACTAGATCCTCACACTTCCATTATTTCTGTGCTAGCAGCCCCACCGGCTCACTGCTGCTTTAGCATGTCCTGCTTACGAGCGGTGACACTGAACTTGATGCAGGAAGCCTCTGATGGTTACAGGCTTTGCAGGGAGAGGATGTGAATAAGGGGTGGGATGCTTTCCATGTACTCATCCCGATTCATGTATTTTATGAATCAGGACTTAGTCCTATTTGCTAATGTTTATCTACGTACCCTTTGCGATGTCAATGGTGCCTGTGCTCTGATGTCAGCTGCTGGAGTCCCCGCGCTGGCAGCTGGTGTCTCTGGCCGGCTCCCAGCCTACAATTCAATTTTCCTATCAGTCACATGAGTAGAAAGGAAAAAACATGTTTCTGGCTGTTTGTGGCACCAAAACACAAAGGTCTCCAGGCTACAAGGTCATTTAAGGCTTTTCTACACCGTGGCACATGGGAAAGTTCAGACAAATCAAATAGTGATATAAAGTTAATACACTTTCACTTGTACTGCATTAAACTACAGAAAGCTAAGGCCAGTTTAATCCTGAATAAAAATCTCAAGAGTTTAATGCCTTCTGTGTTCCATACATTAACATCACCTCTCTGTACACAGGCCTCACTGGAGATGTTTTACCCTGCCACTGGTGGAAAACTACTGCAGAGCTAAAAGGGGATCAGCCTGGGAGTGGAGAGCTCTGATCCCTTTCTCATACCGGCTTACTGCATGACTTCTTGTATAGCATTTTGTGAGCCTCAATATTTATATCTGCACACTGGAATGATTAGTATCGTCCCAGCCATTACAAAGGGCTTTAAGGTCTCCAGAGATCCATGGAAGGACTTCTCCTGCGCACCGTTTCCCCTGTATGGGCTCTACAAGGAGCTTTTAGAAACTGTACAGCTGTTACAGGTGAGCACGTTCAGGTATGCGTCTGGAGGTGATGGCACAGTGACTTTGGTTCTAACGGCAAAGGAGTGAAGAAATTCAGACCACCTCATATCCAGCACCACCCAACACCAGCTCCTTAGACAGACAAGGGAAAGGACAAATTGTGACACCTACTTAAGTGCCTATAATGCCTTTAATAACAACTGTGTGTAAACCAGAATCGTTTGTCCCCAGGGAAATGTTATCATCTGGGACCTTTTTATGGTTTTAAAGGCTTAGGAAGTGGGCATTTATTTCAATGTAGCCAGTGGTACATAAAAAATTCCACCAGCTCAGATGGGACTGGTTTATCAGGGAACAACTCTTGATGCACTTCAGTGTATCTGAACTCAGAATCTCGTCCTTCTTTCACATACTTTTAATACACTTACTGCTTAGCAGCAAGACCGTGAATGAATGCATGTTCTCTGTTGTTGAGAACTCCTAACAATCTCCTCTCTTTAGTACAAAACCTGTGAAGATGAGACCTGCTGGACAGTAAGAAGCCAGGACCACTTCACTTCTATTCACTCTCTGGGATGCCAAGAAAAGAAACCAGAGCAAGTCCCTGCCTGCTGAAATTCCTGGGGCTTGCACTGAATTACAGCAAGGCCTGGAGGCAGTCTGGATCTTTTCTTGTATACATCAGCCCTGCACTGCTCCCAGGCAATTGCACTTTAAGTTAGTTATTGTTAATAATAGACGACTGACTACCAATAGTTCTCATTAATTTCCATGGCAATATTGCCTGAAACAAGTAAAATGACTGGGCTTTTAAGTTGTGTAACTAAAGTTTGCAGCGTGAAGGAATGCAATCCAGGAGAAGTGTTCCGATGATGGGGAGAGACCGACCTTGCATAACCTCCCTGACGCCCAACTTTCCTTCGTCTCTAGCAGGCTACATTCCCAATTTTCTAACAATATTTAGTGGTTTGTGCTGTCAGCCTCTGTCCTCTGGGCTCCAATCTTCAGCATGCCTCACAGCATTCCTTGAACATTTCTCCCACCCATTTATTTATTTATATTCCTTCTAATGTTGTGTTGCCGGAGCTTCCATAAGAGAAGATATAACAGGAATATAAACAATAATTAAAAAATTTAAAAACATACTATTTTCCTCTGCTGTGTCTATCTTGTTAAGATTATTGTTTCTGCAGAAAACAGGCGCAACACCTACGATGATTGATTTAGACATTAAATTATAGACCTTGATGCTTTCACATTATCCATAAACTCCAAATTCCTTTAAGAGTCCAAATAAAGCTTTTCAGGTTTTATGGCCATTTGATTAAGTAGAATAGTGGCAGTCAGTAAGAATTAAAACATTTTCCAGAATCTAAAGAGAGAAATGTTATGAACAAAGAGGAATCTGAGTGGGCGTAAATTCCTCGCCCTGCTATGCTGGTAGGATTGTATCTCAGGCTTTCAGAGCAGGAAAAGGATGTTACAGGCATAATGGCAGAGATATATTCTCTGATCAGATAACTAAATCTAATTACAGAGTTACTAGATTAACTAGTTAACTACAGCTACAAGAAGGCAACTGTCCAAGTGCTTCAACAGAAACTAGATTTAAAACAATTTCTCAACACATTAAACAACTTCTTATAACGACTAGTTTCAGATTAGACTACTCTTGACTAACTTTAAAAGACACATGGTTTGTGTAAGAAAGAACTGTAGCTGAATCATTAATAGTAACCACAAATTCAGCCTTCCTAGAGAAAGCATTGCACCAAAAGGATAGGATAATGATGCTACATTTTAGTAGAAAGATTTATTTCCTGAGGGAGTAAGCCAGTAATAAAACATGTTCTGGGTAAATAATTTGCCTTAATAGAGTCATTGAAAGGAACAAGGCATTGGCCCCTAATTTTCAAGTCCTTTTTTAACAGTTTGTGATACAGTGGTACAGTACTAAACATAAATGTATTTCTTGGCATTAGTACATCATAGTTAAATCATGCCAGTCATGCCCTGGGACAGAGCTCCCAGACATCCCAGACTGCAAAGCACCCCGGGCCGGGTGACGGCTGGCTAAAGACGGAGACAGAAGAGAGGCAGGAAGATGCTCAAGCGGTGACAGAGGCAAGTCCCTGGCTCCCATGGTGGGTGCAGCGTTCCTGTCGGACGGGGCAGAGCTGTGTGCCGCAGAGCTCCCTGTGGGTGCCCTGTCACAGCCTGCATGCCTCCGAGGCCCTGGGACAGGTTCTGCACCTCCTCAGGTGATCAGCCTAAATGGGTAACTGCTTACTACTAATGAGACGGTACAGTCTGTCTGTGGATTGGATATTAGGAGGAAGGTTTTTCCTGTGCGGGGGGTGAGGCAGTGGCCCAGGTTACCCAGAGAAGCTGTGGATGTCCCATCCCTGGAGGGGTTCCAGGCCAGGCTGGATGAGGCTTTGGGCAACCTGGGCTAGTGGGAGGTGTCCCTGCCCATGGCAGGGGGTGGGATTGGATGGGCTTTAAGGTCCCTTCCAACCCAAACCAGTCTGTGATTCTGTGATTCCATTAAATACCATCTGTGGTCCCAGGCTGCAGTGCCTCGCCCTTTCAGGAGAGATAAACTGCTCCCCAGGAGCAGCTCTGGGGCAGTTTCTGTCCCGTGGTTGCTGCCCCCGGCTGGGCACCACCACCCTGAAGCACTCAGCGGCACCATTGCAGCCGCTCTGCGCTGCAGCCATTGCTCTGGGCCCTCACACCCCTCCCTCGGGCTGGGTGTCCAGTCTGGGTGCTTCAGACTCGCATCGCTACCGAGCCTCTGCCCCCTCCCTCTGATCGCACTTGGCGCCTGCTCACAGCCCCTGAGGAGCCACAGGCCCAGGTGGGGCGGCGGCCTCGAAGCCAGGAGGGATGTATTTGCCAAACCCCCGCCCTGAGGGGAGCGATGAAGGGTTTCGGACCACAGTGACGCTCGGGGAAGGCTGAAGGAAGGGGACAGGGGACGTGCCCTCAGGGCAGTGCCATATCGTTCCCCCCTCGCCCCCCGGCTGCCAGTGGTACCGTCCCCTCAGGCTGCCGCGGGCACCCACTCCCCACATTGCGCATGCGCCCCTCTCCCTCACGGAGCCGCGCGCCCACACCGCGCAGGCGCAATGAGCCGCGCGGGGGAAGGAGCCCGCAGCGCTCCCCCCGCTCCGCCGCGCGGAGGCCGCGCATGCGCAGCGCCCGGCCGTGCGCCAAGCCCCGCCCCCGCCCTGTCACTAGTAACAACAGGCGGCGGCAGCCAGCCGGCGCCCCGCCCCCGCCGGAACCGGCGGCGCTGCCGCCCCGCGCGGCATGAGGCCAGAGCGCGGCCGGCCGGCGGGACGGGAGGCGGTAAGGGTCCCCGCGCCGGTGCTGCCCCTGCTTTCCGTACCCCGCCGCTCGTCTTCTCCTGCCCTTGCTCCTCCCGCCCTTGCTCCTCCCGCCCCCTTCCCTCAGCCGTTGCTGTCCCCTGGCAGCAGGTTTCCCCCCGCCCGCCCCCTGCTCGCTCTCCGCCGGCTCCCCTCAGCGTTGGCGGCGGCGGGTCGGGCCCCTCGCTGAGGAGCGGGCGGCGCTCCCCGTGTGGTGCTGGGGGGCGGCGGGTAACGGCCCCTGGGTGGGTCCCGGCGGCGCCGCGGCCGCTGGGCTCTGGCCGCCCGGGGGCGGGAGGCTCCGGCCGGGTCCCCTCAGGGCAGCGCGGGGCTGTCCCGGAGCAGCCCCGGGCTGTCACAGGTGTCCGTCGGTCCCCTCCCGGGCCGGGGGGGCTCGGCGGGGCGGGGGCAGCGCGGTCCTGGCGTGCGGTGGTTCCTTTGTTGTGTAACTCTTTTAGTCCAAGGATTAGGAGAGGGTTTGTGGCTTCTTTTTTTTTTCTTTTGCTGATTCAGGTGGTTTTTTTTAAATGCAGAGTAGTCATGGGTAAATTCCTCTCGTGAATAGATGTCGGGTGAACTTTCTTGTGACTCTTGAATTTATTGTTGGCTGCTGCTGGCCTCCGAGGAGCCGCGGTGCCCGTCTGCCCCGCTCGGGGCTGGAGGAGATAACGCTTCCAGAAGCGCTGGAGATAACGTGAGAGCACATTAAAAAATAAAATAACGTGAACTTACTGTAACGAAGCCACTTCTCGCTAAAATGAGTCTGGCTAGCAGCCGGTGGCTTTGTCTGGAAGCGCTGTTGCCAGTTTTCTCTCAATAAGTGTGACTGCATTAAAGAGAGTTTGGGTCAAACGCTTTGCTGGGAGAGCAGACACAGAGCCATTGGAACAGATTCTCTCCGTTTTGCTATTGAATTTTTTCTGGCCATCTATTGGAATGTTTGTAGTTTCTCTAAGTTTTTCTCCCCAGCTGTCTCTTAATAAGTTTCTCTCTCAAAAGTCTTAATTTGGTTTGGGAACGATGAAGGAATACCTTACATGGATGTGCTGTAGTGATCCTTTTTTTTTTCTTTATGAAAGCAAAGGGTTTTAACACTTGGTATATTTTTTTAATATTCTTTTTTTTCCTTTGAAACCAATCCCCATTCAGAATGTCCTGTAAGCAAGGCAGCCCACATACCATACTGGGGGACTGAGCCATGCTTTCCTTCCTTCAGCTGATGTGTGTCAATGTTTGGTTCTCGGCAGCAGCAGCACAGGAAGTCGCACCATCCTGATGAAGAGTCATAAAGAGTGTTGAAGATTTGTTACTAAAAGTGAACTGAAGATGTGCTAATTTTATGTTCTCTTTGGAAGAAATGATAAGTCATTTCTGAGAAAAATATACATAGATTTTCAGGGCCCCATCGTGTCTTCTAAAAAAAAAAGTTGCTAAGGAATTATGAAGGATTTCCTGTAGAATTGCTAGCATAGTATCACGCACAGAATAATTGTAAGAGAAGATTGCAAATGGCTTCCCACATTTGACAGATGGTTTTAAAAATTTCTTTTTCAGGTTTGAGGTGATCTTACTAACTGCAGCTATGGTGCAGAAGTATCAATCCCCCGTACGGGTGTATAAACACCCTTTTGAGTTAATTATGGCTGTAAGTATTAATTTTTGCTGTAATTTTCTTTCTTGACAGTTCCTTGTATTGCTGAGTGCTTGCTGGGCTCTGATAGATACTGTAGAGCACACAAATCTGCATGCTATACAGCATATAAGAGATATATGTTTTGATGGTTTCCTCTGTAGCCAGAGTATTTTTTTACATAATGTGTTCTCTTTTTCCCCCAAAGTTTAGATATAGTCCATAGATTTATCTTAAAGTTAGAGCAAAATTAGGCTTAAGGCATAGTTCCAACTTGATTACTGGGGGCAATCTATTCTAGTAATGGGAGACGGTGTCAAATAGGTTGTTTAAAAGATTGTTATGGTTGCATCTTCATCAATATACAGTTTACACGACTAGAGAGCACAGAGAAAAAGCCATGAAAGTGAGAATAAGCCTGAACGAAAGAGGAGAAAGCATTCTGAACATTGTCAATGCTTTGGGTGGAAGAAAAACAGATTGCTAAGGAGGCCAGAGAGATTAAAAAAAAGCCTCTAGGGTGCATGGTTGCTGATTTGTGTGCTGATGTTACAAATGGTAACAAAAAAAAATCCTAATTAGGTTCCTTCTTCCTCTCTCCCCCTGTCCATCCATTTTTTTCTTTAGAAAACAGAAAGGAAGTAGGTATTTGACATTTTTAAGTATATTCAGCCAAAACCACAGCTGTGTGGCTCTCATGAGTTACAAAGAGCGGTTGAGGAGAACAGTCAGGTCAACTTCTACCTGATAAAAACAGTTAAAACTCAATAATAATCTAAATAGTAATTGTTTTGTTTCACTTGCTGAAAACACTATATTTAGTGGCTTCAGAGGAGAGATTTAATAGTGTTCATGGTGTAAATATTTAGATAGATCACATGGTTTGGAGTGCAGAGTTCCTTACAGAAGTGGTCCTTTGCAGTTACAGGGCAAAAAAGGGCTAGATCGCTCTATGGGGAATTTTTCCGTTTCTTTTTATCTTATTCCTAAAGCTGCCTCCAGTATTACGCACGCAGGTCTTGCTCTTGCAAACACTTTGATGCAGAGAGCAGTTATTTTCATAAGTGGTGAAGAACCTGACTGTGATAAGTGTAATAAGGTCCTAAAAGACCATAAACTTCTGATAGCTAGGCTTCAGATGGTTGCTAATTTAAATTTGACTGTGTGTGTAACTTTAGCCTTCAGTGAAGTATGCTAGTTCTTGTTCTTAGCTCGGTCAACCAAAATTAGTTCCGTGGACAAAATTCTCTGGCTGTTTGCTGAACTAATGAGTCTTTACCTTACTGTTGAATTGAAGGCAAAAATTCTTCAAGGATATTTTGAGTTAAAATGCTGACATTGGGTTTTTTCACAGTGCTCTACTGGGTGTAATTAGAAACACTTCTGACTATGAACTTCGAGTTCTCAAACTGTTCTGTAGCTTGGGGATAATGTTTGAAGAGTAATCTTTAACAAATATTAAGTCTTTTCTTACACAAAAGCTTTTTTCTCCTTTGGAAAGAAAGAGATTATACTACATATGCAACTAGGAGAAAATGAGTTGACAAATTAAAACAGTGAACTAAGAGGAGAAGAATATTTATAAAAAGAAACAGCTGAACAGGATGCTTTCTGAGATTAGAAGATTAGTGATAATACATATGATTTATTTCATCTATGTCACGGCAGCGAGTTGTCACTTGAAGTTGTTCAGAATGTGATCCCTGGATGAACGTCTTTCTCCTGCCGTGTCACTTCTGTTATGTTACTGGTTTTTGGAACATGTCAAATTCCTAATGGTGATCTGTCAAAATGGTCGTACATTTTCTGAAGTATGTAGAGGAGTGTCTCCATGAGCCAAATTCTTCAAAGAATGTAAACAGTGTATGATAGTTTCATGCCTTTTCTTATGGTTTTCCCTTGCTTGGGTAGTGATTGCATAAGTTGAAGTATTTCTGGAAGGAATATTGCTGTCAAATTTTATGCTTGCTGAAGTAGAAGTACTATGTTGCATATTCTCAACAGAAGAAGTGCTATAATGTTATTTTAACTGTATCAGCAGCTCTTCTGAAATGAGGAACACATCCTGATATGTACCAAACTTGAATTTAAGGCACCCAACAAACAAATTTCACAATACGGTTTTTATGTTTGAGTTTTTTCTGTCCCTCTCTTTCATATGCCCCCAACCTTTGAGAGAGTGTGTCCTCAAACAGAGGTTTAAACCCACACACCAGAGACTCTCAGCTGTCAGTAAAAAGCCTCTTGAAGAAACCTTTGGTCAATATAGCAGCAATGTGCTTCATGCTGAGCTGTCTAACCAAAATCACTGTTTCTAGCTTGGGTCTTGTTGCCTGGGATCTCATCTTTGCGTTTAGATGCTGAGTACTTTAAAAAATTTTATTTGGAAAATCATGCTCCATTGCCTGAGAGTTTTGTGGAACTGAAGAGGTAATTAATTCTAGACAGGAGTAATGAAGATCACCAGTGTCAATAAAGCCCATGTGGACTGTAAAGATTTCTTGGATGATATGTGTTCCAACTACAATTGGAACTCATTAAGTCAAACTAATATTTAGCTTTCAGATAGAGAAATCGGCATGAAATTCTTCTTTTCTGCAAGCAACCAAGTAAATCCGGTCGTGGAATGGGTCATTTACAGTACAAACTTCCTATTTGCCCACTTCTCCTGGGTTTCAGAGAGGTACTGGAGGGAAAATAAAGAACAGCAGCATTCTATTCATGCTGCTCTAGCACGTTTTTGAGAGAACTTTTTCTCTCTGAAGGGTGAGTGCAGCTATATTAAGACAAAAACTGGATTTAATTCCACTTTGATCTTAGCCAAGTGTTTTGCAGACAATTATGATATAAAGACTTTTAAAATAGATGCAGTGAAAATTCTTTCTTCCTAAGCTGAATTGGTGTTGAAAATAAGTTTCTCTTATATTCCTCCACTGAAATCTAAAAATCATCTCTTGAACCCTGGTGTATCTCAGTGACAATATACTTCAGGACACAACCCCTCATATCTCAAGTCTACGAGAGAATTGGTGAAGTTCTGTTGTAGGTGGCAAGTTGGGAGATCCGCAGCTGCATGCTTCTTGCCTTCCTTTGTCGTTAAAGGCAAGCTATGTCAAATCTAATATAAGCTGTTTCTCTTGAGTTCCCTTCTGCTGGTGAATTGTGTGGTTCCAGGTAATATCTAAGTTGCTGTGAAAACAGTAAGAACTGGATGCAAATCTTTTAATGAACTGAACTTGAAAAGATTGAAGAATCATAGGCTAGGAACCATCACATTTTAGTCTGGCGTGCCACAGGCAATGTGATTTCACCAAGTGGTTACCAGTGCTGATGTGATGATTTTTGGCTGCTCTATGGCTTATCTGTCATAAGCAACTTCTTGAAAACTCTGTGTGTATGTGTGTGTATATATAATAAAAAAAAAAACAACTTGTGCAGCTGTTCATCAGACTGAATAAAATCTTGCCTCGTTTTTCTTCCTATTCATGTTGAAATTTATGTAATGCTGGAAGCAGCTGAAATGTGGAAAAATGACTGTTTACTTAGACTCACTTGTCAAGTTACTAAGGTTAAATATATTGGAGAAAAAACTGAGAAGCTGCTTTTGTAAAACTTTGAAAAATGATAGGTTCAGTTTTTGATATTAGCTTAGAGGTTTACATTTAAAGTAATATAGGGGCTTTGCTGAATAAGTAGTTCTTAAGAGGCAGTTAAGAACTTGAATCTTGAAGCTTTCTTAACACACGAGGCTGAAATTAATTTTGGAGATTCACAGCTCATTTTCAGTCTGACATGCATTAGATATTTCCTCTTGAGTTTAATTTCCAAAGCAAATTTAAATAATGAATAATCAGCTACTGTGGCATTCCAAGGGTGGAATTTATGCAAATGGAAAATAAGATTTTTTTTTTGAAAGAAACACATTGAATTGAACCATTGACCAGAGTGTGATTTGTTGTTGTGTTTTTGGTTTTTTTTTTTTTTTTAGTTTCTGGAAGCTCTGTGGAAAATGTGTGGCTCTTCAGTCCATTTAGAAAATGTTCTATTTACAGCCAAAAATTCCTTAGTTTCATAAATAAATATTAATAGTAACATGACTGAACACAGAAAGTGTGCTCTAAGCCTGTCCTGTTATGTTTAGTCAAATTAATGCGGATTTTAAGAATTTATGGCTTTGTGGAAACTAGGATTTTCAAATCTGCCTGTAACACGGGACAGCCTTCAAAGGTATTTTGCAGTCTTCTGAATGCCTAAAATAATGTTTCCACTTTGTTAAAGTTCCTGGCATTTGTCACGTTCCACTGGTGCCAAACAGCGAAGTCTGTAGGTAAACTAGTCATCAGTGTTGGGAGGTTACAGTTGTGGAAATAACACATTTGATTTTTTTTTTTTAAATCAAAATAGCAATTCATCTTGCACTGCCTTGGGGGTTGTATAATGTGTACTGCCCTCTTGATTATGTTGTAATTTTAATGGTTCAAAATTGTTCTTTTGGACAACAAGCTGACTGGCTTGCTTTGGTTTTATAGGTCTGAAAAAAAGCATTTAAGGTAAATCTCCATGATGTAAAGTATCCCTAAATTACAGGGAAGTAATAAGATTGCAGAGGGCATAAATGTGCTTCAATGGTAGAGTAGATTAGGAAAAAATGTCTGTTTTCTTTCAGATTGACAAATCCAAGTATAATCCCTTGATCTAGATTGCAATGAGTTTCCTGATCAGTCAGTACATCATCTTTTCATTTTAAAATGTCATTTAAAAAAACCCCTATGTATCAAGTGAAGTGCCATACCTGTTCATAAATCCCTACAATTTTAATTCCTTCTAGTTTCATTTTCTTTTTTCTTGGAAAAAATGTATTCCATGCATCACGTAAAGAGGGGCTGAGAAGCTGATGAGAAAAAGGAAGCTGTTCTCCAAGTGCTTCTGCAGGCACAAAGTAGGCTGTGAAGTTATAGAGAAGCAATTATCCCCTGATGCTGTGCACGTTCTTGAGGTCTTGTCTTGGACACTTAAAGCCTGGGAAAAGGAGCAAACTGAGTGTCTGCTTCTGAAACTGCTCAGCTGTTTTCCCTTCGGTTGTGTGGCTCCCAGACTCTCATCTACTTTGCTTCCTGTCTGTTGAAAATTCAGGCTTATTTACTGTCGGAGATGCATTGGTAAAACTGCAGCAGAACAGTGCCTTGTATGGATTTTCTTATTTTCCAGTAAGTGTCTGCAGCTGAACTGCTGTTTTATGTCGTTGTCAATATTCTCTTGTGTTAGCACACTTTGTAAGAATAAGTGAATTTTTGGCCACCTGTTTGGAGTGAGCTGTGATTAACAAAATGTAAGAGTTAAGTTGAGCACTAGGGAAAAATACTGACCTAGCAGCCTGCTTATGGTGCAATTTATGTGTTATTTCATGGCATGCTTAGTTATTTCCAGGGCTAGCTGTTTCCTGCTTTTGTGGGCAAACACATGACCTGGCTGGAGCTGACAGCTGCAGTTCTCTTGTTCGCCAACTGCTTTTAGTCAGTTTTTTTAACAAGTCTTTTACACTTTAGAAGCTAGACTACTACTGCTGTCAAACTCTGAAAGGTGTCAATAGAAGAAAAATAGGTATCAAAACAGTTCTTGTAGCTTTGTTCTGAAATCACTCCAAGCTTTCTTTTCACCCCTTGCAGATGTTTAAGCTGTGAGACTGGTGTGAAGTGCTGCTCTAGCATCTGTTGATCAGCCCAATGATGTTGCCTTTAAGTCAAAAATCTCAAAGTTTAAACAGGTGGGAACCTGGCAGAAAGGAAGTGGTTAACTCATTCAGCAGAGTTCTAGACACCCATGATACTGCAGTTATGATCTGGAAAGGGTGTAACTTCATGCTGGTAATTTAACCTGTGGTTAGCCGTTAAAAAGCATGGGTAAAAGCCTTCAAAGCCTCATGGGAAGAAGATATGGTGTGTCTCTTTTTTTTTTTTTGAAAATTCTAAAAACTTGTCCAATGAGGAGCCAGGGGTTGTTCAGAGAGCAGAGATGTCAGTGGCAGACATAGAATGAGGTGTTTCCGTATGGTACAGCCACTTACGGGCACCACCAGCGTAAGCAATCTGCACTTCCTGTTCTTGTGGAGCTCTTACTGCGGTTTTACAGCAGGATATTTGAGCTGCTGTGCTTTCAGAAAACACACATGAAAGAGAGTAGATGGAGAGCCTGAGGGATTGGAAGCAACCCCTGAGGACTTCCCATGAAGCACATTCGATCAGAGTCCGATTTTGGAATGTGGAACTGAGGGGTCTTCATTGTGATTTTTGTAACCAAGATTGGTTTTGCTTTGCCCTTAGTTTGAATTCAATATGTTTCTGGAAGGAGGGTGGTGATGTGATCTTAAAACTTTTGTTTTCCAAATATAGAATGAATATTTTGAGAATTTTCAAGGAAATCTGTTAATTAACTCAAGTTAAAATTAATTACAGGTTAGTCTTAAATGGCCTATTTTCTCCCAAGTGAATTTGTTCAAATTTTTCATGTAGTTTAAAATTACTGTGTGTACATTCTAAATGAAGAACTAGGCTGTTAAGCTGCATTAGTAACTCTTTTTGTCTCACTTTTATCATAGTTAAGACAGGTCAAGTTAGCAGCTCAGGTAAAATGTTAAGTGGGGCCTATTACAGGTAATTTAATAATTCAGCTTTCTCGCAGTCAGTTTGCATGCAGCTTCTTTCAGCTATAATCAGTGAGGTTTGAGATCAGTCATGCCAAGAACTCGTGCTGGGAAGCTTGTGTTGGAAGCTGGCAGAATCTGGGCTCTGCTGCAGCATGGGGCAGTGCTGCCGAAAGAATAAGAGCAAGCAATGAGCTGTCAAAATTTGAGATTGGGTCCCAAGGTCTTGGCTTTTCTTTGCATTGCTTTTTCTCAAGTAATACAGATTTCCACTCAGGTGAGAGGTTTTCAGCTTGTGGTTTGTGGGCTCTCTCTTCTAAGGGTCAGAGAAACATAACCGAATATTTGGTTTCCCATTACAGCTAAGTTGGTGTTTCAGCTTGCTCTTGATGCTTTCTTGCAAAGACATGTTCATCAGCAAGCCGGTTTAGGAAGACAATCTGCCTTGGAAAAAAAGGAAAAAAAGGTACCTTGTCAACCTGATCTCCTCAGCAGGCTTGTGGGGGGCTGAGGAGCACCCGCGTGGGGACAGGCGCTCATCCCCTCCTGCACTGTTAGTGAGCTGATGGCAGCTGGCCATGAGATAGGAAGAGCAAGTCAGCAGGGCTTTTGTCGGTACGTGTTGCACTGCAGGAGCTCCTGGTTCCATGGGGAAATAATTAGGAATCTGCCATTTGAAAAATGCTGAAGCAGGTTGCTGTAACAGTAAATGAAGGGGCCATTAGAAACTTGATTCAGCAGTCTTCAGGCCTGGTGTTCTTTAGTGGTGCAAATTATTTGCAAATTGTGCTTAATGACTTGGAGTTGTGGATTCTGCGAGGTTCTTTGGCATAAAGTGTAATCTGCCTTTTCTTTAGAAAAATTAAAAAAATAAATGGTATTTTGTATGATCTAATGGGGTAGCATGCAAGCTGACTGGTTGGCTTTCTTGCTTTGTGTTCGTGTGTGAAACTTCAGATATGAATGTTTTCTGTCTTGGTTTTACTTTATGATAATTAGATTTGGGGACTATATATCAGTAAATTTGACAATAAAAATATCGCAAGTCTGTTGGAACCTAGCAGCTTTAACTCTGGTGACATCAGAGGGATTGTGGTAGCAAAGAGAAGCTACCCTTGTGTATTACAAATGGATTTTTACTTAAGCTGTTTTAGTTCTCAGTTACATACATTTGGGTTCTCTTAAATTAGCATTTCAAGACTTTGTCATGGTCAGATTTATGAAGTTAAATATCTAAATCTGTAGGGTTATGTACGTTTTGGATTACTTGCTGGATAATTACAACTGTTTTCTTTCTGACATTTATAGTCTCAAAACTTGAGTATAGGTGTCTTTTTGAAAATATGCAGATCTAACAGCTGAAAACTACATTGCAAACCTCATAAAGCCTCTGTGACTGATAACTTTCTGCCTTGCCTACTGCTGCTGTATTATATCATATTGCTTTGATGATAATAGGTCTCATTTTGTGAAAATGAATATTTCTCTGGTGGTAGTCAGGATGGCAATGTGTCATTTATGTTTGTTTATGCCACAACAGAAGAGAAACAGTTAGTTTCCTGATGAGAGCACTTCCTTTCTCTAGTGCATTGTCTCTTCATTTAGTGTGAAATGTGAATGCCATAGACATAAAGTCTAGTTCAGGAACATCAGTCAGCGGAATCCTTTCCAGAGGACATTTTTCTGGCTATTTTATTCAGTGTGTAAATTATACTACTTAATTTGCAAAAGTCTTTGCTGTGCAATTCATTGGCCTGTAGATAAATTCTTCATTACTGAATTCATGGTTCTATGAAATTACTTATTTCTATTGAAGTGTTTCATGGTCTGCATGGTGCAGCCACTGATGTTGTAATGAACAGAATTTAAAGCAATTTCACTTGAACTTGTTTGTTCTGTGTTGACTAAACCAATTCTTGCTTTTGTCTGCCTTTCTTTCCTGTAAAGGAGGGTAAAAAACAGAACTGATGGTCTATAATCTGATTTTTATTGCTTTTTATAAAAGAATCAAAGGAGTCTTGACTGTTCTTTTTTTAATTGGCTTGTCTTTTGAAGGTAGGGTGTATTTTTCGGTTTGTATTCTGTCAGGGAGCGATTGAGGGGTGCAGAAGTTGTTCCATCTTAACATGCTGGTGGTGCATCTAGCAGTAGGATTACCTGGTTATCGGTGTCTTAATGGTGTGTTTGGATGTGGAGAAAAGGATTGTATGCTCTTAATGGGAACTGCAGCACTGACTTAAACCATAAGGCCTATCAGGGTAGTGTGCCGTGTATCGGGCAGTGCCTGCCTCTAGGGAAGAGGATGGGAATGATATAAACATATGGTAACACTCTCAGGATACTCTTTCATCCTACAGCGATGTGTCTTGACAGCCCTTCTGGTCCAGAACGCGCCTGTTGTCTATAATAGTACTGTGTGTGGTTTCTTTCTTGTGCCTGCGCAATTCCTTTCTGGAGCCAAGTGAACGCTATTGTGACACCCTCCAGCAGGAGTCTGTGCTTCATGACACACTGTCAAGAGATGTCTCCTCTATCTAGAGCCCGGCTCCTGCTCGTTCCACTTCACGCCACCTGCTCGTTGTGTTGGAAGAGGCAATAAAGCCCTGCTCACATTCTGTGTGCTGCTTGCTGTGTGAGATCTGTAAGATATCTCCCTCAGTTGTTAAATTATTCTTTTTCACGGTGATGAGTCTTAGCCTGGTTAATAGTTGATGATTCCATGTGAGGAACCACTGTAGTTCTGGACTGTTGATCTTCCACCATCAATTTCTAACTTTTGAGACATCTGATATGTCAGACACCTATGTAAAGTTAAGATTTTATTTTAAAATATTACATTTAACTTCCTAGCTTAAAAGGTAAATTGTCTGCAGGCCCCAGACCCTATCATGCTGCATTCTGATGACATGCCATTGGCATCAGCGAATGGCTGAGATTTAGTTGATGTACTTAACAAATTTTAGTTGGTTTGCTTAATAAAGTACAGCTGCTCTCTACCTGGAAACTGATATTTTGCTGGTCCAAAAGCCAAACTGAGACCTTTACCGTTGAGCCATGCTGCTTCTCTTGAATTCTGCCCTTTTGGCAAAGCTTTCTTTACTGAGCTGGTTGTACTCTTGGTAGAGTGAAATCACTTGTGGGGCTTAGAGGCCAGTTGCCTCTGGCTCAAATGAAAACCTGGTGGGTGCTGTCAGAGATTATGAAGTCAAACCTGTTTCACTGGACCTTCATGTGGTTGGGGGGTTGATCTGGATGGAGATAAGGAGACTGTTCTTTGTGGTGATAAAAGTCTTTAGCCTTTCAGGCAGTGGTTTAAAGAGGAATTCTGAGCCTATACTGTAGCAATGCTGTAGTCATCCTTTCCTCCCCCACTCATAAATCAGGATTGTCTCACAGTAATAGTTTTATTTAAAATACCCTAACATATTCCAGATGTTAAAAGTGTTTTAACAGACCTGCTTATTGAAAATGCCTGTGATTCTAAGACCAAAAAAGTGATGAATACCAGTTGCAGGACTCATAAAAGTGAGACTTAAGCATGAAGCAAAAGAGCAGTAAGAAATATTTAAGTGTTCCAAAAATAGATTCTCAGTGGGATCGCAGTTGAATTTTAAAGTAAAACTGGCTGCAGAGGAACCAGACATGCAATTTTGTTAACTGGAAAGGAATGGGGAAGCTAAGTACCAAATTCTGCTTTCAGTGTGACAGTACCCTGTGCATTTGTGAGATGCCAGTTAGCAATGCAGAAAGTAGTTGTCATTGTTCAGCTGCTATAGGATGAGTAATGGTTATTTACAAGGAATGGTAAGACAAGCTTAATGGTTTACGGTCATTTTGATGTGTGTGTCTTAAAAATGTCAAAGAAAGGTATGTTCTTGTGTTGTGTAAAGTTTTATATATCGCTGTTGTTGCCAGAGAAATAGGAAGCGCTTGAGAATAGCTCACATTCCCCAGTAATCACGTTGGTCTCCAGGCATTTAAGCTTTCACTGGCCTGTTGCCAGCCTGTACTGTGATGCTCTTTTGAAGGTCAGCCTCTTCTCAGTAGTACTTTAACCTTGAGCCAAAGCAGTCATGTCCTGTGCAATTGGGGTCAAAAGCTAAGTTTCCTATCCTAGAAGCTACTGACGTTGACTCTAATTGCAGGGCACATTCTGTCAAACAGAGTAGTGTGCTCAGAGCTACGTGGCTTCTGGGCCAGAACTGATTTCCATTGCTTAGAACATGGGCAGAGTGAACACTCATTGTCTCTGTAGAATGGTTTTGCACATGCATTTAATATGAACAAGTTAAAGGGAAACTGCAAGTCAGTCTGATATTGCTGTTGCCTTTACTGCATCAGCTGAAGTCTGTGTATACTGAAGAGCAATTTACAGCATGGCTTATATGCAACTTATGTAACAACTTATATAGCTTATAGCTATAAGCTTTTAGCAACTTATATAGCATGGCTATAAAGTCTGTTCTTGATGTTCCATCTTCAACCTAGACCAAGTAATTTCAGTTGTTGGGTGTTTTGTGTGTTTGGTTTTTTTCTAACCAGCAATTTGATATTGGTCTTCCAGTCACAGGACAGCCTAACCTGAGTAATCAGGCTTTCCCAGCTTACTCCAGAGGAAAGGAAGATTAAAATTATTTTATCTGCGTGCAGCATGTTTGGGTTTCTGTCCTTAATCTATTTTTTTTCTTGAGGAAGGTGTGGTTCTTGCCCTAATTCTCTATTCTGGCTTCATGTTTCAGAGATTGATATCTCAAGATTGTGCAGAGGCTGCAGTTGAGTTAGCCTCGCTCACTCTTTAGTGGAGTACCACTATGCCTTGGCCTCTTCTGGGCTCTCTGGATTTCTTGAAGGGAAGAAGAGAAATAATGAAGCTCTTGTGAGTGTCTGGGAGGCAAGCAGGTGTAACTCATAAACTCTTACACTGGTTATCCACTTTTTCCTCAAATCCCACCTTGGTCATTCATTTGTTTTCCTAAGATGGACATTTAGGCTCCCATACAAGAATCAAGTATTACACAGTTCCAGCTGTGCAAATTTATTTGAGCAAACCACAAATGACTTGTATCTGTTTTAAAGAAACCACTCTTTCAATTAAAGTACTGTCGAGGCATGCCTGTGGTTATTAAAGATGATCTTTTGCAGATAAGGGATGGAATGTTAGCCCTTGTCTTGAGGCCAGATTCTTTCTCCCCAAACTGTTTTGCCTGCTGACTCAGTATACCTTTTACCACCAAAAGTTTGAATAAAATTAAATCATTGAAGAGTTTACTGTTTATCTGGAAGAAGGTTATGTCTCTGCAAGTAGCAAACTGGTTTTTAGGTGGTTAAGAGCCAGTTCCCTTCCAGTTCCATTACATGCAGCTGTATGCAACAATCAGGCCACTGTAATTGTGCTAGTAAAGCTTCTCTGTGACCACTTCACTGAAATGAAAATGCCCAGCTATTGAATAGTAGCCATGTAGGAAGGGTACACTGAGGGGGGTAAAGTAGTGATCTGTATAGAAAGAGCCTACATGGATGGCTTGACTGGTCACATCCCTCATGAGAATCGAGGTTTCTGTGTCTGGATATTTCTTCCTGTGCAGTAAAGCAGAGGCTCTTTGCTTGGTCTGGTAAGCTGGTTACCACAGTTGCATAAGTCAACAGTCAATTACCAGTAAAATTCCACTTATCTGGAAGATGGCTTCATAGCCTGGTTTCAGTCTCTTGCTTTATTTAGAAGGTCTAAATTATTTTAATGAAATATTAAAATATTAAAGTAACTTTATTTATGCTTGAAAACGCTGGGCGCTGAAGCTGAGATTCGTTGGCTCTAGCCTGCCCATCTGTGCTCCAATACAGAGGAAGTTTGCTGCAGACTTTCCCGTCCCACAGTAACTCCTTGCTTCTGCTTTTTTGCCTTTTCTTCTGTCCCCTACCTTGATTTTGGTTTTGGGTAGTCTTAAACAAATATGCTATGCTTTTTTTAGTATAACTCACGTTTGTCAAGAATACTTTATGAATATATATTATCAAGTATTTCCTTGGCTAAGCTTAGAATTTTACTGATTCTCAGTTGTAGGTGCTATCTAAATGAAGCATCCTTTCACTAACCTGCCTGTGAAATCCTTTTGATTTCTGGTTTGTAGAAAAACAAAACTTCCTTGGTTCACATATACTTCACAGAGAATGTAAACTAAAACTCTGAAATGTATGGGAATCTTTTAAGTTACTACAAGGAAAAGGGTTTTCTTTTTCCCTGAAATTGTTACTATCGTCTTGAGCTTGGGTTTGATGTCTTCCATAACTTAACAGCAGTAGAAGATAATTAGTTCTAAATGCTGTTAATGAAAGTGGTACTAATATACATTATCCAATCTAGTCAATGTATACTTAGCATGAATTTCCCCAAAACATTCTCTGCGACAGCTACCTAAAGGTGTATGTGTTGCAAACAGTATCCTGTGATTGACAGCTGGGATAATATCTCAAAGGGCTTGTGGTTTGGGGCGATGTTTTGTGCAGTGAGGATATTTTAGTTTCAGGTCTCTTCATGCTATATGTCCTCAAAGGAAAGAAATTTAAGCACAAGCAAGATGAACCTATTTTTCAGACGAGTCCCCAAGTTTCGGAATATGGTGCGGATGCTGTGATGAGATTGCTGGCAGATCTGTCCAGTTTCAGGGACTGTTTTCACTGATGACCCGGGGTATACAATGAACAGAATGCTTGCCAAGTTTTCAGGTGGCACTATAGCATATTTGTGAGCATGTTACACCTCCCAGGGACTCAAAGCTAGTTTACAAGAACTAGCCTGCAGGGTAGTTATTTGGGCTGTTCCAATGCCAAGCTATGCATTTGCTCTATATTTGGAATGTACTTAAAGCCAGTAGTGATCAACACGGTAACCATGGAAATGCTGCCTGAGTTAGAGATGAACAGAAATACCAGTATTTCTGTGTTAGTGCTGTTACATACACTTGAAAGTGTTTTGTAGCAGTGTTAACACTTGAAAGGTCCTGTCAGAAATCCAGGAGGGTGTGTAATGTGTTGTAAAAGCAGCACTCTAGCTGCAAACTGTTGAGAATAGAGTTTCATTTCTAATACCGTTTCAGTGGTGTTTCATGATTTTTGTGGGTTGGTCATGTGTATAAACTATTGTTGTGCCTGAAATGTAACATGGACCTGTTCCTTTCACACTGCAGAAGACTTCAGAGATTAAATAGGTGTGAAGTAGCCTGGACTGTGTCTGCAGAGCTGTGTGGAGATAAATGTTGGTGCTTCCTGTTATATCGGAACTTGGTTCCTTGTCAAAAGCCACAGGGTCTCTATCCTGAAAGATTGTTTTGCTTCCCCTGTGCATAGCCTTTAATGTTTTGGATGACTGGTGGTAAGTGCTGTTTGGAATGATGGTGATCCAGAAGCAAAGAAAAAAAACCCTGTCTCTAAATTTTATGGTCTCAAATAGAATAACTTATTTGAGCTAAAGCACCAAATAGCTTCTGTGCTGCTTCCTGACTCCATAGCGATTTTTTAATTTATTGAATCAAAGCTCTTCATACAACATTACAAAGTAGCTATTGAATTTGAGTTCGGGCTGTTTACTGGATTATTTTGTAGTGGCTGTGGGCAATGTCCTCGTTGCTTTCAGACACTTGCTGGTTCAGGAATTTGCAGAATGGATGTGAAGGTCAGAAGCTTTCTTGCTGTTTCTAGGGTTTGAGCAGCAGATTGCTGTGCCTGCTTTGCATGTAGCAGGCCTCTTAACCCATTCGGTAGAATGAATACGTATCGGTTATTCTGTGGTGACATCCACAAGATTACTTTAGAAGATTTTAATTAACTGTGTTCGTACTATCTAGGAGTGGGGTATATTTGAAATATGAAAGAAGCATAACTGGATACTTAACTTTAAAGTACCATGGGCTTCTAATACAGCTAAGTGTGAAAATGGACAGAACAGTCCTGTTCTCCTTCAAAATATCAAAATATTCACACAAAATATTGAAATCTAAAGCTCTATGTAGTTAAGATAAGGGGTGAATTTAAATGTGTTGAAATAAATCTCTCATCCTCCCTCTTTCTGTGTGGATGTTTGCAGGGTATAAGTAGGTCAGACATGGCAGTGAAGGGTCTTAAATACTATTCAGTGAAACCTGATTAAATCAAGAGGACCCTATTAAACAAGTATGAGCATCAAAATAAGACGAGGAGGAGTAGTAGGGATTATGTTCTTCTGTACACCAAATAACTTTTATTCTATGAAGAACTCTTGAGTGATCGAGGAGCTGTTAGTGGCAAGAATTTAATGGCATTCGTGAATTCCAGGGAAAGAAATGTTTTCTTGTCATCTCTGCTTACAGTTGGTTTCATTTCCCTCAGCTTCTGGTTTCCTGGAGAATTTCTCGGGAATTTCATTCCTGTTCCACAAAAGGAGAGGCGAGGTGTGAAAGCTCGACTGACTGGCTTCAAATGCTTTTCCAGAGACAGGGATACTGTAAAGAGCAAGGCACCATAGCACTTCATACTCTCATAACATCAAGTGAAGCTCCGGTGGTGAAGGGGTTTCTGTAGTGACCTTCAGTGTTTGTAGGGTTGTATGGGCTGTGTGGAGCCCAGGTTAACACCTGGGGGTGTTTGAAGTGCAGGGGAGACTTTGAGACCTGCGCAGGATCCAGTAACGTCTATACAGTCAGTGTGTTAGTCTCTCTTGAATGAGTTGGGCCCTTGATCTTTTGAATATAAGAGGTGTAGACCTGGGCTATAAATCTGAGCGCCACTTCAGTGCCGTATCATAAATAAAGCATCATAAGAATATCAGGCTGCAGTAGGTTCTTGAACCACTGACAACTTTGCTTCCCAGATACTCTACCTGAAAGCCCTGTTCACTGCATGGGAGAGCATCTGAGATTTTTTTCAAGCTTGCTTCTCTTGCTGAGAAATTAATTAGCCTTCAATTAGAATTCATTAACAGAATCTGTGCAGAGCAGATTCTCGTTAGTACTTGTCTCATAATTTGTATAATTGTATTTGTGTGGTCTGTATTAAAACAACACACACAAAGCTTCAAAAACTAAAAAGCCATTGTAGTTCAAAGATTGGATGCACAATTATAGAAAACTTTAACAGCCCCCTTTATGAAAATTTTAGACTAACTGTCATTTTGGGACCTTATAGCTGGGATGTATTTCTGCAAAGGAGAAGCAGTTGGGCTGTTTTGGGCAATTATTTGGGAATGCTTTGCATTGGTAGGCTGGAGGTGAACAGCGCAGGCACTGCTTGTTCCCAGTGCTGCAAGCTTACACTCTATGCTAATGGTCATTTAATCAGAAAGCCTTAGGTCAATAACACTTTGTACACTGGTGTAGTGAAAAAGAACTTTTTAGCCTCTAAAATGAAGCTGAATGCTTGTCTTATTGATATTGACTTGTCCTATTGATTTTTTGGTGTAACTTATAGAAGAGTTATCTTGGATATACTAAATAGTTGTCATTAATACTTCAGAGACCAAATTGCATCATGTAGCAGGGAATGGAGAGTGAAGACAGTGTAGCCTGTTCCTGAGTGACTTGCGCAACAACAGGGTAAAATGTTTTTTGGACTGTGATGGAGAGAGGATAGAAGAGGGAAAAAGTGAAATAAGACCAGGATGCGGTTGCCAGTGTGGTGAAGTGTGATGGGGAGAAAGAGTTATGCAATTTTTTGCTTGTAGTTTGGGATAAGGGGCTACTCACACTTGCCAGGTGAATGTCAGTTCTCATTTTAAGAGATTCACCGGAATATGTCCCACCGCACGATGGTGGATGCAGCTGTCCCCTCAGAGCCATCTGTACGGCTGTCAGATTGAATGTTCTGCCAGTTCTTCTCTGCTATTCACACCCTTCTCGAGTATAGCTCAGTTTATAAAGGCTGGATTTTCCTCTCATCAGTGAAATTCTGCTCTTCATAGGGTGGAAGAGTTTTTCCTGTTCCAAAATTAAAATATTAAAATGAATGTATATTCAAATGTGGGGCATTGGGATTTGGTATCTTTTTTTTTTTTAACGAAACAAGATGGAACACAGAACCTTCCTTTTTAATGGATGCTTGCTGCCTGTCTAATGTGTCTTGATTCTTAAAATCTTTGAAGTAGTTCTCATTCAAGTGAAGGATTATAATTTTTAATTCCGACAAAGGGCTTCCGCACAGGATATTTCCTGATGTACTCTCTCATTGCTTAAATCCAGTTCAGTGATAAGATGTTATGCAAACATTTTGTTTGATCTTGCTGTGATAGCCAGCAGGTTAACCATTGGTGAATCTTGATGGAAAAGTTTTAGAGGAGCATATTGCATTCTAGTTCTAATTTGATTTGTTTTTTTAAACACTTTTCTAGTAGAAGTTGCAATGGAAGGCTTAAACTTTAATTTTTTCCCTTTTAAAATCAAGTCAGTGTTCTCTAGACTCTTAAGAAAAGTAGTAGGGAAGGTCTCTTGCATCCAATATCCACTCTTACAAATAAAAATTCTGCAGTGGGTCATCATCCTGGAACTTGGACAGTCTGACTAGTCATATCTTGACGGGATAAACTGGGCCATGATTTACAGGCAAGTGAAAAATAAGGTTGGTTAAACTACCTCATTTGTTAAGGACCAGAAATGTGCATGTAGAAAAATTGTGTTTCAGATGCTATACAGCCATTCATAGAGCTGAATCTGCCTCTTTCATGCTGGGTGGGTTATCTGTGTTCCCCATAAGCCTCATTTGCAGTCTTGTGTAACTAAAGTCCTCTTGGTCTTTTCCAGAGAGAGAGTTCTTAGTACTGAGTCACTGCCAAGCAGCCTTTGTTTCCCAGCAATAAGAAAATAACTTCTTTCTTTGTAAATGAGAACATTTAACAAAGTGAAAACACCTTGGAGGAAAAAGAAAAAACCACACTTAAGCCTGCTTCGAACAAAGGCTCCTGTGGAGAGCAATGCTGATGGGGAAGTTGACCGCAAAAAAGCGAAGTTTAGCTGTGCTGCTTGCATGGTGGCAGCAGTGTAGGAATCATTTTAGAGGACTGGCTTCACAGAAATGTTCCTTTCCAAAGAGCAGACTACCTGTATATTAAAGATGTTTGTTTCCCAAGCTGCAGTGCAGTTCGCTTGCCCCTTCCTGGTGCCTGGGAATTCTGCCTTTAAAAATATATATATTTCTAGAGCTTTTTGAGGTGTATCCGCACTAACCCTCTGCTTTCTTCTGCACACACACCCCTGAGCTCATTACTAACACATGAACTAACATCCCTAAGATGCACTGGCACTGAGATACCTGCTTCTTTGTAGAGCTGTAATGATTTTTAAACATACTCATGTATCATAAAGAGAATGGTAAAAAGCTATGAACAGCAGCATATGGGGGATGAGAAGGTATTTGCTGATTTATGAGAGTTAATCCAGAATTACTTCTTTTCAAATTCTTGGCAGCTGCATTTGAAACCTCTTGGTTGGCTTCCCATGAGTGAATGTTTTTCCTATTGATCTGCAGTGCTCTAATGCAGGGGAGGAAGGGAGTATAGCGATAGGCAGGAGTGGTCAAGCTGCTGGGGAAAGCCTGTCAAGCTAGGGCAGCATCCTGCTTGAGTGACCCTTCTTGTTCCTTGCTTAGGAATAATTCGGGAATAATTTTGAAATTCCACATAGAAAACACCTAAAAAATAAAACATCTTCACAGCTTGTTTCATGCAATTAAGCTATTAAGAAAGCACTCAATATGCTTCATTTTCTGAATGGTGACTAAAATTCCTACTCATCTCTCCAGGTTAGAAGTTCCGTTTGGAAGATTCAGCTACCATAAGAATTACAGCACAGTGTAAAATGGCTTGGAAGTTTTGTCAGACCTTTTTTTCTTGTAAGCATAGAAATTAGTTTTGAGTCATCTAATGGAAACACTGAACAATCCCTATCCTGTGAGGCAGGAGACTGGGAATATATTAATCTGGCCAGAGAAGCTGAGTAATTTATTTGCATGGATGACAGACTTTCTCCACTGAGGACTGAGCACATGCCTATTTTCAAGGTATTTTATTAGCCCTAGGCATGGTTTGTGAAGCAAAAAGCCAGAACAGTCTTTGGTCATACTGAAAATTGGGTTGGGGTCATACCTAAATCATGTTCTAAAGGTGCTATTTTGAAAGGATCCTGTTGTTGCTGATATTAGAATCCCAAAATCTAAGGGCAGCAGCAGCAAGTATAATTCCCTTGGGTATGAAAAATGACTGCAATGGATTTAAAATAGTCTCTCTTTTGAATTGCTGTCATGTCTTTAAACACAGCTGAAATACTAGCAAAGATAAAAGTAAAATAAATCCTGTTATTTTGACTCTACTCTAACATGAGTTGCTAAGGGAAGCAGTTGGAAAAGAAGCTTTAATGCAGTGTTATTTTGGTTGAAATTATGCTTGTCAGTGTTCTTATTGTGAACGTGCATTAAGAAAGTTAAGGGTTTATATAATGAGCCCATTAAATTTGAAGTTCAAGCTGCTTCCCCATACTGTTTGTCTTGATGTACAATGCCAGCTTCTAATATATCAGAATACATAAATGTTCCAGAGGCTGGTGGGAAATTGTAAAAGTACATTACAAGGGAACAACAGAAATGCAGGCTGAAAGTCATTTTTTTGAAAGGTCTGTACGTGCATCTCTCTTGACCAAAAAGGTGTAGTCACTTTTTGTGTTGGGCCAATACCAATTGCAGAGGTTTTAAGGATGAGCATGCCTGCACTTTTTACTTGTGTTACATATCGGAATCTCCACACACAGTGTCTTTTAAATGTGACGGGAGAACATGGTAAAGTGATGTCCTTGCAACATCCTTCTCAGATGCGTTTAGTCCTACAGCAGCAGAGTTTCACTCTTGCATTGAGTCCATCGGGATTACTGCAGCTGCTTTGCTTTTGAGGAACTCATTGTCTTTTGTGATTGTATCTGTATAGTACAGTTGAAATCAGAGAGAAAGGTGTGTCATATCTAACAATTTTTTTTTGTAAAGAGAGACCCATAATTCAGGAAAAAAGTGTAGCCTTTTATAAAGTACTCTGCTTTATCAGACTGCTACAGGAGTATTGGATAATGCAGCTCAGTTATTTCCTGTCTGCAAAGCTGGACTTGAGACAAAATTTCTGGTTCAAAACACCCCAATCACATAGAAAAATCCATTCAATTCTATTATTAGAAAAGAAAAAGCAGTATTTGATCTTTCTTTAATCTTCTCATGGTCTTTCAATAGCTCCAGTCTTGGCGATGCTTGTGCTGCTTTGACTCGTGTCTCTTACTGCATTGTACTACAAATTGTGGGTTTTCTTCCTGTGCTGTGTTGGTCCATGGTGGAGTGAGATCTTTCAGAGTCTTGTAGTATTTAGCAGCTTTTTCCTGCCTGCTTTGCAGTGTGAAAGAGAACTGTTTGCCACATGTGGAAGAGGCAGCTATGCTTAAATCGGATCAAGTATTTTGATGTGGCTAAGGTTTGCTGTAATAACTTTTTCTTTAAAAAAGTCTGTGCTGGAAAATGATGCCTTACAAGAACATAGCGGCAGTGGTACATAAAGAAATAAAACCAGCCTAATTTAAGAGCCCAATAAAACTGACTGCGAACAGTTTTCAGTACTCTGTGTGCATGTTATTTAGGGAAGAAAGAATCCTGTGTTGCCGTTAATCTCTTTGAAACCTTTGAGTACTTTGTTGCTGTAAGCGTTGAGCTTGCCAACTTTTGGCAGATAATTATTTTGTTCTTGTTCAAATTGAACACATTCAATTCAGTCTTCCCATTCAGAATAACAAATTCTTCTTGAGCATTTTTTTGCTTACCGTTCAATAAACACTTATGGGCAGGTAATGCTGTAAATTGCAAGCGTTCACAGGGCAAATGGGAAGTGTTTTGAGGACTAAGATGAGAAATGCATCAGTACAAGGAGACTTGCAAAGGCTTGGCATAGAGGAGGCTACTCGAATGGGGAAAATTCATTATGAGCCAGCAGTAAAAATACTTTTAAACTGTTGAGAAAAATGTTAAATACCTACTTCCGCTTCTCTCCTGTCTATAAAATAAGTGTTGTAATATAAAATAAAAATATAAAATGAAACAACCTGAAAACCAGAAGTATTTCTCAGTTCTGCTTCTTCTGGAAATCTTTTGTTTTACTGAATAAGCCAACACTTAACCACAGTCAATATAGTTAAAATAGGGATTAATTTAGAAAGAATTGAGACTTGTTCAGTGAGAGGGCTGAGGTACTCTTGAACGACTGTAAAATGTACAGCTTTCTGCCCAGAACAACAAGAGTCTCATAAAAGAAATAAAAACTAGTTGTACCATACTAATAGGACCCATCCTCCCTTTCTCTTGGAGCTGTGAAGGTTCTTCCCACTGCTTGCTATTGTGCTCCAACACTAGTGCTCTGTCGCTTCTATTGTGCACACATCTCTGAACACAGAAATTATTGCTATTCTTAATTTAAACAAAACCAGCTGTGCACAGATGAAAAGTTTGAAAAAAGGAGCATGTGTACTCACTCTTGGGTTGTACTTCTGGTATGTTACAGAGCTTTATGAACTCGGGACAATCATGCTGCAAAAATGGTTCTAAAAGATGCATGGGGGGAAAAAAGCTGACACTGTTTCAGTGCGTTGCACCACTGTCACCATAGTAACACTGCGTTCATACTGAGTATTTTTATTCTTATAAAGGGAGAATTAAGAGACCTTTTCTCTGCCAGTGCCACCATTGCATACTTTCTCCAGCTGCTGCTTATTTTCTTCCACACCCTTTCCCTACTGGTCCTGTTCCTGTGCTGCAACCCAGCTATACTGAGAGCTGTTAAAACTATATAAAAAGACAGAGTGGCTATTCTAGCTCTTTTAAATAATTTCTTTGTGTTCTGCTCTCAGATTTACTTAATTCATGTTACTGAAGTTTTTTTCTTGCAGACCCTGCCTTTTCACCAAGGCCAACTGGGTTCTGATAATAGCAAACCCAAAAGAACTCAGAATTTGGAAGGAAGGCTAAAGAATTAGTTTACTGCCATACCATGAGGGGAAAAAAGCTAAAGAGATGTGGAGGTACACTAGTGACTAGCAAAGAAAAGGAAATAAAACCAGTTGTTGTGTTCTTTATCCATGGTGGTTCTAAAACTAAAATTCCAACAAGCTTACTAATGAGGATAACTCCCATTTTTCTCTTACCTGTTTTACTGATCCCAGATTCTTAACTGTCATTTCCAGGTATCTCTGATTTAATACCATCTTCCCTGTGTGTGTCAAGTATTTAAGAGATGAACTTATTTACATGACTATATTCTTTAACCACAATCAAAGCTATTGCTAGCTCTGCATTATTGCAAAAAGTTTAAATCTTCAAAAGTGTGCAATGACCTCATGGTGTTGGAAAGCCTCACTGTATGCTGTTGGACAGAACTGTAAGCTGATAAACTGTGTGGTGAAATCATTATGAATACTCTGTGCACAGGAAGTTTGAGAGCTCTATTAGCTTAAGAAACAGGCTTTGAAATGTTTTTATTAGACCTTTGGGAGCTGTATGGAAAACCCTCTAGACAGCTTGGTGAAACACAGATAACTAGCATGTGGGGTTTTTTTAGTCCAACACATAACTGTTTTGTCTTGTGGTATTTTAGAACTAGAGGGTCTTATTTTCCTGTTATTGCTGTCAAGAGGATTGTCATTGTACATAAGAACAATTTCCTTTTTGGAGGGAGGGGAGAAATGGGGTATTTTGTGTGGTGTTTTAAAAATTGTTTTACCTGGAAAGGGCTATGTTAGGAAGGTTTTAATAAATGGATTGTTTGGAATGCACTGTGACCTCTTTTTAGGCATAGTGTGGACTCCAGGAAGGCTCAATCCCTTCTCCCCAAGGTATGAAGGGCATTAAGTCTCCAAATGCTGGTGGTGTCTATGAAGGAACCCTGTCCACACCCTCAGGAATAACTTGTGATGATGATTTGTTTTTTTCTGTTTCCATTTGTATAGGCATATGAAAGAAGGTTTCCTACGTGTCCTCTCATCCCTATGTTTGTTGCCAGTGACACTGTAAACGAATACAAGAGTGAGGATGAAGCTATCCATGTGATTGAACGGCGCTGTAAGCTGGATATAGATGCACCACGGCTATTGAAAAAGGTGATTAGGTTTGAAGTGCCTGCTTTACCTTTTGATATCCTTTCATGTGAATATTATATCTTAACGGAATCTATCATCTTCCTCAGATTGCAGGAGTGGATTATGTGTACTTTGTTCAGAAGAATTCTTTGAACAGACGAGAAAGGACTTTGCATATAGAAGCCTACAATGAAACCTTCTCTAATAGAGTCATTATTAATGAACACTGCTCTTACACAGTGAGTAACAGGCTCTTGGTGGTGCTACAGATGGAGTTAAGTCAGTGTTTAGATTTCAGAACTCATAAACAGAAGTTGGGTTGTTCTTGGCTTTTGCTTTGCAAGAAAAAATAACCAACACACCACCATGAGTGATAATTGTTGTTGGTGTTAAATGTTAACACACTTGCTTGAAGAAGTGAAACAAGTTTGGCACCCTCTTGCTTGAGCATCTTTGCAGAGAGTAGAGCGAGCACAACATAATTTGCTGTGTTTGACAGCTCTGTTTAGGCAAGTTTGTGGTCTGTAATAGCAGCGTGGGGCTCAATGAAGCTGATGATACCCTGACAGAACTGTTAAAGGCAAGTTCAATGAAGCTTATTTGCCTTCTGCTCAGCTCAGATGAATGTTCATCAAGTCAGCTGTGTTTTAACCTAATTCTTTCCATCGTTCTTTAGTCTTCAGTGCAGACATTTTCTGATGCAAAGGAGACTGGTGGCATGCTTACTGCTATGCTCTGGTCACGTTTTATTCTGAATGGCTTAGCCAATACTTGTAGGCTTATAAAGCACATATGTATACCAATAAAACTTCAAATTGACGATAAAGGTCAAATCAAAGCTAGCAAATGTGACCGATTTATTTGTATTGAAGCATTCTTTTTATGTGCAGGTGATAACATTTTCTGCTGTGTACAGAATCATGGTGAAAAGGTCACTGGATGTCAAACCCACTGGACACTACTAACTGTTTTTTTATTACTATTTCTGCAATTATTTCCAAGGCATATTAAAAAAAACACTTTTCCTGCTGCAATATTTCTGTGAAAGCTCTGTTTAAACAAGGAAATACTGTACAGAAAAGTGCATGTGATAAATATGTGCAAAACACAACACTTCTCCATGTTACTCTTGCTCTACTCAATCAATAAATTAGTAAGTAAATACAAACCCAGAGTTTTAATTCAAGAATAAATAATTTTAAAAAGTTCTTTCTTATTAAAGTTATTTTATAATTAAATTTATGAAAGAACAAGAAGATTCTTATGTGTTACTATTATTATTTGTGCTTATTTAAGCTGTAGAAGCTATTCTTGTACCCCCCATTCCCTAGTGCAGAAGAAGCAAAGGAAAGGAAACGGGTTTTTTCTGTGGTTGTCTTGTTATAGTGTCGATACTGTTCCCAGCCAATTCTAGCATGTTGTGAGGGGGAGGGAACATTAGGGTATCAGGACAACTGCATGCTCAGAAATCCAGCCTTCTGTGATGCCTTGTAGAACCATGAATTCAGAGCCCAGCCTGGAAATTCCTTTAGACAAATCTTTCAGCTGGAGAGAAAGAGCTTTCCTTCAGAGCAGTAACATCTTTTTTCAAGGTCGTCTCTTAGCAAACGGAGATGTAAGCTAGGAAGAAAGGTGGGAGTGCTCTAAGTTAGCTTATTCAGCTGTCACCAAATGAGAAGCTGATGCTTCTTTCTGTAATTCTGTAGCATTATTGTAGGTGAACAAAGTAAAATAGTTTTCAGTCTACAAAATACTGAGGTACTTCATAGGTCAACGAGGGAAGGATCTATTGCAGTGTCTGTTGCAAACATGTCTAGACTGCAGTGTTTGGAAATGCTTACACTGGACTTGCTGTGGTCTTCGAGCTACCTGGCCTTGGTCTATCAGTCTAACCTGCAAATTCTGCTTGAATGTTTTTGACTGTGAACCTGTAAAACAAGAAACAGTCATTTCAAATATTGTGGGGGGGGAAAAAAACACTAAATGGGTAGCTAAATAGTATGACCTTCTTTTAACATATAGGTTCATCCTGACAATGAAGACTGGACCTGTTTTGAGCAGTCAGCAAGTCTGGATATTAAATCTTTTTTTGGTTTTGAAAGCACAGTGGAAAAGATTGCCATGAAGCAGTACACCAGCAATATTAAAAAGGTGAGCTTGCAGCTGTGAAGGAGGTGCCTGGCTCGAAGTTACCAAAAGACAGTGTAGCTGCTGCTAAGTAACAGGCTGCTCTGCTCAAAAAGCTGGGCTGCTTGCTCTTGACCTTGGGGCAGCGTGTGTGTGTAGGTCTGTATTTCAAGTGGAATCTTTAGAGAGGTCTGGCCACTTAATGGGTTTCCAGCTCAATCCTTTCTGTTTCTAAATGGGTGGTTTTAGTAGCTGAAATAAGTTTTCCTTTTTGAAGGGAAAAGAAATAATAGAATACTACCTGAAGCAGCTGGAGGAAGAAGGAATAACCTTTGTTCCTCGTTGGACTCCTCCTGTTGCATGTAAATTGGAGAGCAGCACATCCCACACCAGACGCCCAGTTTCACCTGCCATTAATATACCCGACTCTGCCACGAAGGAGGGCTTGAACAATAAGGAGATCCTGAACACCTCAAGCAGCCCCTCAGAGCCCACAGCAGGAACGCCTGATGGTATGGTGGTCTGATTTGGTTTAGTGGGATTCTTTGTACTGTAGAGGCTCTCAGCACTGTGCTGTTTCTTACGGGCAGCTGAAAATCTTCACAGTGACTCTTTGGTAACGTGTGATGTCAAAGTGCAGACTTACAAAGCACTAGCATGTGGGATAGCCTGGATAGCTGTTATGAGTGGATCTTTTTAGCAAATGAAGATCAGATATGAGTAGCAAAACTCTTCACTTTGTTGTTCATTCAGTTGCAAAAATATGGCCTACTTCTTGCCCTGAAATTCAGGGCTGGGTATAACTATAGGAATGGGGAGGAAAGGGCTGAAGCTTCCCTGGACACAGTCTTCTGTTCTATCTTCCTTCCCCTGTTAATAAGGGAATTTGGGAAAATTCTTGTACTTGGGAGATTTAGATCAAAGTTTCTCTTAAGTATTTCCGGAAGCAGCAAGCCCAGTGATGCTGTGGATCGACAAATCTGAATATATGGGCAAAATGCTTTTTGTAGATGTCTGGTTTTACTCCTTTCTTAGTTGCAGAAGGAGAATGAATCTTCTTGGTTTAACATTACAATGACTGTGTATGTTGTATCTTTTCCTTGATTCAAATAAACTGTATTCAATTCTGACTGCACAGAACACAGAGCAGCTGCTTCTGTGCCTCAGTTCAGGATCACTCTAACCACCTGTACATCTTTCAGACAAGCTGGATGCAGACTACATCAAGCGGTATCTGGGTGACTTGACGCCAATGCAGGAAAGCTGCCTCATTCGACTGAGACAGTGGCTCCAGGAGACACACAAGGGCAAAGTAAGTTACTGTTTGTCTCTTGTGGCTCTGTCTCAGATTGTGTCACATTCAAGGTAGACCTGATGAAACATCTAACTGTTCATATTAAGTGGCCCTCCATGATCAAAACAGAGTACCTAAGTTAAGTCTATACAGCGGCAATAGAAGTTCATTGTGACTGTCCAGCTGACTTTGCCAACTGAGATGCTTAAATAATTAGTGCGACTGCAAATCAGAATGTCAGTAAACAAGCACAGGGAAATAACGTCAGTTTTATAAGTCTCCTGTTCTAGAATAACCTTATTTTTACATTTGTTTACTTTGGCCAAACATCATATTCTCAATTCTGTGTCCCAAAGTGCAGTACTGAAAGGGAAGCAATGTGGCCAGTTAAATCATGATAGCAAGGCTGGGGGTTTTCCCAGCTTGTGGGTTTTGCATTAATATCTCAGCTTCCTTTTACTTAGCAATGAAATACAGTCTGTGTTTTGTCCCTGGAGTGATTTAAATTGGGCTGACTTAGTGTGGTCATACAGGTGTAAATGGTTACATTAGAGTTCATGAAACTTTTATATTCCTAGTATGAAGGTAGCTGCTGTACCTGACAGGGCCAAGGTTTTTGTTGCAAAGACTGATTTGCTTGAGTAACTTTGTGTTACGTACCATCCTCTTGCATTGGTGTAGGGCTGCACGTTTTTCAGCTTCTGTTTGGGTTTTTTTGTTCTTGTTTCGAACCTTGAATACAAAATTGAGTTTGTGGGTTGTTTTGTGTTTTTTTTAATAGATCCCAAAGGATGAGCACATTTTAAGATTCTTGCGTGCCCGGGACTTCAACATAGATAAAGCAAGAGAAATCCTGTGCCAGTCGCTGACGTGGCGTAAGCAGCACCAGGTAGACTATATTCTAGACACCTGGAACCCTCCTCAGGTACTCCAAGATTACTATGCAGGAGGCTGGCATCACCATGACAAAGGTACGCTCTATAGGGTGGATATGGAACAGCATTTTTATGTTCTGAATTAAAGGTGATAGTTGTCTCTCTCTTAACTAGAGGTGACTGGAAGGATGGTTAGAACTTCTCAGTTATGTACTAAATACACTTAAATTGATGTTGCCAGCTTCTTAGTTGGTGGAGACAGACTCCTAGGTCCTAATCTTTCTGCCTAATAGTGATGTATTTAATTTTCTAAAGGCCTCTGCTTTGCCAGTAGCTTAAAGTTATTAATTGTACTTCTGCAGTGCTCCAAAATGCTTAGAAGGGCGTTATGCAAATCCTGAGTATTCTCTTTCAGTGATTAAAAGATGTTTGTAAATAAGTGTATCTTTCTAATCAACTTATTTCTGATGTTGTCTAAGTCTGCTGATGGCATAAATGAATACTTATTTGGCATTACAGTCAAGATTAATGATGAGAAGTAGGATGTTGCAAAAACATTAAATAGAGCAGGTTTATTTAAGAAGGGAAGAAGCTTTGGCTGAATTCCCTCTGTATGGGGAGGCAGGGCCAGATCTTTGAAACATGGACGGCTATGCCTGACACGCTCCCCTATCCCTCCGCTGGCTTTATCGTGCACTGATCTTGTTGATAAGACGTACAGAAATTAAATATTTTGGAATTTGTTGCTTGAGGCAAGCTGGGCTCTTTAGATAAGGAAATGATCTCTTACTGTGAGCTCTCTGTGTTCTGATTTAGTCTTTTTCCCACTCGGCGCCATTGTTTCTGCTAGCTCTTCCTGTTACTAGAAGCATATGAAGCAGGACAGGAAGCTGTCAGCAGTAGTGGCCAGGAGACAGGGAGGACACAGCAGAAGTTTAACCACTGTAAAGCTGAAGAGCTTGGATAGCTTTCCCCTGCTGCTTTGGGTTTGACAGACCTCAAACTGAGAACATGGAAAATGATAATATGCTTGTAAAGATTGCAGGGGAAAAGACCTGTGAGCAAGTTCTACCTTTCTGTCGGTTCCTTGTCCTTACTTTGCAAAGACTTCCTCTGTCAATAGTGTCTGTGTCCTGACAGTGAGTAGAAAGGTACAGAATGCATCAAAGGGTTGTTTAGTGTTTTTCTGAGTTCTTCGGTCTTGTGGTGAACTTTATGCTCCCTTCCCCTCCGGTTCCTTTGATCTCTTTTGCAGCGTGCCCACAAGTAAAGCATGGGTTTGTCAGTAATGGAAACAGACTTTCAAAACTGAGCAATTCTCTATAATTTCAAATTTTAGTGGTAGGTTCCTTTTTTAAACTCTCTTTTCTAGTATTGCTCCTTTCCTCCTACATACGCTAGATGTGCCAAACCGAAGCTAGCTGATTTCTGTATAGCTTTCAGTGCTAAAGCAAAGGCAGCAGTGATTATGAAGTGTGTTGTCTAGAATGAGCTATTAGCGTGACAGAATAAAAGTTATTATTTTGGCTTGCAATTATTTTGGTTTGCAATTAGCACAGTTTTCTATACATCTGAGTAGCTTTTATTTTGACAGGAATGCTTCAGTCAAATGGGTTTTTTTAAATCACAAAGCTCTAATGGAATATAAAACATACAGTGATAATACAGCACTGTCAGCTGAGACGTTCCTTTGCGTGTCATTTGGGTGGACCAGGGTTAGTAAGCTCTTAGTCTGATTTTTGGATGCATATGCATCTGTGAGGGACAGAGACCTGCTATGGGGTTTAATAGTGCTTTTTGTGTAGTGTTCCAAAAGCTAAACACAACAGTTCAAGATTAAGTGTGTGCTGATGTTAAAACAACATTGTCTTTTAGACCGCCTGATAAAGTACTCTGAACTTTCATGGGGGTGGTGTCTCTATCAAATAAATAACTTGCCTTGAGTATGCAGTTTTAGTTGTTTGGGATTTTTTTTAAGTAGCATATCTTAACAGTTTCTTTCCTTGTGTCCTAAATGACTTAATGATGATTTGATACCTCTCTTTGCAGTTCTTGGAGGGAAGTAAAGCTAAAGAGACAGCAGGACTTCAGGGAGATTTTTATGTAGAAAGCTCATTTTTTAAAAAATGTTTGTGTCCTGGCATATTCAGTTTTGTAAGTTGGTGATTATTTAGCTTGTGTACTAGAATAGATGGAGCAAAGCTTAAAAATGCATCACAGCTTTGGGAGGAGGATGGAAGCTGTTTCGGACAACTAGTTCCTGTTATGAAGAGCCAGAAATGCAAGCTTTGATTCTCAACTTCAGCCAAAGCAGTTGTTAAGCTTAATGCCTCTGTATCCTGGATGGTATCAGGATGCCCTGGTACACAACAAGATGACCATGAAGAGGCAAGGCTTTGGGTGCAGAGGGTCTGTCTGAATCTGATCTCTGGATCAGAGTCTGTTCTCACCAGGCTTACCCTGCGTAAATGAGGCTGTGTGCCAGTTCCGCATAATGTGTAATGACATAGCTGAAAGGTGTGACTTCAACAAATACTGCAGAGAGCAAGTCTCTGGGTCTACACTGTTTCATTAATTCCCAGAACTCGGGGTAGCTAGTTTTACAAAAAATGTTTCTGTAAGCTGTCCAGAGCAGTATTGCGCCATGTGTGATAGAAGGCTTACAGCCTGTGCTGCCACTCCTTCGTTACACTGATGGACTAAAGCTTTTCCTGTACCTGAGCTGTACTGGAAGCAAATTTGTGTATTGTAATTGTGTATACCAGTATCTTGTGTGTACCAGTGTACTTGTTGAAGTCCTTTCAACTTTCCTTGCAGGTAAGGGAGCTGGTTTTGCATCAAGATGTCTCCATTAAACTTTTGTAGTTCATTTACAGGCAGTCTTTTGGTGCAGCTGGACAGGGGAAAGTTTATATTGCCATCTGCTCTGGGTTCTTCTTCTTCCAGCTCTACAACAAAGTTTGAACTGATTATGGCTTGTTTCCATTTTTTTAAGCATAAAACTAGCTCATTCAAATTGCCTTTTGCTATAAAAATAAGGGTTATGCTGACATATTTGTTCTTGTTATTCAGATGGTCGCCCGCTGTACGTGCTGAGATTGGGACAGATGGATACCAAAGGCTTAGTGCGAGCTCTTGGGGAAGAAGCCTTGCTTCGATACGTAAGTATTTTTTGAGCCAGCAAGTTGCTAACAATGTGATACTTTCATTTAGAAATTTCCTCCTCTGCCAGAACATTCATCACACTGGATATTTTGATGTACTCTCTGGCCGTCTGTTTCTGGTTTGAATACATCTGAAAGCTCCTGGTAGCTGATCTTCTGCATTCTTTCCAACTGCAAACTGATGGCGGAAAGGCGTAGTTCTTGGCAGCTCCTGTAGTTATTTGTTAGCAGTTTCACAGATTCTGCTGCAGTTTGTGCAGTGCTTCAAACTTCAATCTCTGCATTTGTACAGAAGAGAAAATGCCATGCTCAGATGTTGGCAAGCCTGTACTCCAAGGATAAGAAAAAATATTTTTAAAGAAAATGTACTTGTCTGTAATTTTGCCTGCTCTAAAGGCATCACTCAGACTTTGTTGCTGTGGATCTGCTCAGTTTCCAAGCAGAAAGCTGACAGAATTCCAGCTTCACAATAATTTGACTCCTAGCAATGGCAGTCATGGCCACAGGAACCACTAGAAGCAGGGGCTGGATTTTACTTTTTCTCTTCCAGTGGCATTTCCAGGCACATACTAAATTTTGTTTGTTTGCCTTAGTTCTGTTTCAAGGTTACTTTCTATGACTTTAAAAGGGGCTTTAGTTTCTGAGTAAATAGGAAATCAATGCTTAAAGGGGAGGAAGTGCAGGGAGACTTATTGTCTGTATCACTCCTGGGTCTCGGTTTTCAGGAGGATCTTGTTTACATTTTATTGCTTTTTAAGGAAAGGTATGTTTATTTTTCAACAAGAGCAACCAATGGGGTAAATATAGTGATTTCTAGTTCATTCTTTGGAAAAAATTTATATACTGGTCTGAGCTTGTAGATTTAATTAGCCTTGGGGTATAAACATTTTTTTTCTTTATCCCATCAAATGAGTTTGGCTTCTCTAAAGAATATGTTTTCTTGTACAGGTTCTTTCAATAAATGAAGAAGGACTGAGGCGATGTGAGGACAATACAAAAGTATTTGGCAGGCCAATAAGGTAAAATACAACAAGTGGATCTGCTCTTTGGGAATTTCCTGGTTTCGCGGTGCTTGTATGGGGAACATCAGGCAATGTGATGCTCCTGAGCAAAGTTTATTAAATGGAATGAGCAAAGGGTAGGCTGTGAGTTTCCCGTGCAGACAGAAGCACAGTTACAGTTAGCTGAGTCCTGCTGCAGTTATCACCAGAGTGAATCTGCATTGTTAAGCCTGAGGGAAACACACCACCTGTTCCAGCAGTCTCTGTTGGGCTCAGAATGGTTCTACATGGGGTTCTAATCTCTTCTACTGTTGGATGTCTGCAAAACAATGCACCTTAGCTCTGTTTCTGGGGGATTTTATAGACAAACATTGCAGGCTGCCAAGAAAAGCCATGATAATATAATGGATAGCCTTTCCAGTAGTTTCAGATATTTTCATGTCACTTGTTCATCTGTGGTCCATACCAAGGCTCATTACACTCAATTCTTGTTTGCATTCTCCATTTATTGTCTGTGGTTACTCAACTCGTGATCCAAGGTAAGGTCATGAGGCTCCTGTGAAACCTGGGATCTAGTTTTACAACTACTGGCAGGACTTCATGTGGAGTTCAGTCGAAAATGGGTTGCTATCCTATCTTTAAGTCATTGTAGGGGTCACTTGTGAAGGTGTTAACTGCAAAATGGATTTAAGGGTGTGGAATGAATGCAGGACTGGCCGTGGAAAGAAACAGTGCTTCTTGGACTCTTTTCAATTTCTGACTCCTTCCCTCAATCTGTAAAGGTTCAGGGATGCATGGTATGTCTGCTTATCTCTTCCCTGTTAAAGAACTTGTCCTAGCTCTCAGTGGGAGGTCAAATCCAAGAGATGGATTTCATGTGTGTAACTTTGAAATTGTGCTGCCTACTGGATCTTTGTAGAAGTAATCCTAACGGACTACATATTATGCATTTAAAGTGAAACAAAGATGTTTGCTGTTTGACAGAAGCCTAATTTCATGGATGTTAGCTGGTCCAGCACAGCTGTAAATCTTGAATTCATGCCCAGGGCGAGACCTGAACTTGGAAAGTAACTGAAGCATGTGCTGAAGCTCAGTATTTAGAATTAAGAATGTACCTCTTCCTAGAGAAAAAGCTTCCCTCCGTGAAATCTGACAACAAAATTAGCTTTGACTGTAATGGCACTGTTACTGTATTGTCTTAGTAGAGATCTGCACCATGAATGTTAAATTGCTTCACAGCAGCGTGGCCACTTAATTGATTTTCTATTAGAAGCAATAGTTTAACATTTGGGCTGGCTGTTGGCAGAATCTTTTCTGGCTTCTTGTTGACCTTCACCTGGAGTCTGAAATGTCTGTGGGAGAATACGTGTGATGTGCAGAGTGATCTTTGCACATACTCTGTTGCTGTGCTTGGCTTGCTCCAAGACATTTCTGTTCTAAGGATCTTCAAGTCCAGTGTCTGCAGGTAGTGTGAAGCAAGGAGGAAAAACAGAAGAACCCAAACCATGCAGCGGGGTCCACACATTGCAGTATGTTAGACACTTGCATAAGAAAGGAGATTTTTGATGCCATTGAGATTTTTCTTTTTGTCTCTCTCAAATTCAGCTCTTGGACCTGTTTGGTAGATCTGGAAGGCTTGAACATGAGGCATTTATGGAGACCGGGTGTCAAAGCCTTGCTAAGAATCATTGAGGTGGTTGAAGCTAATTACCCTGAGACTTTGGGTCGTCTGCTAATCCTAAGAGCACCTCGAGTATTCCCAGTTCTTTGGACACTGGTATGTTTGTAATTCAAGGCATTCCTCAGCTCTCTCGGTACACAGCTACAGACTTGTAGTTTGTAAAAGTGCTTTAGAAACCAGGCTTTACAAGGAGGAAATGTTACTGTTTGGAAACTTCTCTTCTATGGGATTCCTGGAATGGATTTAAAAACACCTTTGTAAGAACTTGCTTACATAGTTGACTAATTTAGCTTCTTTATTGTGTGAACTTTGCATAACAAGGATGGTAACACTTAATGCGATCAAATTGATTCTTTCAAAATTGACTCAAGAAAAATGTAGGAGCCTAATTTATTCTGTTTTTCTTTTTTGTAGGTTAGTCCTTTCATTGATGACAACACTAGAAAGAAGTTCCTTATTTATGCTGGAAATGACTACCAGGGTCCTGGGGGACTGCTGGATTACATCGATAAAGAAATTATCCCTGATTTTCTTGGTGGAGAGTGCATGGTATGAATACAAACTAGCACATATAACCGCTTATTTGTGAATTTGTTCCCCTGCTCCTCTAAACAAAGAAGCCTAGAAGCACAGAATGATTCCTAATGTAGTTTGGTGGCAGGAGCTATGATGTAGGATTTCAGGTTTAGTGTTTTCTTCTGGATGCACTTTAAAAAGAGAAATACAATGGTTCTTTACAATGAATATCAAATAACTTATCAAAGTAGCCAGGCACAGCTAAAAGCCATAGTGTCTGTTACCTGTCAAGTTCAAGCAGACATGGTGGCACAGCACTGAGGAAGAGCTATCACTGTAGATAATCAGAAGAGTCTGTGTCACCTGAAAGAACTGACTGATACCATAGGGAGCCCAAGGAAATATGTGGCACATCTGCTAGCAGGGCTTAACGAACAGCCAGGTCTCCTAGCGCAAAATGCATGTTGACCACAACAAACCAAAAAAAATCGTTTTACTGCAGGATACTGCAATTTCCCCATCCCTTGTGATGTGCCTTAATAGCTGCTTTCTGCCTATGCTACGGGTGTCAATCAACATCTCAATGGTACTGTAAGGTTTGTTTCTCTGTAGTGTTTTTGACAACACAGGCTCAGTGGTGTGACTGAGATGTAGGAGTATGACTCTGGCATTTCCTGGAGCCTCCATCACAGTAACACTTAGATGACTTTTTTCTGTACTTAACTGTGTTAAAATATAATTTCAGGCTTGTTTTTTAAGGCCCTGTACACTTTCTAGATTAATTTCTGTACCATTCTTGAAAATTCATCTAAGTCATTCAGATACAGTCTCGGAGTATAGTGAGGTACTGTTAGACATGTTGGAGTAGAGCATGTGTTTATCTTCAGTGGGCTGCTTTTTGCAGCTTTTAGTGGGGAGAGTTTGTGCTATCTGATTTGAAGCTTGAGAAGCTGGCCAAATCCTCTGCTTCAGTAAGCAGTAGTCAGTATTACCAGAAAGCAAACGGCTAGAATACTTCCTGCTTGTCACAGACAGCAATAGAGGCTTTCTTTCAATCCTCTGCTGTAATTCCGTTATCAAACACTTCTACTGCCCCAAACATGTCTGTGGAACCTCTTCCTGATCAGATAGTTGTCTAAGTTCATTACTGGAGACTTCTTAAGAAAGATGATTGCTTAGGGAAGCTGTGTCATCTGTTTCCAGTTGTAGCTTGAACTGTTACCTCCCCAACTGCAATATCCTTTTGTCTGTTTGGAAACTTACAGTACCTCCTCACCATCCTTCGTCCTTAAATTGAGCTACCCCAGTTCCTTCAGGTCTCTGTAGGCTGTATTTTTTTAGACTGAGTCATTTATTGCCACTTTCCTCGGGACTCCTGAGTGGTTCAAGTCTGTCTTCAGTATAGGACAGCATGAGTGATGTGTAGTGTTTGCACTGTCACTTTCTGTGGTGGTGGCTGTTGTGTGTACAAGATCTGTTCCTTTGGTGCTTAGTTCTGCAAACTCACCTAAACCAGGTCATTGTAAAATAAATATATGTATGATGTGCAAGCTATCAAATTCCTTTCAAATTCTTGTTCATACCTCATTCTTCAGGGTTCTTGCTGAATGTGAGTTTCTATTTCTGAAGTGAGCAGGCAGAGCATCACAGGGTGTGGAGGGACAGAGGGGATACTTTTTAATGGCTGTTTATGCTTTCAGTGTGAAGTACCCGAGGGTGGGCTGGTTCCCAAGTCCCTCTACCGGACAGCAGAAGAGTTGGAAAATGAGGACATAAAGCTTTGGACTGAAACAATCTACCAGTCTGCAAGTGTCTTCAAAGGAGCTCCTCATGAGGTATGGTTGCAGCCTACCCTTCTTTTCTTTAATCTCAGTCCTCTGCTGTGGAGTTGTCTCTTGGACAGGAAATGGTTTAGAACTTGATTATTTAGTTGCCATGCTTCCGCCTTGTTCTTCTATAGTCCTGGTGCATTAATGATGCTATAGTAGCTGAAGTTTGTAACCATTCCTGGTATCATCTTGTTGTCATTTAGAGAATATCACTGTGTTTCATTCTATTAAAAGCAATGTCCTTATAAGCAAAGACGACCAATTTTCTCAGAAGCTATTCGAGAGCTTCTGAAAGTCACATGTTAAAATAAGGACACTGCATCAGGAGAGAATTTGTATCTACACTGCCTTTTAAAAAGTCTAAATTAAGCCCAGCAACAAAGCCTCTGGGTTTTGTCATCTTTTCTGGTAAGAGTTTCTGTCTTTACTGAGCAAATTGCTATTGTCTAATATGACTTTTCTGTGTCAGGTTCTCATTCAGATTGTGGATGCCTCATCTGTGATCACGTGGGATTTTGATGTGTGCAAGGGCGACATTGTTTTTAACATCTTTCATTCCAAAAGAGCCCCACAGCCTCCTAAAAAGGACTCTCTGGGAGCTCACAGTATTACGTCTCCTGGTGGGAACAACGTCCAGTTGATAGACAAAGTCTGGCAATTGGGGCGTGATTACAGCATGGTGGAGTCTCCTCTTATCTGCAAAGAAGGGGAGAGTGTGCAGGTAAGACAGCTGAATCCTTCTGCAGGAGCAGATGGAAGCTAGCTGTGAAACTAGATGTTCTAATTCACAAACATTATTGATGACTGAACAGTGATTCAGCTCTGGACTGTCTGCTTGCTTTTGGCCGACATTTCGGCTTCTGTTCCTAGCTGCATGCTGCAGGGAACAGGGATAGTATTTACACGGGATCTGCTGTGAGGGGAGGTTGCATCAGGCTAATAGTGTTGGAGGTTGATCAGCAAATAATATAGGGAAGCCACCTAGAATATAGTGCACATCCAGAAAGTAACAAGATGTGCTTTGTGCTGTAATTTTGGCTATTATTTTCTGAAGCAAACAGTCTGTGTTTGAAGAATATCGTTATGTCCTTACCTCAGTAATGAGAGAAGTCTGGAAATTAAGACTGAGCTTCTGTGTGTGTCCCTCCAACAGGCACCTTAAGGAGTGCCCTACGGCCAAGGTTCCTGAAGTGTTTTCACAGCACATGCAGCCTATCCTTTAGTTACCAGGTCTGATATTACATGCAGCATGCTCACAATCACACTCTGCCACTCCTGTTCCTTTTGACTTAAATAAGAGTTGAGTTGAAAAAGGAGCTCCTTAAGTCATCTAATTGGAAGTGTTAAACTGGAAATAGGGGCAGTGACCTCCTGAACTGCACTTTCCTGCTCCTTTCCTATGAGGCAGGAGCATTGACTGCTCTTTTCAGTCTCAAAGGACAGCTATTAATGAAACTAAATGGAAAGAATGGATAATATTGTTTTAAACAAGAACTGTGTCCTTTCAGTGTATGTCAATCCTAACCCCTTGACACTGTCCAAAAGCAGGAGGAACCGCTGGCATTCTATCATAACTTCTATAAACGTGTTCTGTGGGGAGACTGGACCCGCTCTGCCAGTTGGCTGAGGAGCTGAAATATTGGCATTGGGGAAAAAAAACTCTGAGCATGTAGGCAGTTTTTCTAAGCTTGGAAAAGAAATTTCAAGCTTACAAACCTTTTGTGTTAACAAAGTTAATTTTCAATTTTTGCTGTGGCTGCTTCCAGGGATCGCATGTGACCAGGTGGCCTGGCTTTTATATTCTCCAGTGGAAATTTCATAGCATGCCTGCCTGTGCTGCAACCAACCTGCCTCGTGTGGATGATGTGCTAGCATCTCTACAGGTTTCCTCTCACAAATGTAAAGTGATGTACTATACAGAAGTAATAGGATCTGAAGATTTCAGGTATGTCTGGCCAAGGTTCATGAAGGTCAGCTGATTTCAAACCTTTCTGATACTTAAAAGATCAAGCCAGTGTCAAGTTTACTTAAATACAGTAAATTGTGAGGGCTTGTGTTTTCTTAGGCCTAAAAAAAAAAAGTAACAGAAAAATTCAACCAGTACTGGCACTAGGGGCAACTAATGTATAAAAGGAGTTAATTAGTTATCTCATTGTAATCATCATTGGTCATTTTGCTCTGCTTTGAAAGCATTGTGTGAGTTGTTGGGCTTGGCAAGTTGTCGTGCAGAAATGGGTGCACCTCAAAATGGAATTGAGTCGGTTCAGTTGCCTGCCAGTTGATATATTTGACTGAAACCTGTTCTCAGTCTCTTTGACCAGCATCTGTTTTTCACAAGGTGTTCAATGTCCCCATTATCCTGTGTGGTGAGTCAGAAGAGCTTTTGAGTATCTGCACTAAAACCGTTATTTGCTTTTTATTCAGTGTGCAAACATATACAATATAGATATATAGCAGAAATCAAAGTCTTTGTTCTGAAGCTTAAAATGACTTTTTCTTTGTTCTGAAGCTTAAAAGGACTTTGTTTTTGGTTGCAGGGGATCTATGACCAGCCTTGAGTCAAGCCACAGCGGATTCTCCCAGCTCAGCGCTGCCACCACCTCTTCCAGCCAGTCCCATTCCAGCTCCATGATTTCCAGGTAGTGCCACAACAGATGAAAAGCAAATGGATGAGATGGCTGGACCCTCGCCTGTGGCAGCTGACTGCAATACAACATATTCGACTGGCAATTGAGCAAAAAAAAAAAACCCTACCCCACAAAAGCCTTTTATAGATAGTAAAGTAGCTGTTTGAATTTTAAACTTTAGTGGTTTTGGTCCTTGTTAGATCTGACAGCTTGTCTCTTAACTTTAACCCTTTTTCCTAACTCAGCCATAAATATTTTTGCAAGTGTACTTCCACAAATCCTAACTCTGAACACAAGGGCTCTCATTGAAAAATAATCAGTGCATCTGTTAAGAATTTTTTTTAACCATGTAAATGTTAGAAAGCAAAAAAGAGAAAAACCCTACCAGAAATGCTCCTGTAGTGCATTAGAGATCAACTGCAAGTCTCCTGTCGGGACATTCCTTGCCATCTTAAGAAATCCCCTGTGATCTTCCAGTGCTGCAAACTGTTCTCTCATTGCCACTAAGTGATGTCCGAGACAAAGAAAAGCAGTTGCTGGATACTTGACTTTGTGAGTCCATATTTTTCAAAGCATGCCCACAGAGCTGTGGCCAGGCTGTAAACACTAATACCTTTTGTATGAGCACATTTTTGAGGAATTTGAGCTCTGGGTCTTGATGGGTTAAAGCAATTCATTCTTTCCTTGGATTTGCGCTTGAAGCACTGTGGAGAGAGAGGCAGAGAGCAGGCTCTCCCTCACTGTGTCATGCTGGGCTGATCCAGAACTGGTCTGAGGATTTATTCCCAGCGCAGTGCTGGGGCTTCACTCCACTTCCTTAGTGCACTCCATGTGAATTGATTTTACTGAGTCTCTGTTCTTATCAGGAATTTATGCAGAGCTTAACCTTGCTTCTTAAATCAGTCTAAAAGAGGTAGGCTTACATCCTTCCTGTGCACTTTTCATTCCCCCTTGCTTCCTCTCCTTCCCTGTGTGCGTCAGAAATAGAGTGCTCTAGTTCTGAGCAGTGGAAGCTTTCATGTAGGCAGGGAGCACAGGGATCTTCACCCTGTGGTACAGTGGAAGATGCTCAAGCAGTGTCTGCTTGACGGTTTTCACTATTGCTACTGCCAGTGGTGAACTGCCATTTGGGATTTTGTCCCTAATCTACCCAGGCCCAAGCAGTCCTACTTGAACTCTTTTTGTTAAAAGCTCTTTTGGGTATTCTTCCCCTTTGAGTCCTCTTTCCCACGCACAGAAAAAGGCACAAAAGACTGAATTGCTGAGCAAAGGGCTGTCAGCAGACAACTACAGACCATACCTGGCAGCAGAGCAGAGGTTTCTGTCTGAAATGCAGCAGGATTTGCATAGTTAGACCCTGCTTGGTTTTTCTTTGCCTTCTAAGAGCTACGCTGTCCATCCAGGCAAAAGGAGCTGCTGTGCTGGCTGCAGTCCCTCCCGGAGCGCTGGACGGGCTCTGCGAGTCTTGGGGAGGCGGCACTGCTGTGGGTCAGGGGTAGAGGAGCTTGCGGAGGTCTTGCACCTTTAAAGCAGAACTCACTTAAGATAGTGGATGCCTTGCCTGAGGAAACCGGGTTCTGAACTCAGTCTAAATCTTTTTTTATGACAGCAAAGCTGCTGAGAGGCAGGTTACTGGCCTCTAACTGGGAGCTCCTCTTCTGGCTGTGGAAGATGGCAGAGCTGACAAAGATGTAGCTTAGTAACTGAGTTGCTGAAAGGCCAGTGTCCTTAAACTGAACCAGACTGGTCTGTTTTGTCTTTTTTTGGACTCGGAAATCAAAGATGGAGGTTGGATGGTAACTTAGGCTGCAGAAGGGTGCTGTTGTGCGAGACAGGCCCCCGCTGTGGTGTCGAGCAGCTCCCTACCCAGCGCCTGCACAGCAAACTGTTCGCCGTGGTGCTGGGGCTGCTCGTGTGAGCTGCCTGCCCAGGAGGAACCCAGGCTGCTGAAGAGGTGGCTTGATTCTTGTCGTGCAGGAACCAGTACTGCCAGGCACAGGGGAGCTAGTGCAGCAGGAGGCACAGGGAGGTTAACTTCATGACGCTCATGGCTCTTTGCAGGCTGTAAGGGTTGAAGATGGTCCCCTTTCTTTCTCTCTCTCTCTCAGATGGCGATTTTGCTGACAACTATAAAGAAACTGCTTCATTCAACACTCCACATCTGTCCAGAGGTGTCTGGCTTTGTAGACCTTTTTGAGTTGCAGTCACTTTTCAAGTCTGAAGATCTATATTTTGTTTTTCACTTGAGCTGGCTCAAAAGTGGCACTTTGGGTATTTTCTGCTGTTAATCTTAACACATCTTTTAGAGCTCAAAGCACATGACAGCACAAACAGCTGGGGAGATAAATTTCCAGAAAAACAATAGTTAATCCTCCTCTAAGCAAAGTGCTGTGGCAATATGACTTGATCACTGCAGTCTAATTAATTTCCCATACTCTGGTCTTTCTTTGTGTGATATTATTGCTCTCCTTCCTTCTCAGCCACTGACTCTTCTGTTGGCTTTTTTCCTGTTATCAGTGTCCTTCTGCACTTTCCTGTCTGTACTCAACTGCATATCAAATTCTGTAAATGTTTTGTATACATAATACCTCATTCTTGGTAATAAAATACAGATAGTCTTTAAAAGATTTTTTTTATTGTTATCAATAAATGTGAACTGTTTGGAAAAAAAGGGTCAACCTCTTGATTTCATTCATCTGGTGCAAAGCATACAGGTTATTTTGTGTGCCAAATTCAAGTCTGCCAAAGCTGCTTGGGGGCAGTGCTGTTACGAGGGATGCAGGAGGTGCTTCAGCTCTGTGCCTCGGTGGAGAAGTTTCAGCAAAGCTGTCTGTCCTGGGGAGCAGAAACCAGAGCAGGTACGAGGTATGAGGAAATGTGGTTTTAGAAGGAAAATGGCCTCTGCAGAGTACTTCCCTGTCATGTAGCAAAATCCTCTCCTCCACACAGTGCCTGTGCAGAGGGCTTTTTACTAGGCTGTGAATACACAAAAGGAACAGAATAGGTCTGAAAAAAGTCTTTAGGTAGCCCTAAAAAGAAAATGGTTGCTTTTATGGATTATGTGATGACTTTATACTCTTTTTATCACAATTTGAAAGGGAGCTTCAACCTCAGCAGTTCAGCTGATTGCAGCAGCGTTCCTTGTGGAGTGTATTCTGTGTATGATCTAAGAGGCCAGTGCTGGCAGGCTGGGCACAGCGTGGGTACAGATAGCTGCCTCTCATCTGCCTCTGTGCAGGCTGAGCTGGGGCTGGCTGCCTGAACTACCCACTGCAGTAACTGGTTTCTTTTCCACTTGCTTATTTCTTTTTACCTGGTGCCCCTGCCACAGGCTTTCTGCCAGAATAAATGGCTGAACGTATCCTTAGGCTGAGCAAGCCCTGTCCTGGGAAAACATGAGTGCTCTGAGTGCAGGCTCAGCAGCTCCCTGAGCAACAAAATGCCCCTAAATCCTGGTCCTGCGGAGCTCTGCAGGCATGGCCTTGGGGAGGTGCTCCCTACGAGCTGCTGCCTTCCTGCTGTGCAGCACAGGCTCAGGGTCAGGGATGGCTGAAGGGGAATGTTGAGCTGCACTGCTATGGGCTTGAGTGCAGGGGATGCACCTGCTGTGGGGATTGGGGGGTTTTAAACTGAAATTTAGCAATATAAAAGTATAAGAATTTTCTCCTATTCAAGAATAAGCAGTTTGATACTCGCTGCTTCCAGGGGGGAGCGAGCCGCATGGTGTGGAGGGGATGGGCTCCTTGGCTGCCCCACCACTGATGCCTTCTTCGATGGGAGGCTATTTGGGGAATTAAGGTGTTGGGTTGGGGTTTTTTTTTTGTGGGTTGGGTGTTTTTGGTTTGTTTTTTTTTTTTACTAGTACAAGTAGACAAAGCTTTAGCTATTTTTAAAACAGGAGCAATAAATGTCAGGCTGTGGTTTTTCCAACCCCTGGAGGTGGAGCAGTAGCTTGAAACATCCATTTATGGTTGGTCTTTCAGATTTTATACAAGCTGTAAAGTTTCTAAAACAAGACTTTTAATGAGGGTTATAGAGATCTGGCAGCAAGGCCAGATGGCTGCCTGACCTACTTCAAGTTTTAACATGTGGCCAATATTTTTATGCCAACCCATAATTGTAATGGACATGCTTACTGCTGCGCTGGAGGTGACTAAATACCAAAGCCTTTGGAAAGACATCGAACAAGAAAGTGGCTTTGGCTGTTCCGCTGCGCTGTGGAGGCGGGGGAAAGCCTCCTGTCCAGCCTGTGCTCCTCTCTTGAAATGGCCATTAACTCTGAGAGCCTCAGCCCGGCTTTGAGCTGCGCAGGTGATAGGGGTGTGGGCAGGGGCTGCTCCCTTTGGAAAAGCATTGATCTGCTTCAACCATGGATTTTGGTTTTGTGGGGTTTTTTGGTGGATTTTTTTTGAGACAAGCAAAATTCCTGGAAGAAATTTCACCTGCCCTTTTCCACCTGCTCCCCCCAAAGCTGAGGGCTCTCTCTTCTCTCACTGCTGTCCTTTCTCATTTGCAAATCTAGCTTGCCACGGAGCCCATAAATTCTGTCCCCAAGGCGAAGGGTCCTGAGCTGCTGTTTCAAAGCCTCCCTGAGCGTTCCTCCAGCTGGAGCAGGGCCTGGCACTGGCTCCCTCTCCTGCAGCTCATCAGTTCCCTGGGGCAGCAGCCGGGACTGTTTCCTCTTCCCCGTGCTTTGCAGGGGAGGCTAGTGCTGGAGCTTGGTGGAGGCAGGCAGGTTAAAATGATGACCGAAAAAAGACTGTAATCCCTGCTAGCACATAGCCAGTGCAGGATGCGGGCAGAGCCCTCCCCTCTGTGCCGATGCTGTGCTGCGGGTACCCAGCTCCTGGGGGGCTGCATGGCACCAGCAGCTCTGGAGGATGTGCAAGGCCAGGAAAGCTGCTACCCGGGATGGGGGCTGCGTCATGCCTCTAGGGCCTGAAGTGGGGGGTTTGGGCTGTCTTTCAAAAGTCATTAACATCCAGCACAATGCAGGCTCTAAAAAATAATTTTTTACCTCCCTTTTTTGGGAAAGGGGAGGAGATTATTTCTCTAATATGTCTATTTCTCTAACTCACGCATGAAATAAAATGTCAGGATTTTCTAGCTTGGTTTTCTTTTGTTCCTCCCACTATGACCATGGCTGAATTCACCCCACGTCAGGCTGTAAGCCTTGGTCCCTTAGGGGGCACTTGGCAGCTGCAGGATGGGGGGAGCAGGGATGGGACCCCAGTTTTGGGGCTGATTCAGCCTTTTCCCCTCCTGCACGTGGGGGCTGTGGAAATGGGAGCTCACGCTGACCCACTTCACAGCGCAGAAAAGTCCTGAGGACACTGCTCTGGTGCCAGCACACATCCCTGGCGAGGGGCTGAGCCTCCCCCAGACCTCCTCCTGGCCTAAGAAACAAACAAACAAAGAAATAAATCTCAGGCTTTTCTCGGTGCTGGTGGAACCTTCCCTTGCTGCCAGGGGGTCTCCTGAATGGGGCAGCTCCCTCCAGGAGGGGCACCCCAAGGGGAGCCCTGGCTCCCAAACACCCCCCAAGCAGGTCGGGCTTGAGGTGGTGCAGGGACCCCCCACTGCCCCCCACCTCAGGGTTGTGCCTGAAATTCTATTTAAAAAAAAAAGAAAAAGAGAAAGGAAAAGGAACAGAAAAAGGAAAAGAGAAGGAAAAAGGAAAAGGAACAGAAAAAGGAAAAGAGAAGGGAAAAGGAATAGGAAAAGGAAAAAGGAGTTAATAGTATGTGCACTTCATCCTGCCACTACCCAGCACCAAAAAGCAGCGCAGGGCAGCCCCAACCTCTGATTGCATTTTGTGCAGGAAACATCCACCTGGCTGTCGAAGGGAAGCGCAGGGATGGGGGGACCCTGCGCGGCCCCAAACACCTCCACACCCCGAGCGGTGCAGGGGGTGAGCCGCAGCCCAGTGCAGGGACCTCTTGCTGCCCAGATTTGTGTCCCCGCTTTTGTGGTCTCATGGCTCAGCAGGACATCACCCACAGCCGCTGACCCCCCAGACCCCCCATTGGGGTCACCACTCCTCCGGGACCAGCAGGGTGAGGCCGGCTGAGCCCGGCCTGGGGGACCCCGGCTTTGCAGGGACCCGCTGTGCCCCGAATGCCCCCACTGCCGGGGGCTGTAACGCCCAGCCCAGCACACAAACCCCCGTCCCGGGGCACGGGGCCGGGAGAAAC
>WKFP01014390.1:616380-678581 GCA_011057875.1 Pterocles orientalis
TAAAAGTATAAGAATTTTCTCCTATTCAAGAATAAGCAGTTTGATACTCGCTGCTTCCAGGGGGGAGCGAGCCGCATGGTGTGGAGGGGATGGGCTCCTTGGCTGCCCCACCACTGATGCCTTCTTGGATGGGAGGCTATTTGGGGAATTAAGGTGTTGGGTTGGGTTTTTTTTTTTTTTGTGGGTTGGGTGTTTTTGGTTTTTTTTACTAGTACAAGTAGACAAAGCTTTAGCTATTTTTAAAACAGGAGCAATAAATGTCAGGCTGTGGTTTTTCCAACCCCTGGAGGTGGAGCAGTAGCTTGAAACATCCATTTATGGTTGGTCTTTCAGATTTTATACAAGCTGTAAAGTTTCTAAAACAAGACTTTTAATGAGGGTTATAGAGGCCTGGCAGCAAGGCCAGATGGCTGCCTGACCTACTTCAAGTTTTAACATGTGGCCAATATTTTTATGCCAACCCATAATTGTAATGGACATGCTTACTGCTGCGCTGGAGGTGACTAAATACCAAAGCCTTTGGAAAGACATCGAACAAGAAAGTGGCTTTGGCTGTTCCGCTGCGCTGTGGAGGCGGGGGAAAGCCTCCTGTCCAGCCCGTGCTCCTCTCTTGAAATGACCATTAACTCTGAGAGCCTCAGCCCTGCTTTGAGCTGCGCAGGTGATAGGGGTGTGGGCAGGGGCTGCTCCCTTTGGAAAAGCATTGATCTGCTTCAACCATGGGGTTTGGTTTTGTGGGGTTTTTTGGTGGATTTTTTTTGAGACAAGCAAAATTCCTGGAAGAAATTTCACCTGCCCTTTTCCACCTGCTCCCCCCAAAGCTGAGGGCTCCCTCTTCTGTCACTGCTGTCCTTTCTCGTTTGCAAATCTAGCTTGCCACGGAGCACATAAATTCTCTCCCCAAAGTGAAGGGTCCTGAGCTGCTGTTTCAAAGCCTCCCTGAGCGTTCCTCCAGCTGGAGCAGGGCCTGACACTGGCTCCCTCTCCTGCAGCTCATCAGTTCCCTGGGGCAGCAGCCGGGACTGTTTCCTCTTCCCCGTGCTTTGCAGGGGAGGCTAATGCTGGAGCTTGGTGGAGGCAGGCAGGTTAAAATGATGACCGAAAAAAGACTGTAATCCCTGCTAGCACACAGCCAGTGCAGGATGCGGGCAGAGCCCTCCCCTCTGTGCCGATGCTGTGCTGCGGGTACCCAGCTCCTGGGGGGCTGCATGGCACCAGCAGCTCTGGAGGGTGGTGCAAGGCCAGGAAAGCTGCTACCCGGGATGGGGGCTGCGTCATGCCTCTAGGGCCTGAAGTGGGGGGTTTGGGCTGTCTTTCAAAAGTCATTAACATCCAGCACAATGCAGGCTCTAAAAAATAATTTTTCACCTCCCTTTTTTGGGAAAGGGGAGGAGATTATTTCTCTAATATGTCTATTTCTCTAACTCACGCATGAAATAAAATGTCAGGATTTTCTAGCTTGGTTTTCTTTTATTCCTCCCACTATGACCATGGCTGAATTCACCCCATGTCAGGCTGTAAGCCTTGGTCCCTTAGGGGGCACTTGGCAGCTGCAGGATGGGGGGAGCAGGGATGGGACCCCAGTTTTGGGGCTGGTGTTGGGTCTGATTCAGCCTTTTCCCCTCCTGCACGTGGGGGCTGTGGAAATGAGAGCTCACGCTGACCCCACTTCACAGCGCAGAAAAGTCCTGAGGACGCTGCCCTGGTGCCAGCACACATCCCTGGCGAGGGGCTGAGCCTCCCCCAGACCTCCTCCTGGCCTAAGAAACAAACAAAGAAAAAAATCTCAGGCTTTTCTCGGTGCTGGTGGAACCTTCCCTTGCTGCTGGGGGGTCTCCTGAATGGGGCAGCTCCCCCCAGGAGGGGCACCCCGAGGGATGCCCTGGCTCCCAAACACCCCTCAAGCAGGTCGGGCTTGAGGTGGTGCAGGGACCCCAAACTGCCCCCCATCTCAGGGTTGTGCCTAAAATTCTATAAAAAAAAAAAAGAAAAAGAGAAAGGAAAAGGAACAGAAAAAGGAAAAGAGAAGGAAAAAGGAAAAGGAACAGAAAAAAGAAAAGAGAAGGGAAAAGGAATAGGAAAAGGAAAAAGGAGTTAATGGTATGTGCACTTCATCCTGCCACTACCCAGCACCAAAAAGCAGCGCAGGGCAGCCCCAACCTCTGATTGCATTTTGTGCAGGAAACATCCACCTGGCTGTGGAAGGGAAGCGCAGGGATGGGGGGACCCTGCGCAGCCCCAAACACCTCCACACCCCGAGCGGTGCAGGGGGTGAGCCGCAGCCCAGCCCAGCGCAGGGACTTCTTGCTGCCCAGATTTGTGTCCCCGCTTTTGTGGTCTCATGGCTCAGCAAGACATCACCCACAGCCGCTGACCCCCCCCAGACCCCCCATTGGGGTCACCACTCCTCCGGGACCAGCAGGGTGAGGCCGGCTGAGCCCGGCCTGGGGGACCCCGGCTTTGCAGGGACCCGCTGTGCCCCGAATGCCCCCACTGCCGGGGGGTGTAACGCCCAGCCCGGCACACAAACCCCCGTCCCAGGGCACGGGGCCGGGAGAAACCCACCAGTGGGGCAGCAGGCGGGGCGGGAGGGGGCCGGGGCTGTGCCGCTGTCCCGGGGGGGCCGGGGGGACCGGCACAGGAGCGGGGGACCGCAGCGCAGCGAGTCCCCGCAGAGCCCCCGCTAGATGGTGCCCGCAGCCCACGGACCGTGTCAGCGCTGCCTCCGGGCTCTGCTGCCCCACCAGCACCCCAAGGCACTGGGCCGTACTGGGAACTGAAAACAGGGCAGGGGACCCTCCTGTGAACCCCTCCAGCACAGGGACAGCGTTTGGCAGAGAGTGGCTGCCCCCCCAGGTCTCCGGATCCTCAGGGCTGAGCACTGGGTCATCGCCCAGCCCTGTCCCCTGTCCCCTGTGTCAGCCCCAAACCACCGCGCCCACGACCAGAGGATGCTCAAATGGCCTTCAAGCATCAGCCTGCCTTCTGTTTTGCTCCTCTGCTCCAGGGATCTTCCAAAGCATCATTTCCCGAGCATACCGAGAAAGTTAAACGCTGTTAGAGCTCAAACCCAGCCGGTGAAGGCAGAGCAAGGAGCAGAGCTGCCGCCTTCATCCCCCAGGTTTCGGTCTCCTGGTTCAGGGAGGGCAAGGGCATAAATTTCAGCTGTCTGCAGTTTGCAGCTCCATGGAAAATGCTGCCAAAAAAAAGTGTTTCCAGCCCTGGAACAAGTGCCTGGCTGAGGACAGAGGGACGCCGAAGCTAAACAAGTGCCAGGCTGCAGCTGCCGAGGGCCAGGGGTGCTTGGTGGCAAAATTAATCCTCCCTGAAAATGCCAGTGCTTTTCCTAACCTCCTGCAGTCCCCCTCTTTGCAAGGAGATTTTCAAGGGGGTTTCTTAATGTCTTAGAAACTGCAGGGTCACAGGGGCTCACGTAGCAGAGCACCGGCAGCCTTGGGGCAGCACCGCCCTGGGCAGAGCTCCAGTCCCTCACCCCAGGGGATCCCAGCTGGGACAGGAGAGGACAGAGGCCGTGTCTTCAAACAAGAGCTTTACATCGTGCCTGTAACGTGCTCCATATATAAAATCAATATATGAGGGGAAAAGGGGAGAGAGTGGGCTTTACACAAGCCAGAAGGCAGCAGGCAGAAGTGACACACAGCTTGCAGGAGGCCATCCCTGCAGCCGGTCTCAGCAGAGAGCTCTGCCCTGCCTTGGCACAGCACTGGCACTGACACGCTGCAAATGCTATTTTTTTTTTTTTTTTTCCCCTCGCACAAACCGGCCATGTGTGCAAACACTATTCCCCGCATTCACAGGTGACACAACCCTGAAAGACCCTGAAGCCCACCTGAAGGCAGGAGCCGATGCCAGCCCTTGTCTGAGGCTCCCCTTGCAGCCGTTGTCCCCCTGACACTGGGACGCCCATCCCCTGCCACCGGAGCGTGACACGGCCACAGCAAATCTACTTTGTGTGGCAGCAGGGCCAGAGAAATGCCAAACACATCTGGCGGTGTCAGGTCGCCCCGCGCCACTGGCGCTCGTCACACGGCTCCAGGACAAAGCCTCGTCTTTGTTTTCTCCTGTTTGGGCATCACGAGCATCCTGGGCTCTGCAGGACCGATGGCAGCTCGGGAACATTAACTCACCGTAGGGTTATTTTGTCTTCATGCTAAACTCTTCCTGGAGATGTCAGCTGCCAGAACGTGTCATTTCTGCTTCACGGCGCTGCCTTAGCTTTTTGTAGACGTGACAGAGAGACAAGAAACAGCATCCTTGAAGGAAGGGCTCAATCTGGACGGTTCTTCCAGAACAAACCAGGGCGAGCTGGGCTGGGGCAGCCACTCAGGGTGACTCCAAAGGGGCCAGGAGGTGGCCATGGTGGTGGGGACATGCCTCAGTCCCCAGGAGGTGCTCCCCAGTCCAAAGGCAAGACTGGGGCCGTCGCAGCTCTGCTCAGCCCTGGCAACACGGTGGGATGCGCCTGCCCCCCTCCCAGGCTCCAGCCAGCCCCAGCACCTCACCCTGGGAAATGGGAGGTTACAGGAGTTAACTGGGCTGCTGCGCTCCTTGCACAGGGCAGGAACGGCAGTCGGCAGGGCTTCTGGACATGAAATGGTGGGGTGGTTCTGCCTGCGGTGGCTGCAGGTTACAGGGGTGATGGGGGTCCTGTTCCCCACCCATCCATCCATCCATCCATCCATCCATCCATCCATCCATCCATCATCCATCCATCCTCCATCCCAGGAAACAGCTTCACCGGTGGGAGCCTGCAGAGCCCAGCCTGCACCACAGCCCCTCTGGCCTCTGTTGGCTCTCTGAGCTGCGGCAGGCTTCCCCACCAGTGCTGCTGCGAGGTGACAGATGTCACCAGCAGCGTCCCCCCGCTCCCGTCATCAGGAGCGATGCGATGCTGTGTGCACCTCTCCTGCCATGCCCCGGGGCGGGATGCAGAGCAGGGGCTGGTTAAACAGCCCCATGCCTCTCACCCCTGAGCCTGCAGCAGCCAAAAATCGCTCTCCCTGGGCTCAGGCAGGATCAGTCCCAGTCTCACCACTTTAAAGTTTTAAAGTGTGGGTGAAGAGGATCGCTCCCTTCCAGCGATTCAGTGCTCTGATAACGGCAAAGGCTGGTGCTTTCCCCCAGCACAAGGGAGGGATGCTGCCAAGCCCGGTGGTGCTGCTGCACACAAAGTGCCCAAGCTCTTGCTTTGCTGGCACCGTCCACTTGGGACCCCCTGTGCCTCCTCTGGAGCTGGCTAGAGAGCAGGGAAGGGACATGAGCTTGATGGATAATTAATTGCACATATTAACTTGCAGCCACGGTGCAAACAAGACGGGTCTGAGCACCAAGGTGTCCACAGGCAGCTCCCCGGGAGGACAGGGTGTGTTTGCAGGACACCTCTCTGCACTCACCCGTGGCAGTGCGTGGCGTTTGGGAACACTCAGAGGCATTTGGGTGCTCTGCTCTCCGTGTCCACAGCCCTGCCGGACCGCGGGCTGGAGCAGACCCCGCGCAGGTTGTGCAGCACCGTGCAGGGAGCAGGCTGCAGCCCCCAGGGACGTGTCTCCGCTGCAGCCCAGGTGCACGGTTGGCAGTTTGCGCCTTTGCACTTTTATTTTCACCTTTGAAGAGGCTGCTCAAGAAGCACAGCAGTGCTTTGCCTTCCTTGACTCAGTTTACCTTGTAAAAAAACCCAACAGTTCACTTGTCTTCCCTTTGCAGCTGCTCCCACAGAAGGTTCTGGAGCTCACCCCCTGGCCAGCAGCACTCAGCCGCAGGGACTGAGCTGGGGATTGACGGCTGAGACTTTTTGCCTTCCCACGTCCCTGCTGTGAAACGAGAAGAAACTTGGCCACGACAAGCCACATCCATCAGCTCTGGTTAAATACAGATGATTGTTTTGAATGTTATTGGAAGGGAGAGGAGAGAACCCCATGAGCACACGCACAGGTCATTGCACAAGGAAAACAAAGCTGGGCGGCTGCTGCAGGAGGTCCTGCCTGACCCACGGGGTGAGCGTGGCCCCATTTGGGAGATGAGAAGAGGTCTTGAGCCACTGGTGTTATATCAGCATCCCCTCCCCTCCCAGTGCCACTGGGATTATACTGGCCTTGATAAAAATGAGACGTGATTTTGAGCATAAAGCAGCTGCACAGGGTATCGTACTGCTGCCAGCTCATCTCTGCCTCACACTGATGCCAGAGGAGGTGGATGGAAGTGAAGTGCATGTCGGTCCCATCTTCAAAGCCACCAAAGAGCCGCCAAGCTCTGCTCAGGCACCTGGGAGCAGCTCCGATGGCAGGAGACACCACAGCTCGCAGCCGTGCCCTCTGGCCCTGGGGGAAGGGCAGCCCTGAGCCCCCCCTTTCCCACCAACCCCCAGGTCAGCTCCTGCAACATCTCCTGTCCTCCAGTCCCCTCTTGCAAATGTGCTTTTGGGTTCTTCATCTTTTATTCCCACAGCATCCCTCCATCCTGGCTTGGCTGGCGGCCTCTGTCCTGCTGGGGACAGTCCCCAACGCCTCTGCTTGGCACACTGTCCCTTTAACCCCCCTTAGAACCACCTTCCCAGGTGCTGGGGGGGTTCTGCAAACCAGTGCCACAGCGAGTCTCACCTTTGGGACAGGTCAGAGTCCTATGACAGCAGTGTCCAACACGGGGAGGGTGCCATCTCACCGCTCTCTGACACTGCTTTGCTTCACAGAATCACAGACTGGTTTGGGTGGGAAAGGACCTTAAAGCCCATCCAGTGCCACCCCCTGCCATGGGCAGGGACACCTCCCACTAGCCCAGGTTGCTCAAAGCCTCATCCAGCCTGGCCTTGAACCCCTCCAGGGGTGGGGCATCCACAGCTTCTCTGGGCACCCTGGGCCACTGCCTCACCCCCCGCACAGGAAAACATTTCTTCCTCACATCTCATCTCCATCTCCCCTCTTTCAGCTTCAGACTGTTCCTCCTTGTCCTATCCCTGCACTCTCTGACCAAGACCCCCCCATCTCTCCCACTGCCCCCTTTCAGCACTGGCGCATGCAGGAGCTCAGCAGACGGTGCCCGGGGCTGAGCAGGGATGGCTGTGCTTGATACCCACCGACAGAAAATATGTTTCAAAAATGCAATGTCCTGACAGGCGGCGGCTGCGCTGGAGCCCCCGGCGCTGTCTGCAGAGCGGGGCTGGAGGTGCCAGGGCAGCGCTGTCAGGAGCTCTCACTGTGACGCTGGGTTCTGGGGAGCGGAGATGGTGCTTGGGGAGCGGGTAGAGGTTTCCTCCTCTGAAGCTAAAGGGGGCAGGAGGAGAGGTTTTGGGGGAAGCCAGACCGAAATGCTGACACTCTACAGCTGATGGCTGCAGCCCAGGAGCTGCCACCCCCGTCACCGGTCCCCCAGCTCGCAGGGCACCAGGGCAGGGGACACACAGCCCACGCTGTGGGACCCGGCACGTTTGCAGGGAGCACCAAGGTCCCTTCTAAATGAATGAAAGCATCTTTTTTTTTTTAATTTTTCAACCTTGCTGTCTGACAGATCCACCCTTTGCACATGTCCTGACAAGGAAGGAGCGGTTTGACCATAAACACGCTGCGGCAAAAATCAGCTCAGATCTGGGACAACACTGCAGTCACTTTTGCCCCATAATATAAATGTTTATTTAGTTATTGAAGCACAAGGGGTCACTGGGGAACGGGTAGAGGACCATGGCACGAAAGCCCGAGGAGGCAAAGCCGTACAGACGGGGGAAGGGGCTGTCACAGGCAGTGACAAGTAGCCTCCCGCGGCAGGCAGTATCCCTGGGGGATGTTTACAACATGACATTTTCGTGCACTCTGAAAAAAAAAAAAAAAAAAAAGGCAGTTGGTTTTCAGGGCGAGAGCGTCACGTCTGCCTGGCTTTGCACCGGGGCATGATGCAGGGCACTGCGCGCGTTAAGACACGGGTCAGGGGAGGCACGGCTGCAAACGCCGCTCGGGGACAGGAGTGGCAGCCTGGCTGCTTGGGATCAGAGGCAAGACGTGACGATGGCTGCAGTGTCCCCAGCAGCCCTGGGGACAGCCTGGGAGAAAGGGGACATGGCCCCAGACTGAGCTGCCGGAGCACCCTGGGGGGGGGTGAAGACATGCGGGGGGTTGGTCCTGCTCCATGGTGATGCGCTAGGGTGCCCGTGAACCCCTCTCTGTGCTCCCATCTCCCCAGTCTGGGCTCAGGGGCATCTCCTGCATTGCCAGCATCAGCTACTGCTGCACCTGACCTTGTGCTAACGCTGTGGACCCGCTGGAGCGTCCATCTCCCTTCTGTCGCTGTCACAAGAAGCCATGGATCCTCTCCTGGCTCCCCAAAGCCCCTCAGATATCCCTTGGGGGTCCCAGGCTTCCTCCGAGCTTCAGAGTAGCTCCTCTCTTCGCATTTCAGTTTCTTGGACAATGGCAGGACCCTATGCTGTGTTTCAGGGGTGCTCTTACCTAATTCTGACATTTTTCTTCTGGAAATCCCTTACCCACACGTGCTAGGACACTTATCAGCCATCCAGGGACACGCTGCCAGGAATGCCCCCGCCAGCCCAGCCCCGGTGAATGCTCCGACACTTTGCACCATTTCTCTCCATCCCTCTGGTCTGCCAGCATCCCCATTCCTCCCGTCTCCTCCTGGCCCCTCTCTCTGCCCGTCCCCAGGTGCACCCTGAGCCCAGGACACCCCAGATCTTGGTTTGGGGCTTTCATGCATCATCAACCACTGCCCCCACCTCTGTCCAGACTGATAGATTTCCAGTGGCCAAGGGTGGCAGAGGGACCGTGTATGGGGACAGTCACAGCACCCTCCCGGTCCCCAGCCCACCCATCGCCCTGCGGCTGCAGCCCCCACAGAGAAGGCTGAGCCCCTCTCGGAGCCATGCGGAGGAAAGCGGGGCTCAGCAAACCTCGTAACACCCCAGCAGCTGCCCGGCTGCCAGCTTTACCGGCCCTCAGAGTGGATCAGCGCTAATACGAAGCCATATGCTTGTGTCTGGAGAGGTGACGGCGTGTGCTGGGGCTGGGCTTCCCCCACGATGACACTGGCAAAGCTGGGCAGAGCCGGGCACTGGGACCACTGGGATGCTGCTGCGGATGGGGGGCTGGAGCCCTGCTCCCCACGGCACCTCAGGGCTGCAGGCACACATCTGAGACCCTGGCACCACACATTTCATCTCCTGATGACCTGAAAGCATCGCCGCAGAGCGTGTCACCTCATGTCACCCAAGGAAAAGCCGTGTTGGTGGCCCCGAGAAGTGAGCTTTTCACTCCAGCAAATAATCCGGGCCAGGGCAAGATAAGAGATGCTACAGAAACTCATCCGAGCCGGAGAACAGCTGTGCTAAATCCCTTTAGTCCTCCACAAGACATTTGTTTACAGAGAGACTAGATTTTATTACCCGGGGTTGTCCAGCACAGGCTGTTCACGGGCTCCCTGCCCACCCCGCCACAGTGCCGGGTCCCTTGTCCCCTCGGTGGGGGACACGGGGGTTGCTGTATGAACCAGGGGCTGGGGTTGAGGTGGGTTTTCAAACCTGAGATGATCTCTTTTGGAAGAGGTCGGTCATCTGGGAGAAGGATGAGCTGGGGACCATCTGTGCCAGGGCCAGTGTCCCTTTGCCCCCATGCCTGAGACGAGCTGCGGTGTCCGTGACCTCCCTGGTGGCTGCATGTGTGACACTGGGTTCTGTGAGCCCGGCTGTGGGTCGGGTCAGCCCCATCCCCAGGGAGGGTCCCATCCCCACAGGCAGCTCAAGCCGCCGGGATGCCCTTGGTCCCCCACAGCGGCTGGTGATGCCAGCAGGGATCCCCTCCCAGCCTTCTCCACCAGCACTGAGGACCCAAACCCAGCCCTGCTCCAGTCCCCTCTGACACCCAGCCATGGGCAAACCTGCCCGGTGCCACCTCCTAATTCCAGCCTTTGACCCATTGGGCACTGGGGGGATCACTGGGACGCAATGGGACAGGAGCCAGGGCTGGTGCGACCCTCCCAGGGGCTGGTCACCCCCATCTGCCCCCAAAACAAGGTCAAGCTGCAGGTTTTCCCCGCTCGGGGTGGGATGTACCCGGCAGCAACCCTGCCGGCGCCGGGAACAGGATCCGTGGGGCGACACGGTGTTCCAGCCGGCGCGGCATGGCGACCACGTACGGCTGCTCCATCTATGCAGCAGGGAGGGCTGCGGCGCCCTGGCAAAGTGGGGGCGGAAGCTAGAGTGGTTCAGATTTCTCCTCTCACCTGTCGCTAAATCAAAAGCCATTTGGATTTAATCTCCGGGAGAGGCAGGTTTAACCCTCTCCTGCGCCGCTGTGTGTCCTTGTGCCGGGGTGAGGACGTGCCTCGCCGACCGCTGGTACAGGCAGCGAGGCTGGACGATGGCTTGCTGCCAGCCCTCCCGTCCCCTCTCCGATTTTTGCCTCGTCTCCCTTCCAGGGCTCATCCTAGGTGCGAGAAGTGATGCTTCACCCCATGAGGCTGTTGCCCCATCTTGCTGGGCAGCGGCTGGGGACCTGCTGGTTGGTGGGGATGCTCTCACTGGGGTTTCTCATGACTGACCGCTTCCCTGTCACCTGCTCAGCTGGAAAGCCACAGAGCCCTGCTGAAAACACAGCCACGCTCGTGTACACTGTGAATTTGACCATAGACAGAAAGAGAGGGAGGCAGAAGTGGGCGGTGCGGGCTGGAAGCATCCTGCAGGCACCAGCTGCCTTCGCTGCCCCTGTTCTGCTGTGGGGTGCGAGCACTTGGGGTGCTGGAGTCAGTGAGGTACCAGCTCCAGCTGCTTCCAGAAGCTGGCCCGGACTCAGGGAAAGATGTTGCTAAACTATTTGCCACCACATTTATAACGATACTTCACTGCCTGCGAGTCATGGGCAAGGCACACCGTGCCCGTTGGCTGGGAAAGCCTTCACTCGGTGTGTGACCATGTGGTGCCGATCCGCTCCATCTAACCACAGCACAGGTTACTGGGACACCGTGCCCGGGACTGGAGCGATGCCCAGCACTGGCTGCTCCAGCGCCGTGCCGGGAACATTGCTCCTGGCTTCCCTGGCAGCCACCATCCCCTCTGACCCGTGACAGCTGAGCACTGAGAGATGAGAGACCTGAAAACACCCAGAGGCGGCACAGGCTGCTCCCCAGCTCTGCAGATTGTCTCGCTGAAGCACATCTCGGCGCTGCGGCAGAGCCATGGCCGGCAGCGGAGCTGGGGAGCACCCAGCCGGTGGGAAAGGTTCATGTGCTCCTTCAGGTTCCTCCCTCGCACAACCACTTTAAGGGACCAAACATAAGGCTTGCCGGAGAAATAAACACAAGTGTCTGTAGGAGATGCTCCAAAACTCAGCTGAACATCAGGAGCTTTACTTGGGAGAGCTCACCCACACCCCTTAAGCAGAGGAGCCACGTCCCTCCTGTGCTGGTTCAGGAGCAGAAGAGGCACCACGGGTCCCATGTCCTGGACTGCAAACAGCAGGTCCCCACGCCTCAGTGCCCGGCTCACGGGATGCCTGGCTTCTCTGTAGGACTCATCCATCAGCCTCCCCATCTCCGAGTGCCCAGAAAGGTCCCGTGAGTCTTTCCCTGGGGGAAACACAGGCTTTGAAGACTATATTTTTTATGATACCTGACCCAAGCTGTCTGGCCAAGCCCTCCTTGAAAAAAATCCAGTATTTAAACTCATAATTCTGGACACAAAAGGCTGCGACAGCAAACTAGTCGCTGCGTTCACTCTTCTCTGGCTTCTCCCCTTCCTTGCACACAGTCCCCCCGCGCTTTGCTGTCCCCGCTGTCGGCAGACATCAGCTAATACGCAACGAGATATTCATGCAAAAGGCCTTTGGAAATATTCATTGCTCATCTCTTAACAAGATTACCCCTGAAATCCTCCATTGCTCTGCGGGAGATTTAAAACCTTTCAGGCTCTCGGTAACCATAGCAGCACAGATGTGAAAACGAAGGGAGGACAACTGATGTGAAAAATCACGGGGGCTGTACAGACAGGCTGTGTGCCACGGCAGGCGAGGCGGGGAGCTCCCTACCTGCCGTTCTTTGTCTGGCACAGCCCCGGCTGGCTGCTCGCCCCGGCCAGACCCCGCGGGACACATCCGCTCTGGGCAGAAATGTCCCAGACCACAGGCAGCGGCAGTGATGGGACCCGGTGCTGGCTCCCGCAGCACCAGGGTCACCTTCCCAGACACAATCTGGGAAACCCCCATGGCTGGTGCTGCTGCTCGGTGTTCCCCAGCGTGTCCATCGGCTCGCGGCTGCTTCCCTGCGGGGTACCGGTGGTGACGGGGACAGCTCAGAGCCAGCACGGGCTGTTCGGAGATCGAGGTCCCTGTTCCATCCCACCATGGGTTCCTCCTCCACCTTGGGCACCATTTCTGCACTTGTAAGAGATGCTGGGTGTTGTGAGGTTGAACAAATCCGTGTTTTGTGGCCCTTTGGAATGAAATCCTGGGAAAGCAAGCAGCAGCGAGGGCTTTGCACGGGAGGGAGGAACCGGCAGAAACCCTTTTCATCTCCTCTCTTGAAAAGCCCTGTCACTGCAGCTATCTAAGTTCAAAGCAGCATTAACCAAATTATTTTATAATTTGAAATAAAATTGTTTTTTGGCTTTAAACAGCTTCCAAAACTGGGGTGAGATTACTTGTCATGCCCTGCTTCCTCCCCGTCTTTGGTTCTTCATTCCCACTGATGATAACGGCACACCAGGCACCAAAACACCGTCACGGCTTCATTCACGTGCCTGAACCTGGCACCTTCTGCCCATCCAACCCTTCTCCTGGGTTTTGACCTGCCGATGTCCTGCGGCCGTGCCGTCACATCCTCTGCATCCTCAGCTCCTTTGAACTACCGCAGCTGTGTCCTTGGCATCACCTTGGAGCTCTCCGCATGGCACAGCCTCTCCAGAAAGAGCTTCATGTTGGCGAGCGAAGGTCCATCCCCAGATGGTGCGAAACCCCCGGTGCTGTGATGTACGGGGTGTTTTTGGACACTGGTCCCACCACCAGCCCTGTCCGGGACCCAACCTCCCGCTCTCCCAGGACAGGATGAGCTGAGGACGGGACCCTGCTCACCCCGATGCGATCTCTTGCCTCTCCTGATAATAAGATTGGATAGTGAAAGGGGCTAAAATGCAACGATAACTGGGGAATTAAGAGGCAGGAATAACTCTTGTGAAAAGGGCTTTTGCAATCAACAGAATAAATTCATCCAGAACTAAACGCTGAAACTGGTACTTTGCTATGCAAAGAAAACCAGCTGCATTAAAACTTAAAAAAAAAACCTTTTCCAAAGCTAGGAAAAAAACCCACACACAGATTTAGGATAAAAACTAAAGTAAACTTTAACTTCTGAGCAAGTTCCTTTTGTATTTGCACTCTGCATAAATCAGCTTCTGAAACAACTCTAGCATGAAGTAGGAACAGTGACTGCTGAGGAAACACACCCAGGCAGGGCAACCGGCACCTCTACGAGCGAACCCGCTTCCAGAGGTGATGCCCATCCAGGCGGAGACAGAGACCGACACGCACCCCGCCTCCCTGCCCCGTAAATCACCCAACGGCTCGGGGTCACAGCTCTGCCAAGGCCGGGTCACTGCCAGCATTGCCACCCGCGACCGCGCGGCATCTGTGCCCCAAAATCGCAACGCATCATTTTCAGGGAGATTTGATTTTCCCCTCGGGTTAAATATTTCATAAAATTGTGGAGTAACCGACAGCTGAACGGGGAGGTTATGAGGCATGTACTTCAGGGAGATCTTATTTTTCTCCTCAGGTCAAATATTTCCCAGGCTGACGGGGGACTTGGGCATGTTTGCAGCGACCCTGTCTGCAAACGAGTCCCCAGCCCCAAGGAAGTGCCAGCAACGCTGTGGGTGACACCACCAGCCCCTGCCATGTCCGCCCATGAGCCATCCAACAGCTGGGGGACCCCCGCCGAGCTCCCGCACTGCCAGCGAGCCCACGCCAGGTTAATCTCCAGGGAGGAGGAAAGGGCAGGACAGATCGCACAGCGTGACGGCTGCGACGCTGCCGGCAGCCACGGGCGATGCAAAAGCAATGCGCGGCGCAGCGCGGTGCTCTCCAGGGCTGGAGTGGCTTTCCAGGACTGAGCTCCGCGGATTGGCCCGGAGCACCCCACTCTCCTCCCTCCCTGCCTCCCCCTCCTTCAGCACCCTCAACCCACGGAGATTGGCCAGCCTGGTGCCACATGGCAGAGACGAACTGGGATAAAAGAGGAGCTGGCCTTGGGGACGGTAGCGTTTGTGGCAGAACAGCCAGGAAAAGTTTGCAGGGAGGTGGCACCAAGCTTCCCTGGCTGCACCGAACCGGTGCAAGGGAGAACAGACGGACGGACAGACGGAGAGACGCTGGGACTGAGGCTGCCCAGGTGAGCACCAGCTGCAGAGCATCCCGTCCCCTCCGCTCCCAGCCATGTCGCCGGGGGTGAAGGAGAAGAACCACGTGCGGTTGGTCTTCTTGGGCGCCGCTGGTGTGGGCAAGACAGCCCTCATCCGCCGCTTCCTGCTGGACACCTTTGAGCCCAAGCACCGGCGCACGGTGGAGGAGCTGCACAGCAAGGAGTACGAGGTGAGCGGGGCCACGGTCACGGTGGAAATCCTGGACACCAGCGGCAGCTACTCCTTCCCGGCCATGAGGAAGCTCTCCATCCAGAACAGCGATGCTTTCGCCCTGGTCTATGCTGTAGACGATGCCGAGTCCTTTGAGAGCGTCAAGAGCCTGCGGGAGGAGATCCTGGAGGTGAAGGAGGACAAGTTCCCTCCCATCGTGGTGGTCGGCAACAAGGCGGAGAGTGGCGGCGAGCGGCAGGTGCCGGTGGAGGATGCCCTGTCACTGGTGGAGCTGGACTGGAACAGCCGCTTCGTAGAGACGTCGGCCAAGGACAACGAGAACGTCCTAGAGGTCTTCAAGGAGCTGCTGCAGCAAGCCAACCTGCCCAGCCGGCTCAGCCCCGCGCTCTGCAAGAGGAGGGAGACGCTGCCCAAGGAGCAGATGCTGCGGCCGCCCATGAACAAGACCAACAGCTGCTCGGTGTGCTGAGCCCCGGCCGGGGGAAGGCGCTGGCAGTGACGGCATCAGCTGGAAACTCAGGTGGGCTGGGTGGGGAGAGGTGCTGCCTCAGCCAGAACCAACCCTGCTGCCCCCCACCCCTTCCCTCCTCTTCCCCACCCAGCCCACGGCAGCGGGAGAGTTGGGGATGATGAGGAGAAGGGACTCGGAGGGGATGCTGGTGCCAGAAGGGCGCGGGGAGAGGGTGAGTTCCCAAAAAGGCAGGAGATGAACCTGGGAGCCCCGTCGGTCAGCCACACGCTGCTGCGGTGCTGTAGGAGTGGCAGGCGTGTGGGCAGCTCCTCGCATGCTGGGACAGGGGACAAACAGCAGGTCTTTGGCAGCGTGCATTGGAGGGCAGACGTGGGTGTCTGCGCAGCTGCATCGCCCCCCCGGTGCCACTCTCCCGGGTCCTGTTCGGGTCCTGTGTCACCTCGCCCCAAGCACTCGCACACACCCTCCCGGTGCCACTGCGGTCACAGCGACAGATCCAGTGTCCAAAGCAGTTTTGACTCTGTACCTTGGTGTAGAGCATGCGCTAGGACAGTCTATGCACCCCTTGGTTTTCTTTTTTGGTTGTTTTTTTTAAGCATACCCAATAAACATGTTGTTGCAAAGTGGAGCTGGAAAACGTCTGGGTTTCTTTCTCCTGTACTTCGAAAGCTGCAGCGCCCGATATCAGTGTTTTGTTCCTGGAAGCCTTGTCACTGTGTTTGCTTTCCCTCCCCCGTGCTCCACCCGTATCTGGAGCATCCTGGCACCAGCAGAGCCCCCCCCAGCTCTCCAGCCTCCCCGGGCAGTGTCAGGACACTCCACGTCGGGATTTTCTTGACAATTTAACCACTAAAGGTTTTTACCAAGCACGAGGAACTAAAAGTGAAACAGCTCTCCTCACATCCAAGTACAGAAAAGAACAACAGCCATTAAAAGACAACTGATCCACTGAAATAAAACCCGTTAAAGGGGATAATAAAGGGAGTGGGAGAAGAGCCCCGAAGGGCACTATTTGCTGTGCTTCAGCACATGCTGCGCTGATTTATTCTCCCCTCGCACAGCCCATCCTCGCTGCTCAGCAGCCGCACAACACAATCAATACAGGCGTTAAAGCTTGGCGGGTTCCAGAGTCACCCACCCCGGCCCTGACCCCAGGGAGCCGGGCAGTCTGGGGTCCCCCGCTCCCAGAAGCGCAGCCCCACATCCCGGTGTGCCCCTGCCCAGGCTGCTGCAGCGTCACCCCGGGATCCTGGCCCCTTCCCGACCAGATCAGAGGGGGAGGAGGTGCTGTCACGGATGCCATCGTGCTGCCATCACGATGCTCCAGGAGTTGCATGGCCACTCCTCGCCCAGTGCATGGCCACTCATCGCCCAGTGCCTTGGGGACACGTGGAGCAGCCAGGGCAGAGCACTTCCTGGGGAAAACCGGGCTCCTGCCTGCCGGGAACAAAACACAAAGAACATTCACTTTCAGCAGCTGACCCAAGGCGGTGGCACCCTGCCTGCAGCAGGACGGGCACGATGGATACATCACGGGTGATGCTGCCTTTTGGCCATACCCACCGGCAGGGCCACCCCACCATGGCTGGGTGGGGACAGGGGTGTCCCTGCTGCTGCCGCCCACCCTTGGCACTGACCGGGGTGACCTGGCCATGGTGCGGCACCTCCCGGCCAGTGCAGCGGGTCCTGCCTCGGTGACCTGACATCTCACAGATCAGCCAGCCCTGCAGGAGCTTCACAACTTGCAGAGAGGTTTGTTGTTTTTTTTTTTTGTCTTAGAGCAGCATTAAGTTAAATCAGGGCACTCAGCTTTTTGGTTTACAGCGTTATACTAAAAGCAGGAAGCTGGGATGAGCAAGGCTGCCCGCAGCCCCCTGCACAGCCCACCCTGCCTGTTTTCATCCACGGTAGGGACTGGAACCAGTTCCCCTGAAGTCTGGGGTGTCCCAGTGGCCTCCCTGGGCTCCACCTGGCAGAGCCCCCCCAGAGCTGCCATGGGGCAAGGCTCCCCCCACCCCACCACTGGCTTCCCCGGGCAGAACAATAACCCTGGGGTGCTTCAGGACCCCCCTCCCAGCCAGCCCCAGCCCAAGACCTGTGGGGTGCAGCAGCCGCTGGCACAGCGATGCTGGGCAAGATGCAGAAGCTGCAGAGGGAGCTGCTGGAGGTGCAGAGGCTGCAGAGGGAGCTGCTGGAGGCACAGGGTCCCTCTTGATGACCCACCTCCAGGTGCCCCTGCAGCCCTGCGCTCCAGCGATGAGTGGAGCCGTTGGAGGAGCTCAGCCAGCAGCACATGCCCCATGCCCCTCGCCCCATGCCTGGCTGTGTTACCCAGCCCTCTCCCCCCGGCTCTGGCTCTGCCAGCAGATGGGGGTTCCCCCCACAGGGCCACCTGCAGCCCCGCTCCCCCCGACCAGGCAGGGAAGGGGGCTGGGGGCCAGTGGGCAGGGATGCTGTTGGGACGGAGGGCAGTGCTCCCCAGCCCTCCTGCCCCTCGCCTGCACAATGTCTCTCAGGGGCTTGGGGGGTTTTTGCAACACACACGAAATCCCAGTGCAGGGGCTGCCAGCCTGCAGGGCACCGCACTTCGCTGCAGGGAAGGGATGGAGTAACTGTAACATCAAAATGCAAAGAAAGGAGTGTGGTCAGAGCCCCGGTGCCTGTGCCAGAGGAGCGATCTGTGCTGGACACAGCGCTGTGAGCCCTGCCCCTGCTCCTGCTGGTGTGCATCCGTGTGCTGGGACTGGACCAGCGCTCCTCCTGCGACAGCGCAGGGCGAGAAGTGACCCGACAGCACGTGTGCCGAGTGAGGTTAAAAATAGGGAGGTCTGACTCCTGGCCTGAGGGGTGTGTGTGCAATTTGTGTTCAACCTCTGTTTTAGCAGGAAAATGCAGCCGGGGGCACTGCTGGGGCAGCTGGAGCTGGCGGGGTGCCTCAGTGTGTCTCTGTGCAATGGGATGTGGTGGAGATCCCAACACCTGCAGCTCGTCTGCTTTCAACAAGTGGCAACAGGTGAAAAGGCTTTTCTGTCCCAGCCAGGGCTCAGAGCTGCTGAACATCACGGAGTGTCTGAGCCGTGCCCAGGGGACGGCAGGGACTGCAGATGGAGTGTGACAGCCCCAGCCCCGCACACAGGGGCTGGCCAGCACTGTCCCTGCAAACACCCCGCAGGCACGCGCCCAGCCAGAGGAGCAGAACTGGCCCTTCCCTCTGCTTCCCTCCCAGAGGAGAGGGTGGCTGGGGAGGGTGCTTCATGCTGGGGGAGCAGGATCGGTGCAAACACCCCCCAAGGGTCCCCCGGCTCAGCTCTGCCCTGAGGCACTCGGTTGTCCCCAGCAGAGCTGTGGGGACGGTGGAGTTAGCTGTCACCCCGGGCACCTGCATCCTGGGGCACTTTGCTGGGAGTCGGGGAACAGCGGGTGAAGGGGGTCTCGCCCCAGTCCAGTGCAGATCCGGTATGCAGAGGGGAGGATGCTCCTGACCATGGCCCGGTGGTGTGAGGGGCTGTTGTCACCATTAGCTCTGCGCTGGGGGCTGCTGTCACACCCCGGGGACCCTGGTCCTGGAGAAGTCTCTGTCCCCAGTGACCACACACATGGGATGACAGAACGACACCGCTGTCCCCAGGGCGGCATCCCCAGCAGCACAGCGGTCGCTGGGACCGGTAGGTTTCGTCACACTGCTCCTCGTAGTTAATGAGCTGTTATGTCCAGGTGTAGGGACCCGGGTTCGGGGGGGGGGGGGAGATGTTCTGCCGGGTGTGACAGCATGGGGACAGCGGGACAAGGTCACGGGAGTCCCTGTGGTGTGGCCGGGGACAGGTCACTCCCTTCATGGGGAGCTCTGTAAATCCCAATCCCTGGGAAGCAGCGAGGTCCGTGCCAGGACACACACCACTGCCCAGCGCTGTGCTGGCTGCTGCTGGGGGCTCTGGTGCTCCTTTTCTACAAAAAAAACCCCAAACAACCCCAAAACATTGCAGTGAACTTGACCCATCCATGTGCAGAACCAAGGGCTGCCCTTTCCACCCCCAAAACTATCCTGAGCATCTTTCCATTGCAGCTCTCCTTTCCCTTCCCCAAGTTGGACCATTTTACCCCAGACTTGTCCCAGAGCAGCCACCAGCCCTGTCCCCGCGCTGGCTCCCGTCACCCCTGAAGAGCTCCGTGTGATTCCTCCTGTTCTGTTCCACACCATGTAGCACAGCCCATCAAAGCGCAGCGAGGTGCTCCCGCTTAATTTGTGTACACAAACAGTCAGGGACAGTCACGCCGCCACCTGCGAGAGCTGCAGCCCCACGACAGCCGGCCGGCCATCGGCTGGGGACCGCCGGGTGCCTCCTCGGTGCTGGCTGCCACGGTGTGCTCAGGGCTTGATTGATGGAAAGCTGCGGCACAAACACTTCAGCCAAGGACACCCAACGAGAAAGCAAAACATTTTAAAATAAAAAGCGGCGCTTACTCGCTGAGGATATAATTAGCTGTATTTGTCTTTAGGGACTTCTGCTAAGTGAGGCTCAGCACCAGGGAAAACAAGCCAACGTGCTAAGTGCTCAGGAAAGAGCAAACCTGCCACCCTCACGTCACAGGAGCCCCAGGAGGGCTCTCCCAGGCGGTCCTGGAGCAGGAATGGGATGCAGTGGGGATGGGGTGCAGCAGGATGGGGTGTGGCAGGGCTGGGATACAGTGGGGATGGGATACAGTGAGGATCGGGTGCAGCAGGGATGGGATGCAGCGGGGATGGGATGCAGCGGGGATGGGATGCAGCGGGGATGGGATGCAGCAGGGTTGGGATGCAGCGGGGATGGGATGCAGCGGGGATGGGATGCAGTGGGGATGGGATGCAGCGGGGATGGGATGCAGCGGGGATGGGATGCAGCGGGGATGGGATGCAGCAGGGTCGGGGTTCAGGGGGGATGAGGTGCAGGGGCCCTGTGCCAGGGTGGGCGATGGAGGGCCATTGCCCCCTCGGGGAGCAGCACCCCCCCATAGTTTTCAGTGCAATAAATGCACGAACAGGACACGGTGCCTGCCCCCCTTGCCCACTGGTGGCCTGCCCCACGCCTGCTATGGAACTGGCTGGGCACAGCGCAGACCCTGGCCAACACCCATGGCTGCAGATGAGGGGCAAGTGCGTCAGAGCCCCCCGCAACCAGCCCGGCCCGGGGGGGCTGTGTGGCAGCGGCATGGAAGAAGGGGACCTGGGGGGACCTGGGGAGAGCTGGAGGGGCCCAGGGGGACCTGGGGAGACCTGGGGAGGAGACCGGGGGGGGACCTGAGGGGACCCCCGTCTGCCCGGGGGATGCTGGTGCAGGCGGGGGCTCAGAGCAGTTCCCTGCCACCATCTCGTGGGAAAAAGTGGGAACTGCAGCCGCGGACACGGTGTGAAGGACAGGGCTGTCCCCATCCTTCCCCAGGCAGCTGTCGGGTCTGACAAGGGGGTGAAGGCGGCCCCCCCCCGGTCTCAGGCGGTGGGAGGGGGCGGGCGGGGGTCCCGCTCCCCAGGGCTCCCCAATAACCCGCTGCATGGCCAGCCTGCGGCACAGCGAACGCCCGGGCAGGCGGGCGAGCCCAGCACATATTTGTTTTTTTGCTCTCGAGGTGACTGGGAATTGCTCCTCCAGAGCAGAGAGGCCTGTCCTGGGTTTTACACAGAGTCCAGCTTGTTCTGGGACCTGTCAGCACAGGATCTGTGTCTGTGAGAGCAGAATGCCACCCTGCAGTGCCTGGAAAGCACCCAGATGGTCAGCACCAACGTCACCCTACCTACGAACCCTTTGGGGTGCCCCGTGCTCGCTTGCACCCGGGTACCCGCCGAGGCGCAGCTCTGGTGCAGATTTCTCCCCTGGCTGGAACAGCTCGCGGGAGCTCAGGGATCCGCACGCTGCAGGACGTGAAGCCTTTGCAAAGAGGATTTGCAGTGCTTTGCCTTTTAATTCACAGCTCAGCTGACAGCAGAGAAGCATGCAGAACTTCACTTGACACAAAGGCTTCTCAGAATCAAAAGCCTCCATTTAGGAGCCTAAACGGGTCCATAAACGCCCGAGTTTGTGCCCTGCTCCCTTCCAGTGCCGAGTGTCCAGCCTTCAGGAAAGACGACGTCAGCTCCCGAATGCTCACACCTTAATGAACCAGGGCTGCTCGTCCAGACCTGCAGAGAGAGGGAGGTGGGGTTTGTCCTCCCAACACAAAGTGGTGGCACAGGCAGGGACCCGGCTGTGCCTCTGGGAAAGGTGGACACGCTCCTGGTGCCGGAGGAGCCGGGCAGAGGCTGGGCGGCCAGCAGCATCCCTGTAAAAGCAGGAACCTCCACTCTGCCCAGTGGAGCTCTTCGTTACACCTCTGTTCATCCCCGTTACAGCTCTGGCCCCTCATCCCAGGGCAGCGTGGTCCCATGTCCCCGTGCTGCTGGGAGCCCCCACACCCCTTGTGTTACAGCCCTTGTAGCCAGGGGAGGAGCTGAGATGCCGAAAGGCAGTTTCCTTGTCTTGCAGACCGTGAACTTCTGGCCTGTGCCGTGATGCACAGTAGAAGACGGGATAAATCCTCTAACAGGGTATTTCCCCTCTCTCGGGCCCCTACAGCACACGTCAGACACACAGGTGATGCCTCTGTGGTCCTACCACCAACTATGAAACCAGCAAAACACTTTCCAGAATGCACCAGTGACTGGTGACGCCAAGTGCAATATTGACATTGAAGTGCCCTGTGTTGAGAACACCAAGAATAACCCCGTTTGGAAAGTGGGGTATTTGGCCTCCCAGCCTTACTGAAGGTCCAAGTGGAAAAGGAGAAGTGAGCCTTTCCCTCCAGGCTCACTTCTGCAGTTTCTTTTTCTTCCCAGCCAGAGATGGTGCCCACAGTTGTAAATCCCCAATGTCCCAGACCACCTGGATTCTATAGAACAGATTTTTAAAAATCAGTGTTTGAACTAGAAGGTGGTAAGGATCAGTCTTTACTCGACGGTGTCTGTACCAGCAGGTGACACAATCTCTCACCCGTGCACTGGATCCTAGTATTGTCCTCTTCCTCCTGCCCCCACTGAGGGGCACAAGCAAAACTTATTTACTTCCAGGGCCTTAAATTCCATCTCAGGAGGGTTTAGTGCTTTGTGCTTCATCTCCACTAAACAATATTCTGCTGCAGACCGAGGATTCAGCTTGATTCTGCGCCAGCCCCAGCTTTAGTCCCCAATGGTCTGGGCTGGAGTCACTGGTTCACTTTGCTGGTCCCGAGCGCTCAGCTCCACTTCCTGTGGCTGTTTCAGAAAAGCCCAGGAAAAGGTATTTTCCAGAGAAACACTCCAGGGAAATGACTTTGAAATTGCTTCCAACTCCCATCCAGGACAGACAGCAAAAGCTTATAAAGCAGCTCAGGGAGACAGCAGAAAACATGCAGTAACCCTGCCGAGGAGCAAGAAATACCGGCTATTAGAATATTACCATATACTGAATATAGCCTTAGAACCAGCTTACTACAGGCCTGATTTTACACACTGATGCAGTAAGGAAAACCATCACTAAGCCAGAGCTATCAGGGAAACCTTATTTTATTTTTTCCTTAATTTATTTTGAGCAATTTTGAGCTATTTCAGAAATTAACCCCCCCAACAAATCTAGATCCTTGCATGCTTCCCTCCAGCCCTGTCCCCAGGGTCTCCACCGGGACGGATGTCTGTCCCCTCTTCCCTGTCTCAGATATTTGATGCTTGTGCTGAACCTCCCACGGAGCACAGCCAGTATACTCCTAAGGAGGCAACCCATAGACTGCACACTGGTGGAAGCTGCAATTTGCTACCTGCAGAATAACGGTCTCCTCTGCCTTCATCAGAGGTTTGCAGGAGAGAAGAGCTGGGGAGGAGACAGACAGGTGCCAAGAAAAGGCAGAAAAAATGGGTCCCACTTGATAACAGATAAAATAAGGAAAACTCTGATTTTTTTCCTGCTCCTGGGGGATACAGACAGTAAAACATAATTGTAAACCATGAATACAAGGAGACCTACAGCAAAGAGCCCACGCCCCTGAACAAAATGAACATTTAAAAGAATAAATTATTTCATGAACTCAGGACAGACGACAGGCAGGCTTCTCATCACAGCAGCAGCCGCACAGCTAGGTGAAGGCAAGCCACCTTTACTAATAATATTTATTGAAAGCAAAGCAACCTCCCAGCTGATTGTGTTTGATAACATTTTAATAACCTGAAACCCTGACTGCACTGGGACCACACTGTCATCAGAGAAAATTTACAAGCAACTCGCTTCCAATGCAACCAACAGGAAAAAAAAAAAAAAACAACACGGGGGCACACACAGGACAAAGTGTCATGTTCGTTTCTAATGAACCATCTTCATCAGAGAGGAGAAAACGGTGGGAGCGTGAGGGGTTTCAGCTGGTCAGCTCGCCTGTCTTCGCACCGCTGGACGGGCCCTTAGAGGATGGACTCCGGCCCCTCGCAGCGAGCAATCGATAACCAAGCGATGGGGGGTACCCGCCGGAGGATACACCTGGAGCCCACTAGAACATGGGCACGAGTCCATCCTCCCTCAGGAAAGCTACAGTGCGGGTGGGTGCTGGAGGTGCCTCTCCCGAATTCCAAGAGCACGCGGGAATTCCTAGGACCCTGGGAATGAGGGGGATGCGAGAGGACAAGTCGGGCTGGTTCTGTAGACGTGAAGGTTTCACGGGCACGTTACCACATCGAAGAGAAGGGAGGACCTGGGGGAAACAGTCCCAGAGACCTGCAGGAGCTAAAATCATCCCGTGCGGTCCAGGGACGGGCCCACGGTCTCACACCGTGAATCCCAGACGTTTCCAGAGCTGCCGTTCACCTTGGGGAACTCCAGGCACCCGCAGTTCACATACAGAGTTCTGAGCTCGATTCCGGATTTTTTCAGCGCTCCCCTTCCCTGAAACTGTCTGTGCAGGACTGGAGCAGAGATTGCACACAGCATCAGTGCAGTGACACGAGCAGCACACCCGGCACCTGCACAGCAGCCATGCAGCAGCAGTTCCCGTACAACGGCAGGAGGGGATCCCGCAGGTCACCCTGGCAATCTGCCACCGGGCATGGCGGGGCCGCTCCACGCTACAGCTGCCCGTAACCCCCCCCAAAGGGGTTTTCAATTCCATTTCCAAACTCTTCCAGCTCCAATAATTCTTTACATTCCCAGATATCCATGTACATTTAATTCAAATGCTCCTTCACATACACAATCATATATTGAATTATCAAGAACAAGAATATATTTTTGCAGCAGAATAGAAAACGATCCGCTCTGCCAGTGCCACCCACAAACTAGACAAGAAACTAAGGAGTTTGACAGTTTCAGACCACGTGGGAAAGAGAAATTCTCTTGGCCTAGAGACAGGGGAGCCATGCAGTCAAAGTGCTACGGAGGGTACACTCAACGCAATACACAGAAAACCACAAATTGTTAAAAATGTTTTCTTGTAAAGATTCTGGAGCCATAAGGAGAATCCTGATCATCAGGAGTTATCTTTACAATTTCAGAAGGATAGCATTAGAGCAGAAAAGAGCGTGACACTGAAAATAAAGAGCTATGCAAACACTAAAAGGTCGATTTTGGCTAAAAGCTGTTATTTCTTTTAATATAGCAGAGTGAATACGAAATTTTAAGAGTGCATCTGATTTACAAAAAGCCATCTCTGCCAACCTTATGGAATACAGCAGCTCTCATTAGCCAGAACATTCAACTCTGTGATGGACTTCAATGTCCAGGCAAACAAAACCCGGGGACACCGACACTGAAAGGCCTCCTTGCTAAGGAAAAACCCAAACAAAATACAAACCAAAGGAACAAACAAGAAAGGAAAAGAGAGGGCATCTCTCTAAGTGTTTCATTATGAACACCTGGAAGAAAAAAAAAAAAGCTGGGAGGGGAAGCAGCTCACAGTAAAAACCAACCACAGCAGCAGCTGTGCAGCTTTGGGGTGGGACTGACACTGCAACCAGCAGAACAGGCGTCAGACCAGACAGTCTAGCTATTGCCCCAGATCTAGATTTGTCTATTTTCAACTCTCTCATATCTGCCAGCAAGCTGCAAACCCGTGAGACGCTTGGGGTCCCCCCTGACCCACAGGTCTCAATGTGGCTTCTGGCAGAGCAGCCGAGAGTCCCGGTGACAGCACGGACGGGCTCCGGGGGCAGGGCAGGAGTTGTTCAGGGCTGTGACCTGCTGCCTCATTAATCCAGTTCTTCACATTAGTTTTTTTTTCCTTCTCAAATGAATTGTTGGAATTAGTTTTACTGTACAAACTGGAGCCCTGGGGCCTGACCGGTTATAAATCACACTCGGTACGAACCCCCTCGATGCCTCAAGAGGTAAAGAACTGGCTTCGTGGAGGTGGGAGAACATGAGCTCAGCCTTAGACAAGGGAGATGGAACAAGGCTGGGTCCCTCCACAAACCTTCTGCAATTTGCATCCTGTGCTCAATGTTAGCCCCAGTAAATACCTCCCTCGGTTTCAAAACCTGAAAGGCCAAGCAGAAAATAAGGTAGAAACACCAAAGCGTCTTCATTTGCCCATCTCATGAAACGGAGCAGAACTGGCACTCCAGAGCTCGAGACACCCAGGTCCAGAAAACGGGAGGTGACGGGGACAGAGCGACAGAGCTGGAGAGGAGCCGTCAGCCTCCAGCCCCGCAATGTCCAAAGTGTTCACAATTCATCTACTGTATCACTAAAGACATCAATAAATGACAAAAACATAATTCTAACAACAAAAATGATCACTGCTTTTTATGCAGCACCCTTTTGGATGCGATGTGCAAAGTGTCCATGGCACAGGCTCATGAGGATGCCCTCAGCAGCAAGCACAGATTCCGGTGTCTTGCCTGGCTGTACACTGAGTTCTCATTCCATGAAATACCTTAACAGATTGAACAAATTTTATTTTTTTTTAGTATCCCCAGCATAAAAGAAAAATACACATTATTTGAACAGCCAAGAAAAAACTGCAATTTATTAAGTTTCAAAGAATCTTCGTACTCTTGAAAGCAACTTTCGGTGCATGTTTTTAACAATCACATTCTATGAGGAGAATAAACATTAAAAGCCACAATTGTTTGTTTTTTTTTTAATCTCAGAGTTACAGACATCTTTAATCCAAAAGGAAAGGCAAAAAAAAAAAAAAAGCCCCAAAACAAAACCCCACCCTCCCAACCCCTTAAACAGAACTTTTCATTCCCAATTTTAAAATATCAGAGGAGTTTTTCTACAACTCAATGCTAAACTTCAGCATGGAGAATTGTATGTAAACACGCACATACACACATACATATTTTATATAAGTGTGTGTGTGGATATATAAAATACATATGTAGGAGGCGTGTAATGGCAATGAGATGCAATTACTCTGAGGAAAGGTTATTCAGCTAAATACACTACTAAAACTTGAGAAAAAAAAAACAAGTCTTGAACCCAGTTTGTGCATAGTTCATGATCCTCTATAAAACCAGCTTTTGTTAATTTGCAATCTTGCAGGACCCTTTAAATCTGATAAAACCATTAAAAAGCTAATCTTCCAAAAAAAAAAATTAAGAAAGAAAAAAAAAAAAGGTAATGCACAAGTTTCCTGATCCAAGCAGGCAGGGAACACAATGTTCATATAATTTTTAAAACATACTTGAAGTGTATGTTATTCCATTGTCTTTCTTCCTTTCAAAACAATCAAAAACATTGACCTTTTTTTAAACATAAAGCGATTTTTTAATATATAAAGCACTCTTCAAACATCTATTTCTTTTGAGTCCATTATTTGGTAAATATGTAACTGCTACACATTAGATTAGGTATTTTCTTCTTTCTTACTGTCTTTTTTTATTTTATTTTGTTTTTTAATAATATCTTCAGTGCTAGGAGTTGGGTTTTAAAAATACATGAAATGGTGTGGAGTTGCTCCTCGGGAAACCCGGCTTTCCTGAGACATCTTCCACCATGTGCAAGATAGTGATCACAAAGTTTTCGCCACTTTGACGAAGAGGAGGAAAACAACAACAAAAATAGTACACAGCAATGGCCAAAGAAAAGAATAATACAACAACACTGTTCAATCCCAGAGCTCTGAAGTAGCATATCTTCATTCTGAAAATAGTTTTCTTTACGATGGAAGTCTTTTTTTTTTTTTTTTTTTTTTTTAATTCCTTTTTTATTTTAAAGTTTGAAGGAGAAAAAAAGGTCTGTAAACAGGTGGGAGCCAAAACTCCTGGCTCCTCCAAAAGCAGTCAAAACCTATGTCCAAGTGCTTGTTTCTGTTCCTGCTTGCAAGGGAACTATCCACTCTTTACAATTATCTATGGCCACAGTTCAACAAGAGTATTTTTTTTAAACTTTATATTCCGAATGGAAAAATGGTGCAATACTCCGGTAATCATTTTCTTGCATTAGTCCACAATAAAAAGCCGCTAAAGGTAGATATACATATTATTCTCCAGAGATACACACTGTAATTTTTAAAATGCGATAAGAGTCCTTGAGTAAACATTTACACGTGAATTGTCGCCGGCCCCTTCTATCAGTTTCTTTTTTTTTTTTTTCTTTTTTTTAACATTATAGGATTAGCTACAAGAAGGGCTGCGGACACTCAGTGCAAAGTTAGAAGCTAATAACAATTAAACATTTGACCAATGAGCAAATAAAAAGCATATACTGAATAAAAGGAAAAAATTCACACTTTTAGTTAAACCACACGTGGGCGCGCGCACACATACGCACAAGCACACTCACATACATACACCTGTTCCAACAAAAACATATAGTCTGAACTTTAAAAAAAAAAATTCTTAGAGCCTGTTTTTTGTGTACTGATGCTGACCTGGAAGTGTAATAATTAGACTTAGAAAGTGTTCACATTTTGTTATTGGCCTGCTGGATTCAAGTATTTGCATGTTGATATGTTGTTTTTTTTGTGTGTTTTTTTCTTTTTCTTTTTTTTTTTTTTTTTTTTTTTTTTTTTTTTTTTTTTTACTTTTTATATTTTTTTGGGATTAAAAAAATGACATGAAAAAGTAATGAAACAAGGGTAATGTGCATAGGCAGATCCATGGGAGTAGTGGACACAGAGATACCCCGACCCTGCCCTCCCTCCCCCCTGCTCAACCTGTACAGTCAAAAGTTACCATTCAGATTCATTACTTTTCTGTACCAATGGTAAATATCACACTTCACCCTTTCTGATTATTGGGTCCGCCTCTGGTAATGTGCATAATAGTCACAGGCTCATTTTAGATAGGCTTTCATTTCCCCCTTCCCCCCCCAGTTGATAAAATAACCCTTTCCAGCCCAAATTCTGAAAAGTGCCCTTCATGATAGACCTATTCTAAGCAGCTTTTATACTTTGTTTTGAAAATCACCATACAAACATAAAAAGACGACATAAAACAAAAAGCCATGAAAAAAAATAAAACCTGTCATTAGCATGTGACACTGACCAAAAGTAGCCCATACTGTTTCATGAACAGTTCACAAGGACTTCTGCAGTTTCGTATTCGATATAGGACAGAGGTACTAAAAAGGGCTGCCAGTCTGATCTGTTAAAGCTGGATTCTTCATCAAGCCCGGGACTGGAAAGGGTTACAATTTTTATTTTTCCTTTAGTGCTGATGATTGTTATTTCCATTTTGTTTCTCTTGTTTCCTAGATGGACTCCCCGCTGAGAAGATCACCCGGAAGAAGAGTATTCAAAGGTGTCGGGCTTCCGATAACTCTGCCGTCGTCGGTGCTCGGGGGTCCCCAAAGGCTGCTGGAGTACTGGGGCACCCCCCCCCAGAGCAGGTCGCTGCTCCCCTTGCCCCCCAGGCAGGGGGTGTTCCAGTGGCCGGCGTCGTTGCGCACCAAGCCGTGGGAGCTGCCGGAGGAGCCCAGGCGCGTGGGGTTGGTTCCAGTGTTGGACTGCCAGCTGGAGGTGGGCGGCAGCGGCTGGCCTTGTGCTAAGAAACGGTTGACTTCTTCTTCACCAGCAAACTCGGCCAGGATGGTAGTGTTTCCCAGGACACACCTGAGGACAGGAACACAAGGGGCAGCCACATGAAACCAGGGGTGCAAAGGGCGCTTCCGGAAAAACCCAAGATGGGCATAAATCCATTTTCCTCCAAGGTGAACTGGAGACGAAGATTTATGCCACATCTGCTCACTTTCAGCAATCCCCAGCTCTTGAACAAACACTTTCTGTCCTATTTTCTATTTACCTTTCTGCATCCACAGGCACACACACAAAGCCACGTGCATGGACACCGCCTCGTTTAACTAACACGCTGCACTCTTTAGGCACAAAGATAGAAGCACACCAGCATTATCAGTCACAAATGATGCTGATAACGACCCACTGATTAAAATACATTTTCAAAAACTATTCTCTTCACATTAATTGGACATCAAAGAATATATTCTAGTTTTTAAATCCTGCAACAGATTCAACCATTTGCTGTCTGTTTCAAAATCAACTAACCAGGAAAGTAAGTCTTCTTTTTTTTTTTAAAAAAAAAAAAAAAATTTTTAAATCTGCCAGATACGTGAGCAGAGTAAAATTCCGACACCTTGCACCTCAGGATGTCTACAGCCACCACCCTTGATGGTAACTTCCTAGTTGCAGCAAAGGTTGAAATCCCAGGTCTGAGCTCAAGCACCTGGTAACACTGCCTCCTTCTCCCAATTTTACTTTTGCATAAATGTTGGAGCTTTTATTATGTCTGAGCACTGGGCAGAGGGACCTGTAGCAATTACAGCACTTTGCTTTACTGAAAAAGATAAGATACAAAATATAGATCTGACAAGGCATCACAGGATGCAGCAAAGCAAGCTCCGGAGCAGGAGGTACGTAATTCCTTCTTTTAAAAATATCTTCAGAAGACTTGAAGACTCAGAAAGATCAGTGAATTCTTTTTTCACATGTAACAAACAAGTGTGCTTTCATGCCTTTAAAGATCTTATCTGTAATGTTTAACACCAACTCTTCAATGTACATTCAACTCTTCTGTGACTCATGAGTACTCCTGCTTCTGTTCAAAGATACACTGGAACCCACCGGCTGTGTTGGGAACACAGTTCCAACACCTGTATTCTGATAATTGATTTCAGTGCAGCTCGCCACTCGTTCTACAAAGCTGAAGGTGTTTTTGTTTTTCCCCCATTTCCTGAAACCTCATTTTTCTTTACTAGTTGGTTTAAAATTAATTTCCTTTGTATATGTTTGACAAGAATAACTCCATGACTAATGCAACGGACGCAGAATTCTTCCTAGAACCTAGCTTTTATTTTCTTCTAGAATTTATTTTGCAAGCTAAGATCCTTTAAAGAACGGAAGATAAATCCACCTGCCCAAACATCCAGGTTCTTTGTATTAGTTCAGTCTCACCTACACATTCCTCATAAAATCTTAAATTAATTTTCAGAAAGTATTAATCACTGCTGCTCCTGATTGACACAGCAAAGCAGACCCACACCACCAGAGATGGAGAATGTGAGCACACTGCTCTCCTACCAGATGGAACCTGAGACTGCTGGCTCAGTGATGTATTTTCCAGTGATCGACTCCATGTAAACATTTATCTGTGAAACAGATAGTGGCTGATATCTCTTGGAACTCTAAGACTGTCCTGTTGGCTTCGACTAATCCCATTGTATTTTACCCTTGTCACCCTGCCAGCAAACCAAACACATCCCTAGCTCAACCCTTTTCATTCAGAAAGACCTGGCCTGTCCTTGCCAGCAGTTAACTATAGCTATGCCACAACCTAGTAAAAAAACAATTTAAATGGAGGCCTTCCAGATCACTGATAATGTACAGATTTAAAATAAAATATTTAGAATAAGCACTTACCTTCAAACTGACATATTAATTTTGCCTTTGGCATTTTTTCTTTTACCTGATGCCTACGTTTAAACTGATGTAACTAAGATGGGTCAATTTTTCATCTCCAATTGTTCTGAATGCTGTTTCGTAATAGTAACTCCATTAATTAAGGAATGGGCAACAGTTAAAAAAGCAACATGGTCATTAACATTATTACTGTTACTACAACTCCTGCTAACCAGGTTTGTAAGGGGAAAGTAGCTGCAACTTTACATACGGAGTAACCACTGCTCCTGAATCTCCACAGGGAGGGCAATCGGGCCACTCTACAGCTAGTTCCAAACATCCTTTCTGCTATGATCAGGGCTTTTCATTATACTCATGCTATAACCTGCTGATAAAGAAAATTGTTTTCCAACTCTAAGCACCCAAGTATTCTTTTGAAACATCAGTCTCCATATTCTTAATCCTCCCTAATGTCACTGATTTTAACACTCAGAGTCGCCAGGTCTCGAGCAGCACGCCAATTAGTCCCATGGATTTTCAAACACCTAAAAAGCACATTTTGTTGTCATGCATTTCTTTCAATTTCTTTCATAACTCCTTTAACAAAGGTGACTGACATGAACACATGATTTATCACCGTTTTGTCCTTCCTGTTGCTCTCTAAGCTAAAACCCTGTCTCACGCTCCTCTGAGCATCCTTTGAAATTCTTATCACATCTTGCAAATTCTTTGCAGCCTTACAGGTGACAGATCCTTACTGAGCACATTATTAACGGTGAATATCTATTATCAAGTTTTTTAATGACCTCTTCTTCAGTAGTGTATGAGCACCTAGCCCCCAATTATTTTCTCTCTCTCACTCATTAGGTAACTTCCAAAATCAAATTAAACTAACTAGTGATCAGTTCCAAGTTCTAGCAAATAAATGCCAAAGAAAATAGTTTCTGAGATAAAAGTGGCTCATAACAGAGGAAAGAGAGAGCAGAAACGTACATATGCAGAGACTTTTGGGCCTTGGCTGCTTCCTCCTTGGAACTGTATCGGACCACAGCATTCCCTTGCGTCAGGTTCAAGTGGAATGTTATTAGAGGGCCATGTTGCAAACACAGTGTCCGCAGTGTGGAACCATCAATCTGGCAAGAGGAAAGGGGGGAAAGGTTATCTTTTTTTATTATTATTTTACTTTAAATGTTTGTTAACTAAACACGTTTAAAAAGCTAAAGAGTAAGTACAGGCAAAAGAAAAAGAATTTTTTCTTCTATAAGAAGGATTTAATTATAGACTTATGACGTTCTTCATTGAGCAAGATATCCTGTCTTTTTAAGACTTCACTACAGTCCAGTGTACAAAATTTCGCAATTTAGATAAAAATGGTATTTATCATTATAAGTTCACATAAGTCCAGAAGTAAGTCAAAGGAAAAACACTTTGGTCATAAAGACAACTAAATTTTCCCCAAGATTAATTTGATGTCTACATTCAAGGCTTTGTGGCTTATGTTCTTCCTTGTGAATGACACCACATAGAGGACGTGATGATAAGAAGAATCAAAATACCCCATAGGAAAAGCAGATTTTACATCTCTGTATCTGCTTTAAAACATCATTCACCTCCAAACTTACATATACATAACTGGTGCCCAACGAATGACTAATTGCAGTCTTAAAAGTTCACCCTTGATTTGACAGCACTGTGAAAACACAACAAGCTCCCTGTAGACGACAAACACTTGTAATAAATGCAGAATAATTATCTGCCGTTCAAATGAACCAAATGGCCACGGTTGATAAATGTTCTTATCTCTTAAATGCGAAAAGTCTCTTTTCATAACTAGTTGTGTCCAATTGTATTCACCTGGGGTGTGAGGTTTCGAAGAACCAGCCAGCTGCTTGTTCTCCCTGAGCTGTCAGTACTCCATGCAGAACCTACAATGCAAATGCCACAGCAAAATATTTTATCATGATACGGAGAGCACACTGCAAGAAGAAAACTTATTTGGAATCAGAACATACTAGCAAGCGTTACTGCCACGGAAAACAAATCCTACAGCAGCTTCCTTGATTTATGGTCGTCTTTGGAATGAAAGGTTGCTGAATTAAAACCTGCTTTTGCTACATTTCAAAGATCTGTGGCATTTTTCACATTCCTACAATAACTATTTGAAAAGTAGTGGATGCAGGTCTGACACTGCAACAAACTGTATCTTCAGGATACATTAGAATTAATCTGGAAGATACGCTTTAAAAACAATTCAGATGTCCAAGCTCAGATTGCTGCTGGCTATTAAAGATTTTTATAGCACTGCAGCATCCTGCTATCTTGCCAGTGATAGATTAACGTACACGACTTATTCAAAACAGATATTTCTGCACTGACAACGTTCTGATAAAAGATACAAGGACGTAACCAACAAAACCTGCTTTTCCAACTTCAGCCTGGTGTTTACAATGAGAAACTGTACAAGCTTGATATTTACGAGCAGCATTTGAGAAACTACAGTACTTCTGTAATCACGTGTGTGACCACACTCGGGCTCCAGAGAGAATCCTGGCATCAGCCCGATCTGCCCACCAGGTGGGGTTTTGGCAGAGAAAGCAGATACAAAATGAATGCAAGAAGAGGGAAGAACATTCAATTCCCAACTTGGTGAAAGCAGATCAATAAAAGAGTCAGCTTTACAAAACAGGTGTAATAGTTTTGAAGCTGACAATACTTCACAAACAAACATTATATATTATTTATATTTATATAGCCATACCCACAGTTTCTCATATTTGTACTTAAGCAAAACACCACCTAAAGAAAGAGCCTGCACGAAAACATTATGACATTTTCCAAGGGCCCTGCAATGCCATCAGGTCCTAAACACTTCACATCCACACTCCAAAAATGTGTTCCATGTTAAATACCATGGGCTGATTCCCTCATCTCGAAGCCTCGTGGGCAGTCATAGACCATACCACAAAACAAGAAACATGTTTAACAGATATTTTTAGAAATTAAGGAAATGGAAAAAATTTCTAGTTGGAGTGAAACTATTTGGCAATTCCTACATAAAATAAATTCCTACATATGACCACCTGAAAGATGACAACTTCATTTATAACTTATCCTAACTAGAATAAACAGGCATGAACTTCATTCCCAAAACAGACACGCTCTACTTGTACTAAATCTCAAGTTTCTGGAGTTGGATACACAGCCATGGGGTGCTTTGCTATTGGAACACAGGACAAAAGCAAACAATGACAAAAAGGCAGCAGTGCAGTGTTATAAAACACAGAAGTCAAGAGTACCGGAGGAGTAAGAGCTGGTCCAGCCCAGGGGACTGGCACCCCATGTAGATGATGGCTTGGTGTTTGTTAAGCCTGGAGGCGGTCTCGTAGGAGCAGTAGTGTTTCTGGGTACCTTCCATAGCTCATGGGATAGAGAGGCTTGTGTGTGAGAGATTGGGCCAGAGGACCACGTAGACTTGATGTCTGACAATTTACCTGCCACAGAAAAAAACATACATTTGTGTATTTTTAGTTAGCAACAACTGTTAAACCAAGTCGGATGGGTAATCATGAAACTTCTGCATTGACTGTGATATTCTTCCAATTTTTCAGAAGATAAAATAATCTGTACCATCCAGTGACAGACATCCCATAGCCTTTGAACCTACATACAATAGTATTTAGATTTCCAAATAATCTTGTATTTAACAAATCTCACAATGCATGCTACATACACAGTTCCCTTTTTAAGATCTCCTACTATTTTGCTTTCTCATAAAAGATAATATAAAAAATACCAGAAAATGGACTTAAGTATTTGAAATCTCATTTCATCAAAATTATAAGGAAAGGCTTCAAGATTGTCTCTCTCAAAGTTCTAATAGAACTTAACCACTTTTTCTTACACAACTCATTTTATCTAATATAAAGTAACCAGTATACCCATCTGTTCTTCTGATATAATATTAAAATTCCAAAGATCAAAGACCAACAAAAGTTGTGCTTCTGAATATTCAAAGTAACAGATACTCTTGTTTCCATATGGCTTTGAGAAAAAATGAAGTCTTCAGAAGATTAGACCGTATCACAACCTGTCACTCTGTGAATTTTTACTGTTCAGCTTGTTATTTCCCTGATCAGTTTTTAAACTATCTTACTACTCTCTTCCTGCCAAATCAGAGTTTTAGAAAATAATACAAAACCCAAGAATAACAAATACAGGTAGCATCCAGAGTGGCAGACAAAATTGATTCAAATTACAGATACCAAAACAAGCCCCTTTATTCACCTTCAGACTTACACTTCCTTTGCCTTTCTTCCTTGTACCAACCTATGTTGTGAAATTAAGAGTCCAATTTCCTCTCCATAGCACAGTCCCACCGTCACTAACATTAGCAGCACAGGTTTGACTGGAATGGGCTGAAATGGCCACACCGCTGCCTCTGCTGCCAGAGCACGTGATATCGGGATTATGTGACCTTAATGCTTTCGTGTTGGTTGCAGACAGCAAGAAAATACTTGCTCTGACAAATTCTAAAATGCAAATATCGTGTTTTAAAATCAGATTTGAGCTGGCAGATTAAGCTTATGCTGAATCAGTGCTTTGCATGAGGCAGCCACTGAGGTTTTTTTTAATTAGTCCTAAAGCTAAATTTATCAGTCACTGAATCGCAGCCTCAGTTATAAACACAGACAGACCTCCCAAACTGCCTCCATTTATCTATCATTTAACTCAATGATTTCATACCAAATTGTAACAATTTAAGTGAAAAGACAACCACTCTCCCATTTTCTTGCAAACTGTAGCAGCAAAAATAATTTGACAATTATGATGATGTTAATAACGGTAAAATGGCAGGGGGAAGGAAGAAAGTCTGAGTTTCAGAACTCAGAGCAGCTCAGCCTGCGATGCAGCACGATACATGCACATTACCACAGATACGATGTTGCTATGTCACTACTTCTCATGGGATTAAAACAAAGATTAGATGACACTGAAAAAAAAAATAAAAAGCAAATAAAGCAGAAATGTATGGCAGATAAAAGAAAAGCAAGCTATTCCTTTCTTCTCCTTTCACTGGAATAAACCACTTCAAACAAGTACTTTTTGTTTTGCATTCTGCAGTCTGACCTGGGGGTTGCACCTTCCTTCGTTCAAAGCCGTGGAGGGTTTTCACTGATTAGATACGAAAATGCTAATACAATCCATACAGCAGCCCCAACACATTTTTATAATGGGGCAAACTGGATATTTAGGCAGCCAGTTCACAAGCAAAGTTTCCATGATTTGCAGTAAGGGATGCTACAGAATTTATAGCTCACTTAAAAAAGTCGGGTAATTATTTAACCCATACACAAGCTCAGCCACATAGAAGAGCATCAAGCTTTGGACTGACTATCAAAAGACATTCAAGATCCCCAAACCCAACCCCTTCAGAGCCATGCAGAGTACCCCCTTGAGGTACCACAAAACTTTTTCCTGAGCTGAAGACGGTTCACTTTTAACAGTGAGTTTTTTAACAAAAAAATTGTATCAGCTCTTACTTGAAGGGTCTAGTAGGGGTGTTTCTACTGAGGTCCTAGGCAACATGCCTCCTCAGCATCACAGAGGAAATAGTTATTGAGAGATCTTGATGCCAATACAGAGTTACAGCATGTGGCACCAAGTGGAACAAATACATTTTTGCTAAGCACAATTCCAGGCATACCATCCAACGCTCACCACTGCAGAGCTGCCAGGAGAGCTGCCTACCCAGCACAGCACTAGAAAATACGCTTCTGTCTATAGTAGCACTACTGGAATAACTGGGAAAGCACTTTCTAGGGCCTTTTCTCAGGATGCAGAAGGATGCAAAAGTACAAAGGCCATTTTTCGTACCTGCAATGCTAGGTGCGGATGCAATGCTGCTGAAAGAGCTACTGTAGCCGGAGGCACTAAGCGGCCAGGCACTCGATGAAGGCAGCGTGGCATTCTGAGATGATGTTGGGGATGACCCTGCAGAACCAGCAGAGAGGCAACTAAGAAAGATGGGCATAATGATGTTTGGTGTGACATAAGCAAATCTGTTACGTGCAAATACAAACCATGCAAGGCATTTTCCTTTACCAGCCTGGTCTCTGAAGTCTAGGAATGAAATGTTATAGAAAGCATGATAAAGTGAAGCAGAAGTCTTTAGTAGAAAAGAAAGCCGACACAGTAGCAAATGTACTAGCGCCTGTGCAGAAGACAAATTCTGCATTTCCTTCAAGATATGACACTCTCAAAAATCAGTGTTAAACTGTTCAGTCTCAAGGAACAGGCTTCATTTATAAGGGTGCTCTGATGGCTGACTTAAGCAATGGCAACTGTAGATGAGCATAGATGTGTATGACAAACTAACCTCTTACCATGGGTGATTTGTCCCAAATTACTCGAGGTAAGCACTTCTCCTATATCCTAATGCCTACGAACATATTTAGATTTTTGCAGACTTTCAGTAAAGCTACGATATATTTTAGCAATTTCTTCTCAAATTGATAACATTAAAAGAAATAGACTAAAACCAGCTTGGTAAATCATTTACAGTCTGAGGAGCTATCTAAGCATACATACAATTTCTTTACTGGCAGCAAATGACAGAAACGGAACATAAAATATCTTCATTATAAAGACCAGAAGAGCTGGAAGTATTCTCTCTAGCTACCAACAAAATTAAGTGTGTATCCTCGGTGACTTATCATTCCTGACATACACAGATGGATTGTGATACTGAAACAACTTTAACTGAATAATAAAAACGGGTGAGTTCTTTGGAAAGAAGCGTTGTTCTGAAGTAGAAGGGAGGAATTAAAAAGACAATCTCATCTCTCACAGCTCAATAAAAAACACAGGTTATATTTTCCACTGGAACAGCAACAAACCAAACTTCACCTTATCCAGACTCACTGTGCTCTGAGGGGCACCAATACAGACTCCAGTCTCAAGCAAAATAACTCTGTATCAAGGCCTTCTCTGGAAATAATCTGTTCTCCAGGCAGGAGTAAGCAATTATACCAGATTCAAAGGCCCAGATGCCCACAGAGCTGAAACTGTTCCTGATTCCACGTGGTCAAGACTTTCAGCTCACAGCAGCCAACCTTGCAAAGCTTCATCAACAAACAGGGTAAAACAAAAATCACCCCAAAAGCTTCTGTTTGGCCTGTTTCTAAGGGCACAGTGCAAGGACAGCCCAGCCCTCTAAACGGAGAGCAGCTCTGTTAACGCCATCCGTCAAGCTGCAGCATTCAGAGCCTCTGCCTGATGTCACGAGAGCCCCAACCTCACACGGAGGGGTACCGACAATAACAGATCATTTACCTAGGGGCAAACACCCGGGTCGAGCATGAAGAAGCAGATTCAGCAACTACATTTTGTATTAAAATTGTATATTGGCAAGCTTTTTAAAGCTAACGAGGGAAGGAAGCACACGGACCCCAACAGTCACTGCTTTTCAGAAGGTTTTGGCTTTCGAGGGCCCGTTTACCTCTGCGAAGATCATCTATACCGACCCTCTCTGGGCAGCGTAATTATTTCTTCACTCCACAGACAGATTACACACCAAAGGGCTAATGTACACCTTCCTTCTCTAAAGAAGGCAGGCCTGCAGCAGGTGTCACCTAGCTTACAGGCACAGCTCTGCAGGGCCAGGCTCTTGGCCTGAAGGGAGAGTTTCTCGGGTGCACCTTGTCTCAAGTGTGATCGAGTTTTATGTCTTTATACTTTTCTTTTTATAACTTCAAACCATCTAAGTTACCTGCCCCTTGAAGTTCACTTGGGTCATTACAAGTTAATTCAACATTACTTATGCACACTAATCCTTCACGTTTCAGCTCAAATACAGATTGCTTTCTGGCTTAAGAGCCCACTGAAACCACCCAGGGCAATGCAAAGCCCTGCCTCCTTACTTCACGGTTCACAGCCCTCTGCCCGAGTCAACGACCCCAGAGCTGGAAAACTGTTTCAAGGGTAGTTCTGATGTACAATCTAAGCAGATATCACAGATGTAACTACTAGAACAAAATCAACTTATTTAACCCCGACAGGTCCTTCTTGACAACCTGATCGCTATTCCTGCGCACCTCTGGCGGGGTGCAGATAACCTGCCTGTTTTGGCATGCTGATCGCAATTAAACCAAGCCATCCTTCACCCACTTCCAGTACACCTGGTTAACAAGTAGCACAGTCCCAACAGTTTACTATTTCAGAGAATACCCTTTTAATTCTGGAGTAAGCACTGCCAAGACAAAAGGAATGGAAATGGCACCGGGAAATAGCAGATTACTAGTCAATTCCCTGTGTTTTCTTTGATGGTTTTAGGGGTAAAACAGCTCTAATTTAAATTGCTGGTTGATTTTCTAACAGAATTACAATTAATTAGCGTGACAGAAGCCTGCTGCCTCAGCAACAACTGTGGAACTCTTGCATTCTGTCCTCTGAGTGTTTTGCAAAGTGTATGTAAGAGGTTGGTCAGTCTGGAGAGTGCAATCTTGTTGAAAACAATGTGCTGCAGGTTGCAAAAACTTCCAGTGACCACAGAATTTTCTATTACATCTCACAGCCTTTTCCAATGTAAGATATATTTACATTCCCATGGAAAATCAGAAATTTTTTAGTTCCATGTTTAAATCAAGTATTTCTGGATTTTCAGTAAACGATTCAGAGCAGAAGCATTATTAGATGAGGATTACATGCAAAAATATACTACATCCATAATGCGTGAAGTCAACTTGGAAAGAAAAAGGAAGTATACATAGATGTGAAAGTAATTTGTGTGTTTACCTCCACTCTTGAGAAGATAGCGATTAACATCCTGTATTGTGGTGTTTATGGTAGGTCCAGTCGGAACACTTCCAGGGGTAACATCAGGATCATTCTCAGGATCAATATTCTGCAGTCCTTTCCATGGCACTCCCGGATGAAACTCTGTTTCAAACAGAATAAAAGCAGCATATATAAAGTCATAATTCTCCAAAGTTCCTGTTATCAGAAGGCATGAGGATTCAATACATAAAACCAACCACGTGTTTTCAGGACATCAGTTTAACACGAATGCTTTGTGTTTTGTTACCTGGTGGCCAGTTTATGCTGGAGCCATTGGAAATTTTATCACTATCGGTTTTGGCACGTGACCAGCTGTGAGGAACAGCTACAGGTGGACTGGCGGGCGATTCACTGTTCTGAATCAGATCATACCGGCCGTAGGAGTCATCAATGGAGGACTTTCCTGGAGGACCAATACTTAAACCTCCAGGTATAGCACCTGTAACGAATGAAACGGAAAGGCTTTGTTTAGAAGTGGGACTAATTTTGGGTATGGAATTTAATCAGTCCCTATGTTTTGTTATTAGTTTCTTTTTTTCTTTCTGTACTACGAAGATGAAAAATAAAATTAAAATATAAACACCGTAAGCAAGGCTTAACAGCCTCTGAAGCCTTACTAGAAATTACAGCTGGTAATTACACCACTGGTACAACCTAGACACTCAAGTTAAGGGAAGTTGCATTACTGCCAAAAAGAGACCATGTAATTCAAATCATCACACTGATGGCAAAAAGGAATTTGCTGAAACTGCCTACTAAGGAATACCACTGCAGGCAAGCCCTCTCCTCAGCCTTCTCTAGGTACTGATTGCTGATGGGATGGACGATTTGGAACGGCCATTCTCATGTTCCTACAAACTATCAAACAATTTGGCATAAGCAGTACAGCTACTTGCAGAATAAAAAACTATTAGAAAAGAAATAATTCATGCTGCTCATAATAAAATCCAGGACACGATAAAGTTAACAGAGCATCATGTTTTAACAGAATAAACTTGGTACAGGAAATAAAGGAATAAAGGACTCAGGATACTGGAGGCGTTACGGATAAAGGTGTTCAAACAGATTAGCAATATGGAGTCGGTGCTCCTGACTCCCAGGGTGGGTAATTACATAATCCATCATGCCTTTGTGCAGGACTGGCTGTGAAAGGTTGGGAAAATTGTGGGAGAAAGCCAATATAAAACTTTTTGGATTGAAGGTACACACATCTGGAGTAAAGGGAAGCTTGCAGGACTTGTTTTGCCCACTAATGGCTTGTTTTTCTTGAACTCCATGTTCTGAGCAAAAAAATCCAGCAAATGAAGAAAAGCATTCCTGCATTGCATGTAGAAGTGATAGCGGCAAGCACTCCAATGCATTGCTGAATGTGACTGCCGAAATTATCTTAAAAATATCGCAGACTCAAAGGGCACTCTGTACCAAACATTTATGAGCACCTACCGAAAATAGTAACATGAGAAAAAAAAATAGAATTGCACTATGACTCAAGTCTCAAAAAGCCAGACTAACAGAGATTAAATGCGACATACCGTGCTTGCTGGAGTTCTGGTCAAGCGAAGAAGCAGCACTAGACAGATTATCCATTGAGTTGGGGTGTGTCCACTGAGGAAGGCGAGACTGGGACTGAGAAGTGTCCTTCACTGACAAACCACCAGTAATGTCCATGTTATTTACATTCATGTTCGGGTTCAGTCCAGCTGAGGGGAAATAGGGCATTAGATATCCATAAAATACTGGAGGATTAAAGAATGTACTTAAAAATCCAGCTAAAGGAATTATTAAACATTGATTTTCAGACATCTGTACGTACGTGCAGTAATTTACTATGCACGCTTTCAATCTGCTGTCAAGAGCTTTTGCTTTTATGGGAACACCAATGTAACTCCCGTTAATTCAGAAAACGTTAAAACTTTGTTAAAAGGGGGGTGAAAAAAAGATGGAGGGATAATAAAGCTGCCGGTATTTCTACTTGCAGTCTCTTCACTTGTCCCAGAAAAGGCATTCTGGAAGAACGCTCTGGAATGCTACGTTTAAACCAGTGAAGAATTTGCAGCATTCCACTGCTAAGCCAAAATATTCCTATTGTCTCACCAGCACACCCCCACCATGTCTGCCATTTTGCTAATAACATTTTTAAAATCCCAAACAAAGCAACTAATTAAAAGGTCATACAAAGAGCTGCTGTTCATCAGAGCAGGTATTGTACTATTTGGGCACATATTTTGTATACACAGAACCAAATCTCTCAGGCTATATTTAGGGACTAATTTTGACATGCTTCTGTGACACGAATCTGGGTCCTTTTTGATATATAATCCCGAATGTGAGCAGATCACAGGAAGCTGAGATATGATAAGAACCTCTTAGACTTAGGCCTTTAATTCATAAATTCTTTTGTCTTCTGATGCTCCCCGCTATAACAGCTTACCACAGCAGTCAAAATTACCTTCTTAACTGCTGCATGGTAGATAAAGCTTGGCAATTCTATTATACACAGCATAAAGAGAGTCACAAAGAGATTAAATTAATTCCTTTATGTCATAAATGAAGTCTGTAGCATACATTAAACCATCACAGCAAACAGGTCTGAAAGGTTGCTCTGCTCACCCTGTCTCAAGGCCAAAGCGATTATTTTGACATCAATCACATTTGACAGAGCTATGTCTAACCTACCAGTGATGAAGATTTCAGAAACTTCTCAGATAATTTATTCCAGTACTCTGCTCTGCTTAAAGCAAATAAGCAATCCTTAATGTTTAACTAGATCTCCTTTTGTGCAAAAGTTTATTACCTCTTGCATTAGCCACATGCAAGGAAACTTCTTCAAAGCTACCTTTTACGTTTTTGAAAATTCCTGCATGTCTCTTAAGTCTTCTCTTTAGACTGAAGTGAGCAGAGGATTTCATTTTCTCCTTAGCAGTCATGTTTTTGAAACATCATCTGCGCAACACCCTTTCTGCATTCCTTCAAACTGATCCGTATCTTTTTTGAAATACATTGACCAAAATTGATGCCTTACCAGTGCTGATTAGAGTAGAAAGATGACTTTGCATGACTTCCAGATGATATTCCTGCTCACCAACACCACATTCGTGTATTTTACAGCATGATGCTGTCAATTTATATTTAGTTCATAAATAGCAACATACATAGATAATTAAGCAGATCTTCTGTTCAGGTATTTGTAGGCAGAGCACGGGTGATCAAATACAGCCCACCCAACCAGCTACCAGGATTTTATTTTGGCATTTCACCATTATTTAATAAAGACACCTTTTGTATTTCCATATTTTTTATATTGTAGAGCAAAAATATTTAGCTGCTGAAATAATGACATATACTCCCTCTGTCTTTTTCCTCCAGAACTGCTTTAATGAAGGACACTCACCAAGAGGGTAAGGAGCAAAGGTGTTCGGTGAAGACTGTTGCTCTTTGGTCTGCAGGTCAGGTAGGCCGGGAGCCTGGGGATGGGGTGAAAAGCTATCCATGGCTGATTTGCCTGCAGAGGGGTGCAAAGATAGATGTGGAGGGGGAGGCTGCTGCTTCATAAGCAGGGCCTGGGCCAGCTGGCGCTGGTGCTGCTGGATCTGCTGCTGCATGTTATTGATTGTACGTGCAACCTGGCAAGAGAAAGAATCAATAAATGCTCCGTTGAACAAAAAGACACCAGATTTCTGGTGCCTTTCTCTACAGTGCAATAACACAATAGATCTCTTTACAAACAAAAACTGACTGAATTAAGGGTTGAAGAGCTTTCCTCCAATAACCGAATGCTGTGAAATGGCTTTATGACTCTGGCACTCTTTCCTCATCAATACTCAAGCCATGCCCTGTATTATTGTTTCTAGGGACGCTGTCGCTGCTTTGGTATAATGCAGTACAATCTCCTTAACAAAGCCATTGAAACCAAACTCTAATGGTGAGATTGAACTGGCAGGCAAACCTACTTGCTGCTCCTGTTGTCTCATGGGTCCGGAAACATTACGCTGAGCCTGTAACATCTGCTGCTGGATTTGTAAACGTTGGTACGCCTACGAGACAGAAAAGAGAGGTCAGAGGTCCTAACATATACAACAAGCCAAACAACCCTCCTTGAACCGCTCTGGTACATCATAAATAGAAAAGACAGAAACATCGGAGGCTTCTGAAAACAATCAACAAAGCATAAGTAACAATCTTCTTACAAATGTATTATAAAATGTTTAAGTTTAGTCTTAGGTTTTGTTTTTTTTAAACTTACTGTTACTCTTTTTTAAATATTCTTAAAATCCAATGAAAGATTTTCATCCATACACACATATATATGTAAAATTTGCAAATGTAGCAAAGGTACGTAACTTTTCAAAAACAAGCAGTTCTTATCACACAATGTGTTTAACATACATTCCACTAATTCAGGAAATTTACCTTACACTTTTATTATTTAGTGAGGCACAACTGAAGGAAGTTCTCCAGGTAACTCAATTGACCAGCACTGCCAAGATTTCTCTTGTCATGAGACACAAATCTCCCAAGCTGGTCAATCAGTTGCATATGTTGGCGTGTAATACATGGATCAGTGCTCTTTGAGAATACACCGTCTTACTCATACCAGTACGAAGACAACTGACTTTTTAGTTCCACTGATCAGCCATAAACGGTAATTATTCCACAAATGACTATTTATAAAGCCTGAGGCAAAACCATGATTTGGTTTCTTTAAAAAGAAACCCTACCAAAGAAATCAGCCTCTGATTGTTTTAAAGATCTGTCATGTCCACTTAAAAATTTAGTTAGCCATTCTCTTATTTTATCTTCATGCTTTCAATTCTGATTTAGAGTTTATTTGCCATGTCTTTTAACTCACCAGCTGCAGCTGATAGAGCTGGTTCAACATCGTCATATGCTGAGGATTATTAATTGGCGAGGTTAACTGTGCAGGGCTGAGACCAATGTTTTTTGCTGCAAACTGCAAAAGCTGTGCTTGAACCTAAGAAAGAGCAGTGTATTAAGCATTACACATTTACTTTGAACACTGGCAACTGTGTAAGCCATTAATAAGAGTCATAAGACATCAGCTGGAAAATATTACTATTACCAGAAGTAGTACCATGAACTATGGAAAAATTAACAAGAGGCTCTAAGACAAATCTTAATAACCACACTCAAATACCCATTTATAGAAAAAGAGCTGAGAAAGAACTCCTCAGCTCTCTAGAAACACTACTTCTTGCAAAAAAGAACAAGAGGATGTGCCCACGCAGATACACAAATGAAAACATCTTACCCATGTAACATGGTTACTGGCTAGTAAATAAATCAGCACAGATACAGCCAGACAACAGTAGCTGCAAAGCCTCAGGAGCATGACAGAATGCATATGGAAAGGAGAGTGCACATGGAAGAGTTCCAGGGCAAGGGAAAACAAGAGTGGAAGTGCTGTCTAACCTGAGGGGATAGAAACTGAGGCACTTGAGCACGAAGACTAGGCTGGGATGAATTAAGAGGTTGCACTGGCGGTTGCTGCGGCTGTTGCATGGTCCTGGCTTGTGCTGCTCCGCTATTGCCAAACATACCCAGATTGCCACTCGGTATCTACAGCAGGACAAGACAGACACGGGCATTTAAAGCCATCACGCAACATATAACCTGGAAGTTACTCATCTGCGCAGTCTATATCCTCAGTGATCACGACAGACACGGATAAAGAAACCAGCACACACTGACTGTATTGACAATCAGCTTTAGAATCAGGCCTGGCAAAGATTGCCATGTACCCCACAACAACCCAAACCTCAAAAACTTCATACAGATGCCTGCAACAAAAGGTAGTTGAAGGATGCATAACCCCAGATGGTTACAAGATGAACAACGCAAAGTTCTTGCCAAAAATGTTTGTACTTCTGTAGCAACAGACAGGAGAATGGAGTCACTGAACTCACAGCATCTCAATCCGTAAATTATCTCCGCAGTTTTTATACTTAATCATTTTACAAAGCTTCTTATAACGGACATGCTGTTAGTGCAGTCTCCACCTCTGAAAGACATGCTTAATGGGCTCTAAGTGCTGGACAATTATTGCCTTTAGAAAACTAACTCAGAGAGAATATACGTCAGAGAAGCCATCATAGAATGATGCACGGGTTTTTTTTCTGTGGTGTTATTTCTTATCTTTGCTGGAACTTCAATTTATATGGCAAAAATAACCTTTTCATAATCAACAGTGGTTTATGACCTCTCAGTCTCGTGGTGTTTATGAATCTCCCCCTCCCATGTCCTTTCCCTTTCTTTTCTTTCCCCTTCAGCACGTTCTACCTAGGGGCCAAAACATCCCTCTTGCCGCAGTGCTCTATTTGACCCGAGGTGCTAGAAGCACAGTTTCTTTCTTGCCACCTGTCAAATCTATGAGCTTTCTTGACACTTACAGCAGGAATAGAAAAGCCCCCATCACTTTTCACCCTGAGTAATTATGCCAGCCAGGAAAGACAAATTAGAGGAATGTCTCTGCCTGAGAGTCTGTGACAATTAGCAACGCCTCAAAAAAAAAACCTCACATCAATCAAGGCAGAGCTATACCAGGGTTCAGTGGTATAAATCCGTAATACTACAGCCTCTTCTCAATGGATGCGTGTAATTAGCAGGCTAATTACAACTAAGCAGTTGTTTTATGTCCTATAACGTGAAACGTTTACACAGCAGGCAGTTTCTCCACTGCTATTTCACGCGAGCAGAGGTGTTGCACGCACCACCGTTTTCCCCGGGGAAATGACGGGCACTAGCAGCGCATCCAAGAGAGCTGAAATTCAACTGGAGATCCTCCCCAACAGCCTTACCTGTCTAGAAGAATTCAAGTTTTGCATGCCCAGCCCTGAGGCAATCCCGCCCAGGGTCTGATTAGGGAGTGCACTGTTTGAAAGGGGGAGCTTCAGGCTTGGTGAAGGCAAAAATGGTGAAGTAGTGGGTTCTTCCACTAGGCCGCCATCCTGATTGGAGAAAGAAAGGGTGAGCTGCGTGCGGCGCCCAGGAGCAGACAGCGCACAAAGCAGTGTCCCATGGAAAGGTGAAAGGGCATGGATGGATAAAAAATGTAAAAAAAAAAAAAAAGGTATGAATAATAGGGAATGAAAAGTATGGAGTGAAGGGAGAAGAAAGAGAGAAACAGGATTAAGGTACTGTTTTCTTTACTCTGGTGCACTTAATCCACAAAAGCACAATCACCCTCACCCCCCTCTCCAGAAGCAAAGGAGGGATTCTAGCAATGGATCGCAGAGCTATCTTGCGGCCATCTCCTCCTCCCCCCTGGATTTTTCTCCCCTCTTCTCTACCACTGAAAGGTGGAAAGGGAGGAGAGCCAGCACACGTCAGGGAAGCCTTTCGTCTGTTTGTAAGCTCTCAGCAGTGGAGCACAGACATGGCACACCGCTTTCCTGACCCAGAACTTGGAAAAGGCCAAACCAGCTTATTTAACACCAGTCTGTATTTGGTTCCACATCATAGCTCTGCTCTTAAAAACACATTTCTGCATTAATCCCCTTTCCTAACTGAGACACACGAGCCTCTTTTAACATTCACATAGCACTGAGTTATTATTATCCACTATGAAACATTACACTCTAACGCACCCAACAAATAAAAATATACTGAAAACCAATAATGATAATGTTGTCTGCACAGCCTTCCTAGGAAAGCGATTCTGACACTGCCTGAACGTCCCCCCAGAGAAGGCAGATTTTAGCAAGTCCTAAGGAGCCCCCTCTGATAGTCGGGCTGTAAGGAACCACGGCTGAATGCGGATACGATGCACAGAAGGCAGCCCCCACAGGGGGCAAACGGCAAGTCAGAAAATAAAATAAATCATATAATCCCCAATCAAACTGGTAGATATCTAGCTAGTATTACAGTGGGGTACTGAGTTCTATCTCAAACTGTGCTTTGATGTCTGGGAAGCCTGCGGCAAGTGCGATCAAATAACACTGTGTACAAAGTACAGCTCCAAAAACACGCAGAGTGAAAAATCTTTAATTTGCAATGTGCTGGACTGGTGTTTTTCAGGCAATATATTCATCGCAAAGAAAGGCTTTTAAATAAGTGAAGAGCTAAGTTATTTCAAGCAATAAATTCAATGCCCCAGAAGACTGTGAGATATTGATGAACCTCCTTTGTTAAAAAAGCAGCCCAGTCCGCTAACCAGATACCCAAAGAAATGACCTAATGCGGCAAGCACGCTCAGGAAATTTTATGTTCTAAGTTAATCCTGAAAAATGCATTTTCAACAGCTCTCCTTTGATGCAAAGAAAAAGTTTCTTTACTATCAGGCAAAGTGACACTTGACACGCTATCTGCCTATCCTGAGGGGGACACTGACATTTTCTAATGATATCCCCAAGGCCTTTCAGCTCAAGATATTTTACATTCTACTGGACATCAGTCACACTCCACAAACAACTGCAGCTTGCATGACAGTAACAGGTTCAAGGATTTCTCCTTAGATCACAGACATATGTTTACAATCCTACCCTTCCCCCTTTAAAGTGAAAATAATTTCAAGCTTCGTGCGTGCTCTCTCCTTCAGATGCCATTGCTTCCTATGTGAACAGACCCATTGACCATGACAGACCAGTGCCGTCCCTCCCTGCCCCCAAAATGTATTCAAGTCTCGTCTCATTGACATTATTTTTTCTCATTTTGGAAACAGGCAGTGCCAGGGACAGCAGAGGACACACCACACTGGAGACTCAGGCATCTGATTTCCAGCACAGGCAGACTCCTGCTGCAAGGCCACCTTCACAAGCGTGTTCCTGGGCTGAACTGCACCAAACGTCTTTTGTAGAAGGTTTATAACACATGGTTCACATTCACTTTGTTCTATTTTTTTTTTAATTTGAACTTATCATAAAGTGCCAACTGTGCTGCACAAATCTGTGCTCTGTAAGAGGAGCTGAAATCAATTCATTTCACACGAAGTGTTTAAGTTGGTCAACATACATTATTCCTCCGTCATTCTCAACCTGGACTAGGTGATACCTTTTCTACTGACAATGGTTTGTGACCCATTATTTTTCAGGCTCCTTTGTGTAATAATTGTTTCCTGAAGAATAACCTTTTCTACCTAACTTTTCCTCTCCAGTGATTTTCTTACAAATTTGTGTTACACTTCTCCCTCAGGCTAATCAATTAAACAAATCCCCTACATCTGAATTGTCAAATCAGACTGCATTTCATGTTTTTGAAGGGACTTGACACATGTAAAACCCCACTGGCAGCAGTATTTCCTTCTACATTCTCCAACACAAGCCACCACACTGGTGCATTACTTTAGGACTTTGGAAAGTCTCTCACAATAGTCTCATGCACCAAATATGACAGAATGGAAGCAGCATTACTCAAAAGGTTTTTTAGCCCTGTGAGATATGGACAATTTAGCAGGGGATTCCTAAGACACTTCAGCAGCCGCCTTCCAACAACTGCCACTTCATGAATCAAAATGTCCCAACAGACAGATGCGAGGCAGATAAATTTGCCAGAGGTCTTTATACAAAGTCAGTTACAGAAGCAGTTAGTAGAAAATACATAATGATCACTTCTTAAAACAGGAAAAAAAAATTTTCCAAAAGAAGAAGTAATAAAATCTCACCTCAAAATAACTGCTCTTCATCTCTGACAGGAGTTAGGTACAGGCAAAAGAAACTTGCAGGAAATGCCATATGCAAAGAAGGACTCGTCATTGGTATTTACAAGGTTGAAAACAAGGGAATATGAAAGACCTTTCAAAATTTGGAAGTTCAAAGAAGAAATAATCACTGATCAAAGGAAGCAGACATGGGGGAAGAAGAATAATTTAAATATAATTTAAAATTCAACCTTAAAATTCTAGTGACCATCATCTAATTGCAAGGCCTACAAAAGTTTCTGCATAATGATAAAATATCCCATTCATTAACCCAAAGACAAAATGCAATCACACCCAAGAGAGACAACTGGGATCAGAACATGAAGGACAAGGTTGAAAAAAACCCCAAACACTATGTTCAAATTAGAAACAAGGGAAAATCTGGTCAGAATATTTTTGGAAGAACATTATTGTGGCCAACAGACATGAAGACTTGAGACCCAGATTTCTGAGCAGTAGAAGAGCTGATCGGTGAATAAGACTGTAGTGAAAAGAAGACTTAATTTGTAAGGCAAGAATTTCAGTCTCCTATATGCTCAAGAATTTGGGAGAAAGCTTTGAGGCAGCATCAGGGCAAAGGAGACAAGACTCTGCTGGCAGTATGAAAGAAAGCATAAAAAACCCAGAGATAGAGGAGAGCAGGAGGGAAAACAAGTCTGCCATGGAACTAACAGAGGCGTTGCAGAAGGAAAGATTGAGCTAATGCCAAGGTAGGCTGATGTTCCTGCTCTTCAGAGAGCTGACCTGACACATCTAATATAATGGTCCAGAGTTTAACACTCGCATCTGATTGTGCTAAAAAATTAAGTGACCTCTCTTTATGGTTTACAATTTTCAATTACGGGGCAGCCAGCGCAGATCAGCAAACCACAGAATTTTTCTTCTGAGCTTAGAAGAGCACTCCACAGGTGTGGACCACACACCAAACTGGAGTCCCAGTACCCAGGAGAGGTATCCAAGTCAAATCCCTCCACTTTAAGAAAAAACCCTTCAAAGCACTCTGGGCTTATTAGTATGCCTCTAAGAAAATCTTTCATGCTTTTTTCAAAAATTTGATGGCTCCAGAAGACACCAGGTAACATCTTCACACCAAACTAAGTACAGCATCCTTGCCACCAAGTCTAAGATAACATGGCTGAGATCACATATCAGGGCACTGCTAGGCTGAATCTTTATTTCCTCAAAACCACTGGATTTTCTCCCTTCTCCCTTTATGATGGTACAGGGCAAAGTAACCTCCTGAAAAATAATGCAATTAACAAAGCACTGAGTGCCTAAGATCGACTCTGTGTGACACAGAATAAAGAGTATCTACAGCAAGGATTGAGGAACGAGCGAAAGCAAACATTCAAAGGTGATGTTTAGTTGCAGATTATTACTAATCCAGAGAGAACAGGGAGTTCAATGGATCCAGAAACAAATGTCAGGGCTGGAAATTCTCTCTCCTCAAATGCATAAGGTTAAAAAAAAAGGATAAGTGCTGGCTTTACCTGTCAGAGAAACAGCTGAGAAAGAGTGGTAGCAATGAGCATGCTAACCCAGTTTACAATTCCATGAAGAACCACCTCACGTAACTGACTGAAGACTCAGCAAAGCCAAGCAAAAGGCCAATGACTTGGTAAGGCAGTAAGGAAAACAAGGAACATTGGCTGGAGTGCTTTGTGCAGCTGTGCAGAGACCAAGGATGACCTGAGCAGGAAGCAAAGGCAGCTCCAGGCTCATGCTTAGAAACAGTACCTCAAAGGGCAAAAAAGGTTCTGGAGGAGTTGCTCTAGCAGCATGAGCTGTAAATCTGGAAACAATTTCTTTGGAAAAAGAGATCTATTCTTAGAGTAGAAACTGTATTTGTTTAATTCACTTAGCAAGTTGCTCAACATGCTGATAGCTAACAAACACAGTTTGGGATTATTTCCTTTTCTTATAGTAAAGCCACTGTGACAGATTATGCCTAGACTGACAGATTTCACTTGTGGTATGAATATTAATGACCTTAGTACTCCCTTCTCAATGTTGTATTTCACATGTTTCCATAATTACGCATCATGCTGCACACAATGCACCTCTTTCTGGCAGTAATTCTACTGCTCAAAATATTGTTACCCTAGAAAAGGAAAGGTTAACTGGCATGCATGCAGGAATTTTGTGACCTTCATCAGGAGAGATATCTTTCAATTAACATATTCATTAAAGTTTGCCATAAGCAAATCGATATGCCGTAGTTAAGAATGGACTCTACACGGCAGAAGGAGAAAAGAAGGAAGTTGAGCCTTACATTGTAGGAAATACACAGTCAGTTTAGTCTGGTTTAGGGAACAAATTATCAGGAATGATGTTGTGCCCATTGTAAGCAGAGAGCCCAGAAAGAATAAGTGTTATTATTCCCTCCAAAAGCAGAAAAGCCGTTTTCTAATATATAATCTTCAGGGGAAGCTGCCATGACACTCGATTATGCAGCACTATGGCAGCATTTGAACTACCACAAAAACTTTTGATACATAAGGACCCTCTAAAGCAAATTTTATATAGACACTAATTTTTCCTTATTAATATAAGTAACGCATAATTACTTAAGTTGCATTTGTGTTTAATCAAATTAACTTGTTTACAGTTTGCATGGTAGCAGCACTAGAACTCAGCAAACTGTTCAGACTGATGACAGCAGAAATAGCAAGGTTGTCACTAACAGGTCAGTATTTATCAGATGTCCTAGCATAGCGCCATGCTAATTGTCTTAGCACAACACCTGGGAACATGTCACAACACAAACCAGAACTTTAAGGATGACACTATAGTTAAGACTACAAGAAAACACAGGGCGGAGGACTGGAAACATAATAATTGTTCAGGGTTGGTGAAGTTTTTAAGAGACACTGTCAAGAAGGCTAGATATCACTGCGGTCTCACAGCCTGTAAACAGGTCATGTAAAATGAATTGGTTTCAGCACAGTTTGCGAAAAGCACTCATTTCTCATTCAGAGACCACCACCCCCCGTCTTTATGAACATTTCAAATAACCTGTGAAATAAAGAATGGCACCAGAGATTGCTCTTTCCTTATGAATAATTTTTGGGGGGATTCTGAGGTGATTTGGGGGGTCTCCTTTGTAGGACATTCTGCCAGGTTGTAAATCTCATTTCCTACTCAAGGTCTGGCTGCATTTTCCCTACATCCTTTTCTTTAGTCACTTTGAATCTTGGACAACACGAATTTCTGGAGCGTTCTCCTCAGTCATTAAATGGTGCTAGAAAATTTGTCATATGTGATCACAGAAGAGGAAGCTCATCGGAGAAGCTATTTATGACTGTGCGTGTCTGCTCTTTGACTTAACAAAAATACCTCAGCTCCTCATTCCTATTTAAGTACTGAACTTTCACTGAAATCTATAAGGAGCTCAAAACTAAAACAGGAACTAGGAGCCTAATTCTGGAAGATTTTGGCTGTGGTCCTGCCTGATTGATAATCTGGGCAAGGGTCACCCACTCCCTGGACTGTTAACGAGTGAAAGGCTTTCTGCACTCTGTTTCTTTGGTTTGCCCATTGCTGGTTCCATTGCATTCCTGATTCCTGAAGTGAGTTTTCTTTTCAAGTGTAACACTGGGGAGGACCATTATCTATTTCTATGTGGGAATCAGATCATTGGTCCTTTCCACAAGGACTGAATTCCCCACAAAATTAAAAAAAAGAGAAGAAAAAGAACAAAGCCATATGTAATTATCTATCACATTTCTCTCTACAGCTTTCTACACAGACAGCAGAAATCCTCAATATTTCTCCACCGTGTACAGTTTTGGTTTTGATATCTCTTTCCTATTTCTGAACTTACCTTGTCAAGGAAGGTGGGGCGGTCCATGGAAGACTCTTTGGAGATTGGTGGTGGGCGGCAGCCAAGGGGTTTCGTGACCATTCCATTATAGTCGGTCACTCCCATTCCACGCTTGTCCATTTCCACCTTCTTTTCCAGCAGAGCACCTTCATAGAAAGGGGAAATATATTGGCAAAGGTGATGCAAAGACAGTGAATTTGCCAACAGCAGTTCAGAAAAGTAGGTCTTGCTTGCAAAAGCAAGAAAATAAACATTATTCAATTGATCTGGATAAGATCAAACTGTCAGAATCATGAATGGTTTCTGTGTTGCTTTAAAGAAAAGAAAAAAAAAAAAGCTACACAGATACTTACTCATGGCCTGATCGAGATTCATATTGTTGCTCTTCAAGGCCTCTTCCGCTGGCTCTCTCTGTCAAAAACACGGATTATGTTGAAGAGAAAAAGTAATCATGCTTACATGATTTCAAAGCAAACTGAGAAAACAGATATGCCTCTTAAATACTGGATTTAATATTTACTCAGCAGCACAAACATCTGCACACATTTTTTTCTGCTTTTACCGACTCTCACAACAGCTCAGTTAGCTTCAGTTTGTCAAGTACCAATTTGCGAGGTTAAATCACACTGTTCTATTCAAATTTCTTCTTGTTTTCTATGGAAAACTTAAATACCACTATGATTTGCCTTTCTCTAAAAAACCCAGCCACACTCTCATTTCACCTGTTTAATAAGGAAAAGGGAACAGGAGTGGAAATATTACTGAAGTTCCAAGTAACACCTACTGTTATAAAACTCTGAACTTCAAAAAAAAATCTATAAATGTCATCATGCAAAGTATATAATCAATTAATCTCAAGGAGCACTCTACTAGCTTACAGTAGATTTCTGAAATTTGACTAAATGTCTAAATGCAGAAGAACTACTTCCTAGCCTGACAGAGAGACTGAAGATTAGTTGGGACTCGATGATCTTAAGAGATGGGGAGGCACTCTTTATCAGGGAGTGTAGTGATGGGACAAGGAGTGTAGTGATGGGACAAGGAGTAATGTGTATAAGCTGAAAGAGGGGAGATCTAGACTAGATATTAGGAAGAAGTTTTTCACTGTGAGGGTGGTGAGGCAGTGGCCCAGGTTGCCCAGAGAAGCTGTGGATGCCCCATCCCTGGAGGGGTTCAAGGCCAGGCTGGATGAGGCTTTGGGCAGCCTGGGCTAGTGGGAGGTGTCCCTGCCCATGGCAGTGGGTGGAACTGGATGATCTTTAAGGTCCTTTCCAACCCAAACCATCCTGTGATTCTATGATCTTAAAGATCTGTTCCAACCTAAATGATTCTAAGATGTTTTTGTAGCTACAGTCTGAAACATCAAAAAAGCCAGAACTACCACCTCCAAAAGCTAAGCCACAGGTGTGCTGGCTGTGAACTCTACTCACAGGGAAGCCCATGTCTGTGAGCTGTTTTATCAGGCGGTTCATGATCCAGGCCTCATCTTGCTTGCTAGATGTCTTCATACCCTTAGTAAATAAACGGGAGATTCCATTAATGACCTGATTCCCATATTCACACCAGTGAGATGTACATAAAATACATGGAAAGTTTTTCTTGTTAATAACACATGCTACTGAAAGATGTATTAGTACATTAATTAGAAAGTATTGAAGAACCCTCCGAACAGAGTAAGTATGATTCTCTTCCCCCAGAAAATGTTCAAATTTTATCTCAGATGAATAGGTGTTCAGTGTACCATTTAGTATTTGATTTGCTGATCACTGAATTAAAGCCACCTTTGAATTTACATATTTCATTTTAATCCTTGGCAGAAAAACATAATGAAATAAAAATTTCTGAAATAGTACAGCACTTCCTGAAAAACATTCCCAAAACCGAGTTTGCAACCTTGAAGTTAGGAATGTTACTCAGTGTATTTTCTTAAAAACAAACAAGAGCATCTAGATAAACACCTTTAAAAGATCTCTGTGCAGCTTTTCTATCACAAAATCCTTAAGAAGTCTCTTCCTTTCAGTTCTCCAGAAAGTACCAAGGGACAAGCGTGGATTTGTTTTGGGCTGCGGACAGTACAAGAAACAACCATACTTGATCAAATCACCGGCCTAACTGTTGGCTAATGGAATAACAAACAAACTGGCTAAATGCATTCCCAATTCCTTTAACTTACAGCCTGAAACAATGACTGTGCAATGGAAAACTTCCTAACATATTGTCTATGTTCTTGGTTGAGTGCAGCATTAATACAAGTTTGCTTTGTTGTCATACCAGTACACACCCTACAATTATCTATTTGTTCCTCAAAATAGGAAAGAGATATTTTTGTTGTTGAACCATTCCATCACAAATTACTGTTTGCTTTTCTACCAGCGAAAAAGCCCCCTTAGCACCTTTTCTGTTTCTGTTAACACATCATCATTTCTTCAGAATTTATGGAATCTTATAAAACTTAGAGAAAACAAAAGCAGCAGCAACAAAACCTCCCAAAGCATCTGACATGCTGCAAGTCAAAGATCTCCCATTTCCCCTGGAAACAAGGTAGGCTGTACTTGAACCACTGTAGTGGCAAGCTGTGTTTGTGCTCAAGTGTCAAGAAGTCTAATTTAAAAGTTCAGGTGTAATGCATTAGAAATTTTTTGACAACTTATTCTAGACATTGTACTAATTCCACTCATTTTTAGAGACTATCTTTATTTTTGGCTTACCTTTTGAAGTCCTTTCTTCGGGGCGTTCCCCCAGGAATTACAGGAGGAGCTGCTCTCTTGTGAAGCAGTATTATTCCACATATCTCCTTCTTCATCTTCCCACTGACTAGTACTGAGATTCACTTCATCCCCACCACTGCCCCAGCCTTCTTGCATAGATTTTGAAGCTGGAGGGAAAGAAAAGAGGGAGAAGAAAAAACCTTATTCAATTTCCTGCAGATTTAACAGAAATATCCTTTTATGCCACATCCAGTATGCTAATATCTGAGTATTTTGAAGAGACACAGAGGTTCATCAAGTAGCTTAATTGGCATTAAATGGTAAGGACTCAGTCTTTGAAGCTAGCAAAAAACAAAAGTACTCCAAATACTTCACAGGAAAAAAAATCCAGTGGCAGCAAGTCTTGCTTTTTCCTGAACAAGTATGATCTGTGGTCATGGTCATTCCAGTCTCCTAGGAACAAGGAACCAGAAGTATGACCACACGCTTGTTAAGTGCTATTTTGCTTTCAATGAATCTCACCATTTGAGCTGCCACATTCTTCCGATGAACAAAACCAAATTTCAAGGTCTCTTAACAGTCAGAAACTCATTCCAAAGAATGGGATCTGAAAGGAGCACGTGGGCTGCAAGAAACACTTTACACTAAGTAATGAGATGGTGTCACCTTGTTTCTTTTTATTCCATTTACTCTGTTAAAAGCTGAGACTACTTGTATTAACATCTCTCTTCTTTTTAGGTTTTCTGGGCCTTCTATCTATCTATCTAGTATTTTGCAGGAGTGAAGCCTAAAGACCACCACGGCCAAAAGGAAGTCTAAAACAAGCCTTTGGAGCATTTTTATCGTGAAGGATTAAGCACTTCAAGATGTTCCTGAACCAGTGACCAGTTTTAATAGCTGAAGAAGATGCCCACTCCCTCAGCTTAACAGAAGAGTGAAGTTATGACTAGTCGTTCTCATGTATTTATTTTCCTACCAGAATCAATCCTATCTTGACTGAGCTCTGTTGCTTCTCATCCTGATGCAGGTTTCTTTTAGACAGCTAGGGATAAGTACTGTTCACATTCTTCTGCAGTTTCCCCATTTTCTGCATCTCTACAATCTATACTGTACTGCTCTTAAAGTACACAAAAATACTCTAAGGAACACCTTTAAATTTACTGATCAATGCACTGTATTGATACTTTTGTATGAACTTGTTATCTGGAATATCAACATTTTGAGACAGCTAATGGGAGTTCTAAGAATATTAAGATTTAAATGTACAGAAAACCAGAGGTGCTGTTTAAAAATACTGGCAGAAGCAAACACATTTTGCCTTTTCTGCACGTACCTGGTTTGCACAGTGCTGGGGCAGCAGCTGGAGCATTTGTTCTTCCATATGTCCCTGCCGACTCGGCAGGATTATCTCCCCACCCTGTACCACTGCTGGGGGGTTTCCCCCACGCTGAAGTGCCATTATCAACTGCAGCAGAAGGGGATGACGGCTCTCCCCAAGAAGCTTCGGTCTTTGTGTGGACAGTAGGCATTTCTCCCCAGCCTGCTGAAGCAAGAGGAAGGAGAGAACAGTGATGAGAGGAAAGGTTTCTTTAGTCAATAATTTCAAAGATGGACATTGTATTAAAGTCTTTGTCTGGAAACAGCATGCAGGAACCAGTAAGTAGACACAGTGACTCTAATTAAGCATATAAAAAAAAATCCCTTTGATTTGGTCTCAAAAGTCTTTTTCTTAATTGAATACTAATGCCAAGCTTCTGTCAAGACAGAAAGATTATTTCTCAGCCTAGCCAGGAGCAGTCAGGCTGCCACGTGAGCACCAGACCTGGTCCCAAGGGAGCAGTTGCTTCCAATGTGACTTCTCAGAGCAGACCAACAGGGCTCGGGGAGCACACGCAAGCGTTCAGGAGCCTGCGACCCAGATCTGAGCTGGGAATTGTTTCACTGAAAGACTTTAAAGCTATTTTAATTCCTTTTAACGATGTAAAATTATCAAGTCTCTTTTCTCATGCCCTAAGAGTTACGATATTTACTTGCCACTGCTTTCAGCATAGATAATGTATGTCGTACGCATTCTTTAAAGCTTTTATTACTGCTCGTGGTTGCCTATGTTCCCTGTGTACCCCCTTCTCTACATTATAATACGACTTTTAAAGAGAACTCGAGAAGACCACAACTAGAATCTATAGTCAAAACACGAGGAATGGCAGGTAGAGTCACTGTTTTCCTACAGAGCACTATTTTAACTCACTGCAAAACGTAAGCTACAATAGAAAACCTGTCAAGCTGTCTGCCTTGGCTTGAACGTAATGCGCTTAAATCCATATGACACCGATTTTAGCACTGAAGTCAAACGCCGTAGGAACAGCCATATAACTCCTAAGTGCCAACAAGCAACACCAACCACCACAGCAAAAGCATTGATTTAATTTAAAATGACCACTACCTCTTAAAGAAGTTTTTTTTCTGAAGAGACACATTTGGATCACAGACAGAGTTCGAGGTACCTTTTAGAAGCATACAGAGGAGCCAGACACACAGCAGGCAAGAACACAGAGTTTTTACACGTACATTGACCTGTTTTTCTACAATTATCACAAAAAGCATTACATTACATGATACTCAAGAAGTATTGCAGAATTCAGCGTGCTTAAAACTTCCAGTGTTAATTAGGCTGCTAATTCAAGAAGTTGCCCTCTTTTCACTGGAGAGTAATATTTTTCTGTACGGGTATTTTATTCTGATCAACTATTGCCCTGCCAAATCTGTAACTTCTAGCAGCTCACAGCATGGAAAGAGAGCTGGTAAGAAAGAAACTTTGTCTTGCTACTACCCAAAAAAAGTCTATCATTACTATTTTTAACTGATTTTCACAATTTAAGGACTAGATGCTTACTTTGTTGCAGGACTATTCCTTTTTTGCTCCCCAGCGCTATCTGTAAAAATTCTCTGGAAAAGTTTCAAAGAGCAGAAACATAACGTTTTCTGCACACACAGTTACCTACAGTAGGCAGAAAGTGGAAAGGAAGTTGCCACAAAACAACTTTGCAGAACTTGCTGATTTCAACAGAATTTCTGTTACTAGAACCTGCAGGCAACCTACACCACCAGCAGCAACTCAAACGCTAGCAATAAAAAAAATTCCTTTCCAATAGATGGGCTCCTATCTGTCCACCACTCCGACGTTACTGTATTACAAATTTATTTTAGGCTCTATTTCTTGAAGCAACTGCAGTTCTCCGAGATACTGATAGAAGTGTATATGATATAAAACATACCCAAATGAAGCCAACATGTTCAGGACACGTAGCTTAACAAAGCTCCTTCACTACCAGCAAGATTCATTGTGTTTTAAAAATTATGCCTGAAACCATCCAGAATTTCCATTTCATTAAATTGATGAAACAAAAATATTGTGTTCTAAGCTCTACCAACGTATCTTAGATTTCTGGTTATTTTACAGTGTGTACAGAAGACAAACAGACACACATTTGTACAGAAATGAACCTCTACTTCACACAACTTCCTTGGTGTTGCAACTAAAATACTTATTCAAGGTTTCTGCTTGTATCTTCAAGCCAACTTTATTTAAGGAATGCTTTATTTGAATTTCTGCCTCACTACTCAGGAGACAACCTTGTCAGACAACCGCATGTATTTAATCATGTTGGCATCTGAAAAAGATTAACTGCAGGCAAATGAAACTGAAAACAAAAAACGTCCAAAGCACCAACCGGAATACAAATACAAACAGAGAGAGCGCAGAATACTAATACCTCCCTGAGTTCATGCAATCTATACTGGAAACTAATTCAATTTACAAACCAACCTGAAACCACAACTCATAGATTGAAAAGGTGAAGCGTGCTAGGCTGCAGAATAAAAATTCTTTCTGTTGCTCTTTACTAAATTCAACAACATCGATAAAACACCACAGATGTGTAATGCCCAAGTTATTTTGAGCACTTGAAATGCGCTGAGCAGTAAATAATACGGGATTACAAATAATGAGAGCGCCAGCCTGCACTAGAAGAGAATACTTACAAGTACCTAAAAGCTAACAAAATGCTTCAACCACAAGTTTTCAAAACTATCTTAACAGATCAAATTAAATGCAGGAAAATAGTAAATAAAACCTGAAAGCTGCTGGAGAAATAACTTGTACACTACAAAAATTCACCCGTATGTAAATTCCAGAGTACTTCTCACTGATGAGCCTGTTTTCTGCTCTGTGTTAGGTACTTGCTCGGTTTAGGGGACCATCTCCATGCCACCCTTTTATGACTCTGTATAACCCTATTTTAGAAACTTTAAAAGACGACAAAGTTACATTTTTGAATGATGCAAAATTCTACAGGTGAAAGAAGAGTTTACTTTGTATCCTCCAAAGGACTCTCTTTCTTAAGCAAGGTTTTTCCTCAGTTTTTAAAATAACCCAGGATGCTTCAGATTGGAAACATACACAAGTGGAATATTAGTTCGAGGAGTCCGTAGCCCCAACAGCTTGCCTCTGGCAGTGAGATGCTTTCCAGTACTATCGCAGTAAAGGCAGCTCATAAATGGCGTTACGGGGGGCTGAATGAAATAAGCAGCTACTTTTAAGTTCCTTTACACAGCTGTTTGGAAGAAAAACACCTTCACAGTGGTCTCAAAATCTGAACCTGCCCAAAATTTTAAAAATTTTGTGCAGAAAAAATTTAGTTTTCTTTATGAAAATAATAGGCATCCAGGCTTTCCTGAGAAATAGCTCCATGCCTTAAATAACACCCAGATCTGCACGAATGTTGTTTTGTAACAGAATAAGCTCTGCTAAAGTGTTCTTTGGCAAGAAAGTGAGCTTTTAATACTGAAGTTTTTAAACACTGTTAGAATTGCAAGAAACAAAAAGATCACAGTGAGTAATAAACATGGACACATTGGCAGAGCTTTGTTTTATAGAAATAAAAACATAATTAACATTGGGCCACAGCCAACAGGAAATCCTCAAGGGAAAGTGAAATGTTAACAAAGCTGTGGCAGGATGCAGTTGTTTTCCCTCAAAATAACCCTATAGCCATTTGGATGGCAGAAATTGTTTTCCTTGAAGTTGTTTGGTCTGTGATAAATGCCAGAACATATGAGTACAACACAGCCAAACCAAAATATTAGAACCGTACTTAGATGAACATAAAGAAGTTAGGTAGAAAAATGAGATTCTTTACTAAGTAGTCACTAGTTAGGGCTGCTAACAATAGAAAACCAGCTATAGGGGAGTGTGTGTGTGTAAAAGGATGATTCATTTTTCTGAAAGGTATTCCAGTTCACGCAGTGGAGCTCCATGCCTTCTGATGTTGCTCAGCATTAGGGAAGCTCTTATTCAGCTTTCAGCAATAAGATCAACCTTGTGTGAAAAGAGTTTCTCCGTCACCTGGCTGTCCCCCAGAACTCGGCTGTTAGAGGGCTGAGCACCCACAACGGGATTTTAGGTTTTTACACGGGTATCCTAAACAAGCTCAAAATTGATCTGGTTTCAAATCCACTGATGGAAGTTCAATGTAAGGAAAAAGCATCCCTTGCATTCTCTGCTCCACACAAACTACACACTATGAGTGACACCCAAGTTGCCCCTGAGACAATGGCACTGGATTATCACAGGAGCAGAGAGATGTTTGGAGGTTTCAGAATTTAGAGCTGGTTCAGATTTTTAACACTTAAGCTCTTTACTCTCTAGGAACCCAAAGACTTTAATTTTCAACTAAAATCTCCACAGGGAAGCCCGCGTTATCTTTTGGTAGCTTCTTTTTTCAGCTGGAGGACAGGCGGCTGGAACCCTGCCAGTCCCTACCAACCTAACGGGACAGGAGAGCATCGAGCCTCAGCGTTTGGAGGAAGGATCTGGTGCTGCTTGGGATCCAGAAATCTCTCTTTTAATCACCCCTGTTTGTAAAACCTTTTGTCACTTCTTATTCCCCTTGTAGCAAAGTTGCAAGACTTAACAGTGCTAGTAAGAATTATGCACAAATAATTTAGATAAAAATTGAATCTAAATCAGAACCACTGGCTTTCTGCTCACCAGTGGTTTGGGAACAAGCTCCTGTAACCAGAAAGGACTATGTTTATCACACTATCTTTTAATTTTTTTCAATGGAAAAAGAAACTCCTCAAAGCATTCTGCATTTTCATCAAGTGTGTACCAACATCTGCTTCCTATCAATAGCTTTAAGTTCTGTATTCAAGGAATTTTGAGAACTTCTGGGGATGGGTGACAACCTGAATAACAAGACTGTAACTTGGCCTCCATTTCTAAACTAATCCAGTATAAA
>WKFP01014390.1:686850-698886 GCA_011057875.1 Pterocles orientalis
CAAGTTGCCCCTGAGACAATGGCACTGGATTATCACAGGAGCAGAGAGATGTTTGGAGGTTTCAGAATTTAGAGCTGGTTCAGATTTTTAACACTTAAGCTCTTTACTCTCTAGGAACCCAAAGACTTTAATTTTCAACTAAAATCTCCACAGGGAAGCCCGCGTTATCTTTTGGTAGCTTCTTTTTTCAGCTGGAGGACAGGCGGCTGGAACCCTGCCAGTCCCTACCAACCTAACGGGACAGGAGAGCATCGAGCCTCAGCGTTTGGAGGAAGGATCTGGTGCTGTCTGGGATCCAGAAATCTCTCTTTTAATCAACCCTGTTTGTAAAACCTTTTGTCACTTCTTATTCCCCTTGTAGCAAAGTTGCAAGACTTAACAGTGCTAGTAAGAATTATGCACAAATAATTTAGATAAAAATTGAATCTAAATCAGAACCACCTCACCAGCGGTTTGGGAGCAAGCTCCTGTAACCAGAAAGTACTATGTTTATCACACTATCTTTTAATTTTTTTCAATGGAAAAAGAAACTCCTCAAAGCATTCTGCATTTTCATCAAGTGTGTACCAACATCTGCTTCCTATCAATAGCTTTAAGTTCTGTATTCAAGGAATTTTGAGAACTTCTGGGGATGGGTGACAACCTGAATAACAAGACTGTAACTTGGCCTCCATTTCTAAACTAATCCAGTATAAACTTAAAACCCAAAAGGGACCGCTGCTCCTTTGTGAACAGCTAACTAGTGCTGTACAGCAAAATGAAAATCCCCTTTGCTTTCAGGATGTGTGACTGTGCAAATCCAGGGTTCCTCATTCATTATATTCCCTGAATATGAGAGAAAGATAAAAATGATTGGGAAAGCACATCATGACCTATGAAGAAGACAAAATGTCAATGGTAACTACTTAGTTGAAACGTTCTAAGGTTTTAGAGGAGCCCTACTGGCACAGCTTTGCATGGAAATACTGCACATGGAAAAGAACTGTTGTTGGAGGAGGTTTGGTTGCGGATTACAGCAGTCACCCTTACTGTAGAGGTTGGAAACACACAGCCAATGGGACAGGAATCGCAGTAGGAAAAAATAAGGTTAAACAGCATGATAACAAACTGTAAGCCCGTGCCTGTGTCACAGGAAAGCCGCTCATTACTGGCTTCTCATCTTTTAGCTGTCCCAGATGGGACAGGATTTGTAGATGTTTCAAGCCTGTATAAATTTCCACAAAGACAAACAGGACATTGCTCTACATGGGGAACTGCTCTATGCTCGGTTAAAAATAGGCCTTCTGCTCTCTGAATGGGGAAACTCACCGGGTCATTTTACATGCTCTGCTCTGCTCTCTGTAAGGTAAGCATGAGACCAGCCCCTTCAGGCAGAGTGGAAAGTAAATTGGGTGTAACACAGACACAGGGAACTGCTCCTAGCTTCCATCTGCAGATTAGACAGTAATCCTTCAAAGTATTTCCACCTATGGCCTTTATACCTGTATCTATGGACACAACTGTGAGTGGACACAAGTGAAAACACATGAAAGGCCTCACCCATGCCCTCAATACCTTCATCTACATTTTAGTATCAGAACTGCATTTCAAACTGTCTTCACTGCTACTCATTCACCCTCTTTCTGGCATGCTATCTGAAGTATATTCTGTGAGGTGTTTTTGCTTTAGTATCTTAGAATCTTTCTAATGAACGTTTTTGCAAGATGCAAATCCTGTCATTTCACCTAGCCTTGTGCTGTCTTCAGGAGACGGTTACAAATTAATAAGCAGTTCTCTGGCTGCATAAACATATCACTACAAAGAAACTCCTCCTCCGCTACTGTCTCTTCTCCAGAGGAATCACTGTAGGTCAACACCAATTTTAAAATTCCATTTTCAAAATCGGAACAGCAAATTTTCTTCCACAAGGTGTTAAGTCATTAGACTAGCATGAATATCACTGCATATGAACAGTTTTAACAAGCACAGATGTAATAATCTAAAAATCAGTTTAATGGAACAAAAACCAAACCCAAACCAAAACCCAAACACTTTCATGATACCTCCACTACAATTCAGAAATTTGTATTATCAGTTTCATGGGTTAAGTTTTAAATATGGGTGAAATAAGTTTAAGGCAAACAAATTGTAGATCATGTCTGTTGGACTGACCAACTACAAACCTATTTCAAGATTCCTCCTTCCAGAGAACATGTTATTTTATTAAAAGAGATACTCTCAACTGTTAAAATATTTGACCAGAGTAGGGAACATGAGACTATTTTTACACAGACATTACAGTAAGTTTGAATTATTTCAAAACACCAAAGAGAAAAAGGATGGAAATAAGAGAAGTAGAACAAATCCCACTTGGAGAAAAACATGGTTAAAAGTCAATATTTAGCCATGACCAAGACAAAACAAAAACCTGGAGATAAAAATCAGATGAAGAATTTCAAAGGGCATTGCACGATTAGACTTATTTTGAGAAGTCTGTGGTCATGATACAGAGCAGGGCTGCTAGAAGTTTTTATTTAAATACATGCCTTCTAAGTATTTTTTTATCGTTTTTTCCCCCGTTTTTATTCCTTGCTGCTTGCCTACAACAGTACTTCATCCTTGATTAGAAAAATTCCTATTGCCTAAAAACTTGTATTTGGAACACAGCTGAAGTAAAAATAACTTTTCTCAGCCACTCTGAATATTAACATCTTTAACCAATCCAGCTTTATGAGAATCACATAAAAGTCCAGGATATTACCCGTGCTTGGGACCTGAAGCATGGAAGAGAACCATTTCTTCATAAAAGACAACAAACAGAGAAATGGCAACAGCCTAGATTCATGCAACCATTAAAAAACATCTGTTGCCAAGAGATATGGTTTGCAGAAAAGTAACAGATGCATGGTATCTAAACGAGAACAAAGAGGGAGCAATGGTAACAGAAGACAAGAGAAAAAAGCTTAGCAAAAGGACCTCAAACTCTCAAATGGCTGAGTTAAAAAAAAGGTGCTATGTGACTGTGCAAGAGCAGACAAAATAAATACAGAGCAGCAAACTAAGCAGCTAGTGTGTTATTGACCAGATACTGTTTCAAACCGTTCACTTGGACTACAGAAGCCTGTGTGTCAGGTTCCATGGGTTCTCTCCTCAAGACAACTTAACGCTGCTTCAGAGTAAGTTAATAAACTTATTGTATGACATAAATACAGGATTTCTATCTTTAATGTGTAACTACACATTGATCAGGTCACACAGCATTCAGTAATCGTTACTGGCATAAAGTATCTTATAAATAAAACTATTTTCATACCTGGACCAAGCAGCGGGGACCGGTTTGGCTGGGCACTTGACTGGTGCGATGGCTGAGGTTCAACCATATTTGTGTTGATAATGGTACTAGTGGTGGTGGTATTGGTTGTGGTACTGCTCTGAATTATAGGATTATTTCTATCCCACATGTTTACAGTCTTGTTGTTGTTGTAATTTGGGTCGCCCCAAGCTGAGGTACCATCATCGATTTCCATCTTGCGACGAATGGACGGTGGAGATGGCTCTTCCCAGCCAGTTGCCTCACAGTTCTCTTTTTGTTTGGCTGGCACTGGCCCACCAACCCACCCTGACCCCGTCTGTTTTACAGAAGCAGCTCCTCCCCAGTTACTCACATTGTTGTCCTGGGGTTTATTAGCCCAATTTTGTTGGGGGCTTGGCTTTAAAGATTCCCCCCAACTTGTACCTGTATTAGCCTTGCTGTTTGTGCCATTTCCCCAGCCACTGGTCCCAGACCTCGTGGAATCATTCCAACCAGACCCTGATCTATTGTCAGAGTCCCATCCAGATCCATTCTTCTTCCCATCACCCAAGTGTCCAGGAACAGATGATGAATCTGTCCAATCTCCACCTCCTGAAGTCCAGCTTGGATTTGATTTCTGTCCATCTCCCCAGTTTTGAGATTTGGGTTTCTGAGGTTCACCCCAGGTAGGTGATTTGTCCTCCTGATTTGCGGTCCCACTCCAAGCGTGGCCGCTTTTGGCAGCAGCAGCATTATTAACAGTAGTAGAGCTTGCTGACTCCCCCCAACCCCCTGGGCCATTTGGTGCTTTGTTGTTACTGTCTCCCCAACCTGTATTTGTTGGAACAGCTGCCGGTGGAGAGTTGACCCACCCAGATACTGAAGAGGTATTTGTACTGTTCATGATGGACCCATCGTTCTTCCCCCCTGAGTTCGAAGATTGAGTAGCTGCACAACCCCAGGCCTCTGTTCCATTGTCATTCTTTCGTTCAGACCTTGGGGACTCTTCAAATTCCCAGGCAGTGTTTTGTTTTACAGGGGTCTGTCCCCACCCCGTATTGGACAGGACCCTGGGGTCAAGGTCATTTCTTGGCAACTGAACTTGCCCTTGGTCTATCATCCCTTTGTCTCTCCTCCTGCCCTCTCCAGCCCCCTCCCTCCCAGTACTGCCTTCATTTTGACTCCCACCGCTGTCATTGCTTCCTTCGCTAGCTGTGGTGCCAGATGCTGCAGCTTTGGCCCAAGAGTTTATTTGTTCGTTGCCCTGCTGCATGGCAGGATTCGGACTGGTAACACTAGAGCTATCCCACCCTGTTGATCCTTTCCCATTGATGTCGCTATTGGAATGCTGGTTTGGGGGCTTGCCCCATTCACCATTCACACCGTTACTGGTGTTACGGTTGGGGTGGCCCCAAGCTCCAGAATGCATACTACCAACACCGCTGTTGCCACCGCCCCTGCCCCACGCTAGTACCCCAGGACCAGAAGGAGGCCCCGAATCCCAGGCGCTCGCTCCATTTCCTTCCTTTTGCACAGCACTGCTGGATCCATTTTGTTTAGCACTTAATGCTGAGTTCACAGTGTCTCCATTCCCCTGACTGAACCCAGAATTGCTGTTTCCTGTGGCAGGATTACCTGGGGACATCCCCCACACTGAACTGCCCATTCCTTCACCACTGCCCCCGCTGACTTGAGAAACTGATGTTCCGTTAGCACCAGGAAGGCCTTGCAGGTGGGGCGGGATGATGGCCCCCATACCAACAGCCATCCCCCAGTTCGGCAGTCCATTTGTCTGCATTGCATTGATAGGGTTTGGTGAAGAGTTCACGGGGTTAGTGTTATTTGGTCCATCAGTGTTAAGGTTCTGAGGTTGTACGCTGAAAGACACATTCTGAGAAGTGGACGTTTGTGGTTCTGTGCTCTCTTGCGGCAGCAAGTTTCCCCAAGCACCTAAGGTGCCTGTTGGGTTCCCATTCTGGTTGCCCATGTTCTGACCTATGGCACTGACTGGACTGCAAATACTGGAAGGGTTGCCTGCTCCCACAGTTCCTTCGTGTCCCAGTACAGGCCAGGCAGCTGGATTGGCATTAGGGTTAAGGTTAAGATTAATGCCAGCATTCGAGTTGGAAGCACCCCAGCAGTTCTGACTTCTACCATCTCCCATCATGTTGTCCATCTTTCCATCCCCACCACTGGCAGAGCAGTGCGCTAGGCCAGAGCTGGAGCCCGCAGCCACACCCCACACTCTGGCCGAGTTGCCGTTACCGTTTGCTCCACCAGCTCCAAGGGCACTCTGGTTAGAAGTGCTTTGGACGAGTGCTCCGTTGGCGCCATTATTGCCATTAGTTTTCTTTGTATGTCCAGTGAAGTTGCCTTGGGCACTCCCTGTAGCCATGCTACTGTTCTCTGAGCCACAGTTGGAGGCAGAGTCAGTGTCTGTAGTACATTCTGAGGCAGACTCAGTCTCAGCTCCGGTAATGGAAGGCCACGCTTCCTTGTCAGTCCTGTCTATTATCACTTTATCCCAGCTGCAGTTGCCTTCACTCCTGAAAGCAGGCTGCTGTCCCCAGTGGGAATTCTCATAATGGTCTCCCAATCCACTGTGGCTGAGATCTGAAAGGATCCAAGAAGTTTAAAAATGAGTCCACTGTTCAAACACTGCAAAAGCCCTCTATTAAATACTATTTCACATTGCTAGTCATAACACTGCATTCTGCTAAAATTTAGAGTACATTCTCTAACATAATACGGTCATTTTCCTTGCTACAATAAAGCATGATGCTCTCAATTAAAATAATGGAACAATTCAGTTTTAGAACAGAGAAACAAAAGTGTTTTGTATCCCTTTGTATACCAGTAAAAATAATAAGCAGGCAATAAATAAGGATAGCAAATATAAAAAAATATAAAAAGCAAATTTGGAGAAAATGCAGAAGAATATCTAGCAGACTCTTACCATTTAATTCTCATTCTTCAGAGAAACACAATGAGCAGCCAATAAAAAATGTAAAATGTCTGCCTGACATTTAGTATTACACACATACCCACATCACACTCAACACACTAAATTCATGCTGCATTTAGGTTTTAACCCTTCATCTAAATAAAGGAACAAATACAGCCAGCCACCTTTACTGTTCAGTGCCAATTATACATTTAAACATCACTACTGTAACTCACATTTTAGCAGACAACTCGGGCATTTCTAAATAACAGGCAGTTTTGTCAAGAAACTTAGCTCTTAAAGGATTTACGTGGGGTTTACACGTTGTTTTGCAAGTGCACATGCAGTCCAATTTCTTCCCCAAACCAAGGAAAACCAGTGCTACGTTGTACAGACACTCAGAAGACAGTCTTTCCAGAGCACCTCCCGCATCCTCAAGCATAGATGCTAATCCCAAATACTGAACAAAAGCTCTTGAGCATCTAACTGCTTGCTTGCTAGGGTACAGAGTTAAACTGGAGAACACAACACTTCTCATGCTAAGAACTCAAGCTTAGGTCAAGTTTTTGCATTTCCTTTCCATCCTGATTGCTTTCTACAAGATTTTTAGTGCAGATGACTCCCTTTAGTTTCTTTTGATGGGAATTTTATAGCAAGTCATTCAGTGTGATCCCAGGGATATGTACTAGAGACGATGTGCAGAACAGCCCCTCTTAACTGGCTGCTTAAATAAGGGAGAAAACACTTTATACAGATGTTAAAAATTTTGGATGTCAATTATTTTTACTTGCTGCAAATCTGCAGAAACATAACTTTTATTCTTTATTATTTGAATAAGAATAGTATGTTGTGGGGAAGATTGATGCAACCAGTCTCCCAAACAAGCTGTTACCAGTGGGTGCCTATATGCATTAATTTAAATCAGAAATATTTTGGTGCGATTAGCTCCCCTAACTGCCTACAATTAGAGGTGTTTTAATATTATAAAAAAAATCATTCCAAGAATAAAAAAACCCACTTGATATCCTTGACAAAGTCTTCTTAAGCAGACATTTGATCAGTAGCTTTTCAAGAAGGGGGGTGATTGCTTGGTGGCCTCACGAAGATTTACCAAGATGAAGAAACAACACACTAGACCAGCACAGGCTGATTGCATCTTTCCTTTTATTTTTTTCCTAAACTTAAACCAACTGAAGCGAAAGTACAAATGCTAGAGAAAGGAGAACAGCCTTAGCTCAGCACCTGTCTTCCCACGATGCCAGGAGAAGCCTAGCATTTCCCTGGAAGAGCTGAATTACTGATGTGTGTAGGACAAATCCAAAAGAGAATGTGAAAGAGGGCACTTGGATTTACCTGGATTCTCTCCCCTATATGCAACGGCTAGAAAGGAAGAAAGTATTATGTTATTCCCGGGCAAAGCCAACCGGTTACATTACAGAGCTAAGGAAGAGGGTTGAAAATTTACCTGATAATCTAGTTTTGCAACACAGGCGTTAAAGAGAGATCAGAATCCCAGATAAGACATGGAAGGGAAAGGAAGGCTGTGAAATGACTTTAAAAGGGTCAACAGGGTCAGAAAAATGAGCCAAGAAGCATTCTCAGCAGAGTAGGAATGAACAAAGGAAAAAAGCAGCGGCAGTCCGGGCCAGAAGATAAGAAGTTGAGGTAACCAAGGAATCAGATACGAGGAGTTCGTGAGATTTTTTTTCAACACTGTGGGTGGTGAGATCTTCAGACATGACAGAAAGATTTAACAGTAACTTGAAATAATTGTTCCAATAAAAAGGTCTTGTCGAAGCCGAAATCTAAGCTACATGTAAGCGCAGGTGCCTGGGAGAACGACGGCGCTGCGCAAGGCAAGTGTCGGTGCAGGGCAGGTTTGTGAAGAAGGATCCGGAGCACAGTGCGAGATGTCTCAATACAAAATGGGACCAAGATCAACACGATGTGATGAAAGGGAGCTGCTTGTTTAATCGTTTCGTTTTCTTTTTTCTCTCCCCCAAAATGGTGGCTACAGCAATGCTTAACTTTGAGAGCACTTAGAAAGTAAAGGGAAGGGTGGGAACGGAAGGGGAAGATGACAAAACATCTTAGAAAGAATCCCGAGTAGGTAGAAAAATGGCTCATTAAATAAGGTATCGGGATTTTGAAGAGCAGTCAGAGAAACAAGAAAAAATTATGAGGGGGAAGAATTATAAAAACCAAGAGATGTCCATACTGAAAGTAAAATAGGGCCAAGTGCCTCAGCTTGGATAAGCACATCTGCTCCGGACAGTATCACACATCAGAAGCAGCACACGCAGATCCAACTCTTTTGCTTTCCAAAGGTTTGAAACTCCACAGTTACTCCTTTTCATGTGCCATCAGCAGAGTTCCTCGTACTGAGGTTCAGATTATGCCTTCAGCAATAACAATTGACTAATCTGAAACTGGTTCCTTGGATAGGGATTACAATAATTCCGTGTAGGTGACATGAAACAGCCAGCCCCGCCTGGAGGAGCAGCGTCCCTGTGCTGGAGTCAGCGGGACCATGCTGGCACCTTTCACTAGTCATAGATCTGGGAAAAAAAAAAAAAAAAAAAAAAAAAAAAAAAAAAAAAAAAAAAAAAAAAAAGGCAAAACCAGAGACATGCAATAACTTCATAGTGTCCAAATATCTGCCGGAACAATTGGTTTTAACACCAAAGCCTGCTGCTACAAAACTTGGAAGAAACAGGAAAGATAAAGAGAATGAAAAAAAAAAAAATCACAATATAAACAGAAAGTTGCAAAAACCTCGACTTTGCTGCTGGACAAACATAACAGAGTTTGAGTACAGAACTGATCCTGAAGAGAGGACTTCTTATATTCTCGTCTCTAGAAGCAAATAACCAAAAGACATTTTTCCATTTTCTCTAGACTAAAAAAAGTTCATTCCTATAAATTACTAGTAACACAGTCCTACTTAATCCTTAAAGTCTTTAAACATTTTGGAAACATAATGAAAGCAAAATATTTTATATTATTAAATCTAGAGATTTGTTTGTTTGAGGTTTTTTTGAACATGTAGATTTCCTCCAACTTCCTAGGAAACCAACTCTTCATAGAAATTGTGACCATTTTCTTTTCTTTTCAAAGCTGTTAAGACTGAAATGGGAAACTCATTTAAAAACCTCTTAAGAATCAGTTCCTCTTTGTTTATGCAAAGATCAGAAATAAAAGCACTGCAGTCCACCAGAAGCATTTCTATCTTTCCTCTGCGAACTGAGCAAAGACTATAAACAAAGCACCAGGAACAGGACCCACAGGTATTTTATGTTAGCAAAGCCTTGTGCTGGTACTGCAGAGTGAAACTGATTTTTAAATTAATACTTTGTGTTTGAAAATCTTACTTATGCATCTTCTATAAAATGTGATTCCCTTGACTAACAACATGTCTTCAGCAATCAGGAAGGAAAAATTAACCTAATACTAAGAATAACAGATCGAACTTGTTTTAAACAAGTGCAACTTCGTCAAACTGCAATCGTACACACCACCTGAAAAACGCATGGCTTTGATCAGCGACACCAATACACATGAGGGTTTGGTTTTGTTTGGTTTTTAAATAATATCGGTAATGGGACAGGAGGAGACTGCTGGTGTTATCACATATTGTACCCAGCACACTTCACCCACTTCAATTTAGTACTTATTAAAAATAGAAAACATTTTTGGCTGGGTTTGATAATGAATATGAATAATTAGTTGAAAAATCAGTTTAATATTTACATAGATTATAAACATGAAGTATGGGTAGAGTGAAATGGGAGAAGCTGTTGCATACATTCCTCAGAAAAACAAAATACTTTGCCTGCACAAGCAGTTGACCCAAAACTTCAATCCTCCTCTGAAAATGTCATTTACAATAATATTTCCTTTTCATTTTTATTCAGCCGAGTTAAAAGTAACTGTATGTTCGTAACTTCCAATGCAATAATTAGTTAAAATGCTGCACAGAAAAATTATGCATCCTGAAGTATAACATTCAGATGATTTAGGAAACAAAGTATGGAGAAGGTGCGAAATGGCAAAGCCTGGGGTAAAGTTTTAATGAGAACCACATTATTATAATAAGTTCTGATCATCCAATTTTAAACCAGATCTAATAGGGACTGACTCCCTCTCTCATCACTAGTTTTATTTTTCAATTCGTGTTAGTCAGCGTAACAACAACCAGATTCATTGGCTCGTCCTGTCCTGCCCAAAGGACAGATTACAGACGACACTGTTCCTTGCTTTGACATGCAGAAGAGAGAAAAATCCCAAAGGCGAGTGACAGTCCCACTGGGGGTTTTACTTGGCACACAAAGGTTAGTTAGTCTGAGTAGGAAAGTCAAGAAAAAAAGGGTAAATTACTTTCTCCTCCCCAAAAGAAATAGTTCTCAATTCAGATCTTCCAAAGACTATACAGGAATTTTTTTAAATGTGAATTAAATAGGAATTGCCAGAAACATTTTAAGTGCTAGATCAAATGCAGGCTAATTTCATAAAAGAAAAATAAATGACATAGGCATCTATCCTGAAAAGCAAAACATAATAAAGCAGAAAATCTGGGAACTGCAGTGCTAATATTTCAGGTTACCTGCTACATCCAGCTCCATGCATAAGCTGTCTGAGGCTGAGGAGAAATTTGAAAACTGTCAGCTATGTGAAGCCACTTACAAAGCTAACTTAAAACGAGTCTCATAGATGTTAGGAAGCTGAAATCTTGAATAGCGTACATAATGTGTAAAGACAGAAGAGAGAAGGGAGCACTGAATAAAGCAGCTTTATTTATTATAAAACTAAACCATAGTTAAGCACACAGGAGGGAAAGCCTGTTTTCATTTTCTGCACTACGACATTACAACGTAGCTCCTTTCCTCTGATGCTGAAAGCTTTGAAATGCATTAAGAAAACAAGCAAAAATAAACAACATTTTTCATTGTTAGTAGAGATTCCACTAAACGCTGCCTCTCCAAAACAAAAGCAGCAGCAGAAAACACCGAATAATTGCGTTTTTCTGCTCAGTGCAACAGATCTTTAGCAAGCAGCTCACTGCGAAGACGCCATTTTATCAAACCTGAAATGCAGCCAAAAGCTTAGGACGCTGTGCTGCTGCTCTCTCTCTCTGAAATGTTATGTAATAAATTGATTTAGCAGAAGCAGATGCTATTTTCTCAGGGTTACTTTCTTTTTTTTTTGGTTTTGTTTCTAAAAAGGGCTGATGGGTAATAAAATACCTGAAGAAAGGAGCCGCCCAACCATCCTAGGAGACGCTACATTGTGTGCAGAGCTGTTTCTACTCCTGCATCTACGTTCTCCAGGGCTCTCGGCTTCAATATGTCGGCTGTGTACAGTGTGAGCCTCATCCTGTAGAGCTGCCAAGAAAATCTCTCTGTGCAAGCGTGCGCCCAGACAACCTGCAAGCTCGGTCGGGCCTCGGTTGCGCTGGCTATGGAAATGCCCTTTCCTCCTCCCCCTTCCCTCGCTCCGCTCCTTAACTCTAGGTGAAGGTATCAACAGAGTAGGATTTTTAAGCTTTGATTATCTAATTGCAGCTGACACTAAACCGATCTTCCTTCCTCTTTAAATTCTTTCAACTGTCACAAAACATTTTCACTTCAGGACCCAGCTACAATTAGCACCCTAGCTGCTTTCCTCCCGCTTTTGAAAGTCAGCCAAGGGAAGGCACTGCCGACTGCCTGCACACTGCCTGCACGGGCAGCAGCTGTCCTCCTGCCTGCCCCAACACAGCTCCTGCCCTCTGCCTGCCATCCCCCTGCCTGTCCTCCTGCCCCCAACCACAGCTCCTGCCCCA
>WKFP01014390.1:698906-754727 GCA_011057875.1 Pterocles orientalis
CCAACCACAGCTCCTGCCCGCTGCCCACCGTCCTCCTGCCCCCCCAACCACAGCTCCTGCCCCCTGCCCGCCATCCTCCTGCCTGCCCCGACAGCAGCTCCCATCGCTTGGGGCGAGCAGCAGCCCCAAGTCCCAGATGTACACTGGCACGCTGCCAAGCCCTTAATGACTTCCCTGCCTCTGTCTAAAAAAGCTCCAAGTGGCAAACATGCGAGCGCATTAATCAAAGGCGCTGTTGTTTATAAACGCGGAGGAGCGCTGCCCCAAACAATGCAGCACGGAGCAGGGCGCGCTCTGCCTCCTGCAGAAGCAGGGACCCACCATCTTTTAACAACCGCAGGCTGGAGAAGCCCAGTTCTCAAGACACACGATCACAGGGTGTGAAGAGAAGCAGGGGGCTGCTGAATATTTTCAGGACCTAAATATCATCACAAATTCTGAGCACACACGCAGAGAACTTTTATCAATGCACATACACAAATCTCACAGGACGATTTACACACAACCTTCCAGTATGCCCAATACACTCCTTTACAATTATTTCCCTTTCTCACTTCCTTGCTCTTCTTCCTCCTCCTCCTATCTGCCCCAAATACATAATAATTACTCAGTAAATGGAGCACGTTTTAAATTTGCTGTTTCAATTCTTGTCAGGTGTTCATCTGAGCACACACAACCCATGTCTCTTTAAAGGTTTGGCTGCATTCTCAGAATTGCTGCCACTTCACTACCAAAGCACAATCGCTGCTGCTATTCTTGGCTCAAGAACTGTTCCACTGAAGTACTCCCGAAAATAGTTGGTTTTCTTCTGAAGACATTTATTCTCTGTTCCTTTGCAATAGTGTCTCAATACTGGATGGGTTTAACCGCATTTTAAACAAAACAGAAGAATGAAAATTAAATCAGGTTGGTTTTGTTTCCATTCAGAAAATGATTTCAAATGCAACCAGAAACTAAGCTTGAAAGTCAATTTTGCGATAATTTAAAGTGAAAATATTATTGCAGTTTATTACATTCCTTTAATACCAGCTATACATAATAAAATTTCCATCAGTTAAAATGATATGTCAAAACTGGAAGAGAACATAGATACTTTCCCATGTTCCTAGTATTTTTCTTATTAACAACATAAACTTCCTGCAATCAACTTCAATTTAGGGAGGCAGGTGCTTGTAAGGGCACCAAACCCAGGGGACTCTCTTTACCACACAGGGGATGTGGGAAGGCAATGCAGAACCCCAAGGAGAGGTCAGAGCCCACACCAAAGGCTGGAAGCAAAATAAAGCACAGCTCCCACTCCAGCCCAAGCTGGTGGATGAGCGGCTGTTCCCTTCCACATGCCACGTTCTGTAGCAACCTCGACAGGGCATGTGTCTGATAAATGTGAAATCCTTAGATACCTGAAGACTAAAAAAAGGGGGTTTGAGAGGTTACGCAGACCACTCACCTGACCTAAGCAACTGTTCTTCTCTCTTGCACAGTTCTAAAGGCACAGAAATAGCTTCTCTGGTTATTTTTTCTAGGATCATTCCAGCAGATTACTCTGACTGGTTTGTAATTCCTCAGTCTCTCTTTCTCACCTTTTAATATCAGTTGTTTTATTTTCCGTTTTCTAGTCCTCAAACTCTGAAAGAATGCCACCAAGTCAAGATTGCACCAACCCATCCTCAATATAGTCTACTGTGAATTTAATAACTTCCAGACAATTTTATATTTTATAATTTTCAGCTGACATTACTCTCTTTCTGCCCTTCCCAAGGACCAAACTCCTATTTCCCTGTCCCTTTGACCTTAGGTAGTTGCTTTCTACCTTTTACTTCTCCACCATCAGAGACAAGCCCTGCTACTCGGTCTCCTCACATGCTTTGTCAGAGAACTGCCATCTGCACATTTTAATAACTCGCCAGACTCTGTCTCCTGACCTTTTTCCCCAGACACCTGGGCAGTTTGTGTATCTGGCCATCACCAGAGCACAGTCTGCAGCGAAACTGGAGGCAGGGTGCAAGTCTACTGATTCCAAAGCAAAAGCCCGTGGCCTTTGAGTCATCACGTTTTTGCACCGTCCCACTCTTTGAAAGTGAGGACAGCAAAATTACAAAGGCACCTCAGTTATTTATCCTTTTACAGATTTCAGTTTTTCCTTCTGCCACTGAAAAATTCTAATCACTGTCAAATAGATTTGAAGCAGCAGATTTATTTTTCACACTCTGCTGCCTGATGTCAGATAACATACACAATGTAGAAAAATTCAATACAAAGATTAGTTTAGTGATGAGTTTTTACCATCATTTTTCATTCATAATGCTACACACAGCTTCCTACTTCTCTTACCTATATTCAAAGCTTTATATGAAATTTTTGAAAATCTACCCGGGGGACAAAACTCTTTACTAGCCGACAGTCACTTCCCACAGACGTTCCCATTGCTGCATTTCAGAAAACGTTCATCGCTCAGGGCTACATCCCAACAGTGCCTACTGCCTAGATCCCATCTCCATGTTACATTTTTGTCCTTGTACAATTTTTTTTTTAGGTTCTTTTTTGCCTAAATATACACCTGTCACTAGTGACCTTTGGTAACGCTGCCCGATTTCCAGGGAGCTGCACCAAATGCTAAACAAATCCCTGAGGAACAACATGAGAGGAAACAAACACAAACACCACTTCTGCAGCCTCTGGTGGTACCCGAACATCCCTTTACAACACTAATTTGACGAGACTATTGGCAAAAGATGGAATCAAAACCAACTCTGGTAATTTCCATATTTTTTTAAAGAAAGGCATAACATCAAACGATCCACTAGTAGGAAAACTTTTACACAGACACATTGCAGAGATGTTGTGGGTAGTGATGAGCTGCACAGTGAACTGCTCTGCAAATTATGGCCAACAGTTAGTCAAGGGATGTGAAAATGGAAAGCTGTGAGGAGTTTTATTGCAGATAAATATTATGTGTTTGCTATATGCAGTTCCCTTGCACAGCAGTACTATAAACAGCCAGTTCTTGTGCTCACAAAGAAACATCGCCGTGGCTGGTTTCTTCATTCAAGATCAACAGCCGTGATACAACAAAGCACATCTTCCAGGTATTATGTAGTCAACTTTAAAAAAAAGTGTATTTCATACATAAAGTGTGAAATTATATACATAGAAAGTGTGCAAACAAGATGAATAAATACACTATCTAATCCCTGATTTCTGCCTTATAGCATTTAATGTTGTAACAATTACATACAAAACCCACTGCTTACGGAAGATCCAGAATAAATCAATGTCTGAAGTGTCTGGTTTTAATTCTGTCACTTTCCAACTAAAAGCAAAACCACAGTAATGTTTTGTCAAAGATATTCTGTTAATGGAATTACAGAGTATGGGCCCAAAGAGATAAAGTTCAGCAAAGAATTTCCATAAAGGCAGTATTCACATGCGCTATATTTATCAAAAAAATCAGCCTGTTTGCCATGCCTCCAGGAAATCAAGCTAAATCTTATTTCAAACCTTTGAAATGAGACTTTTTTCAGAACTACTTTTGCATACACATGCCTCACCTACAGCCATCACAAAGTACAATAAGCTAGACTGGGCAATTGTTCAAACACGTTTGGCATGAAGGTCACTACTACTTTGCTAGATCTGATGAAACAACTGTATGTCAAAGCTTATCTGTGTTTTCCAACTATACTGCCTGGTTTTAGAAGAGATATTACCTATCCCTAAAACTTTTCTCCAAATTTGACTGTACAACTGTACAAAACTGCCCTCTCAGAAGGAACTCTGAAGTAACCCACAGTTAATGACTGGATGTTTGAAACTAGATGTTAACAGTAAGCAGTTGTTCTTAATCCTGCCTGCTAAAAAACATTATCAACAAGAAAGTTAATTCAATCAGATTTATAAGAAGAATTAACCTGCCACAGAACGGCACCCAGAAACTTCTAACTGTCCACAGCACTTACTTCAACGTGCACAGACCATGCCACAAGCGTGAATATGCAAACTGCAGCTGGAGAAATCTTGAATCATAAAACAAAACTTCCAGCTTCATAGAAAAGAAGTTCAGCAAAGAATCTGGCATCAGCCCACAGCAGGAAAATAAATCTCTAACTGCTGTCAAATTCTCACTTCCCAGAAAACAACAGAGAGAACAAATTAAAAGCGTAACTCTTTGGTTTCCACAGCGCTTGCGTGTTTTCTCATTTTGACTACTGCATGAGTGACCTGCTTTCATTTCTTTTTAGACTTTGAAAACATATGTTTGGATCCATTCCACAACACACTCTACTCTCCAACACAAAAGAAGTGCAGAAGTTTCACCACGACTCCTGCAGGACATGGTGCATTTCTGTTTGAGATGATGGATGTTGGTTTCACATCGCTGAATTGCAGAAAAGCGAAACAGATCTTCAAGAAAAAACAGATTACTTCTTTTGATCTTTGTTCTTAGAAGCATCAAACACACAGTGCTTGCCTGGAGACTCCTATACAAACTTCATGATTTGTAAAGAAACAAAGAAGGATATATTAGTTGTTATTTGTAATCTCCCATGGTAGCCTCCAGAAATTACCTTAATTCTTGTAGATCATATGGCAAAAGGACCATTCCATTAACACCACACACCTTAACGAGGGAAGTTAACTATTGACCACATTTATTGGAGTTAGTTGACAAAGGGGGGCAGAGATAAAAAGCTCCATCTTCAAATGAAAACAAACTATAACAAGTATTAGAACACTGCCCATAAATTACAGATACAGCTTTCCTTCAGTGTAATCCTGAAAAGGACTACAGAGCGGCACGTCAAGAACAAGCTTTGTAGCTCAGGAGAAAGGTTCCAGAAAAACAACTATTCTACAGAAGATGCTCTGAAGTACTACAGAAAATAGTTTCATAATAGGTAACAATTAATAAAGTCTGTTTTCAACAGATAAAATTTCTAAAATATTCCATACAATTTGAAATGTTTAAATTCCTCCTCTAACAGTTTGTCTAGTCAATATTTTAGAGATTACCTTAAAAGAGAAACAAAAAATCACTACTCTCATCCACTTGAGTGATATTTTCAGATGATAAACCTGACAAAGAATATATTAGTGGTCATTAATTCCCACTTGCCTTACGTTGGCAGAACATCCTTTGTAATTCATGACACTGCAGTTAGAGTTCTGATAAGTGTTTCAGATAGGCCAAGGCAGTAGATAAGAGAGGCTGCTGATAAGAGAATAAAGAGATAAAATAGTGCGATTTCTACAGTGAAGAGGCTGGCAACGCCTCTCTAACAGCCCTCCTTGTATCCAAGTAGTTACAGATCAGGCCTGGAAGGAACGCGGTTGTATAATTTCAAGTTAATTATGAAGGAATATGACCCTACAAAAATAAAAGCTGCAGACACAAATTTACATCAAGCATCTTCTGGATACACAATGTTAGCTTACAGGGATTCAGGCTCTTCGATTAGGACCAGGTCATCCATCCAGAGAAAGCTGCTATTGTTCATCATAAGTATGAAGAAGCCACATACGGAGACTTGCACGGGCAGAATCCAGTACAGATCTGACAAGCTCTGGTTAGGCAATCGGGTTACCAGAGAGCGACAGAGCCCCAAGCACCGATTACTATTGACTGACTGCCTCTAGCCTTTGACCATGTCTAACAATGACCATGAAGTGATCACTCTTCTACAGCGCAGGTGCTGTTCAGGCTGACACAATTCCTGTTTATCCATGGATCAGGTACCCACACCGATTCTTCTGGACAACTTCAATTATTCTGTTCCTTCACTTCCCCAGAGAACTTTTACTTGCAAAGACAGTAAATGAAATACCCAGGGAACCACAGACAGACATTTACAGGAATACAGTTCCTGCTGATGGTAAGAGGAGGAAAGTGAAAAGTTTCCTTCTGACAACATATCGCTCAGTCAGAATCCACATGTTTAAAATTCTTTATTTTCATAGTCACAAAAATGTGACCCAGTTTGAATAAAATTTCATGGAAAATTAATAAATTAAGTGCTGGAGTCTTTCAGGATACAGAAACCCAGATATTTTTTTTTCTAAGGCTAACAGTTACTCAAATCTAACAGCTGAGATGAAAAGGTTTTGGCCTTCCCTGAATACACTTCTTACTTCCCTGGTTTTATGCTCATCAAGGTGAAGATGAAGCCACTATGAGAGACCAAATAAGACTGTCAATATCTGTATTTCACGGCTACAAAGGTCTCTCAGGAGTGAGATACGCCACACTCCTCTCTCGGCCTCACAAAGCAGCCAGGCACACAGCTGTTGTCATTACAAACTGAGCTAGAGAGGCTTATGGTTTTGTTTTTTTTCCTCCTGTAGCCATTTTTAGTTAGTAAACGAACTGATGCTCCACCTGCTGGAAAGAGAAATAAACGAGCTCTGGTATTCAGCAAGTCCTTTCTATGAAGAAGATGCAACCATTCAAGTCTCAAAACACAGCCTCTTGCCGTCAGCAGACAAAAGAGTAGGCAAGGATTTAGCTTGTTGGATTCTCCTCCCTGCTCCAAGAGCTGTACGTGGATTTTCAGGTCTTTGACGGTTTTTGCTTTGACTTTACATAGCAAACAACCACCTGACAATTTTGACTCTGTGCACTAATTGCTTTCAAGTAATACTTTTGATAAGAATTTGATATAGGTTAACTTGTCTTGTGCAATATGGAATCTAATATGAAGCTGAAAAGCTGCTGCACTCCTCCTTCCTCTCACTTGTACTAGCTTTGACTGTATTCTGATTTTTTTCCAACCGTGAGAGAAAAGCAGCAAAAGAGTAAAAAAGCAAAGTAATTCAACAGTGTAAAACATATGGTGATAGTTGCCAGGCTGACAAAATACAGACACAAGTGCTTACTTGTGCTTAGGAAGTTAAAATAGGAATCAGGAAAAGAGGTCTAATACCTCAAGGTACAAATGCATCTGGCAAGATCAAAGCCAGACAGCTAGTACTATACTCTTACAAGCTAAGTTCTTTTCTGGATTACGTTATGATTTATGGTGGACTTGTTCCATGATTTACAGTATGCTTCTTAAAGATCAAACAAACTCTTCAGAGACGTCTGTAATGATGCTTGGAAGAAGCCGAATACTGCCCCTCAGCCAGCCTCAGCCACTTGACTTGACCTCTATCTACCATATAAATAATTACTAGATTTCTGAAAATAAAATAATAAACATCTACATATATCTATATACACATATTTATATACTTAGATGTACAAATATATGTAAAAATGAACACTAGCCCGAGGGCTAACAAACATCTCCACATCAAAAAGAAGCCATAGATGTCAGCCACCATCCCTGCCAAACTGTTATTTGCAAAGATGAGAAAGAATACTGCTCCAACTGGTAGAAACCGATTACTTTCCATCTCACTAAAGCCAAATACTCAATAACACAGAAGTAGAACCTCTTCCCCTCCCTAAAACCCCAACATTTTAAGTAAATAAACAGTTGTTCTCTTTGGCTTTTTCAGATTTGTGTTTCTGGGGAATAGGGGAATAATATTTTCAAATTTATCTAGTTTCTGAGACAGATGATTTTCTTATCTAACTAAAACTTCTAAGGACAACACCACATAATTTTCTCTGCTGGAGTTCAGTATCACAGCAGGAAGTACAGCAAAAATAGTGAAAGATTCACTAATGCCCACAGGGAAAAACTGCAGACAGTTCAGATCCAAATTTTGTGATGTCTGACAGCATTAATGAGTGATAACGAGCAACACTCGAGATCATACAGAAACTACTAACATTCGAGCTATCAAAAACCCTCTTGTGACTTAGTCCAGATAACTTTCCCTAAGCCACAGATAACTGTACCTTAGAACACTCCCTGCTTTGCCCAACACGACATGCATACAGAGCAGTGATGGAAAAGGTGATTTATACCCATCACTGACTGAGCTCATCTCCACCATAAAAGGTAAACAAACCCTAGCACAAAAGGGGCAATGAGAAGAAGGCTGCTTCCTATTTTCTCATTAGCAGCTCCAGGGGAAAAAAGGTAGGTAAGAGACTTACTCCTCAACCCGCTATTTCCAATAGCCAAAGGAAGGTCAGTGTGTCTGTCTGCAAAGGATGGCACAAAGTGGCAGAAAGCCCTAGGACACACAGCTACCTTCCCCAAAGTATTGTTTTACTAATGTGAAAATAACATTTGAGAGCATAAGCAAGTAAGGGCACAAAAGTGTCCCAACACAACATATGCAAAGTTGGTATTTTTTGATTTACCTATAACTATATGCGAAACTCTCTTTAAAGAACATTAAAATTGCCAAAATTATAGTCAAACACTTGGAAATACCCAAATTAACAATGCTTCTGTAAGAATGATAACTAAAGGAATATTTACATTTCCTGAAGTTCATATCCATTATAACTATCAAAAGAAACAGAAAAAAAATGAAAAAAAGACCCCACTGGTCTGAGCATCTAAATAAATATGAAAGCTTTTTAGAACTGCATCCTAGAAGTAATACAATATGTTCTGTAAGAAAAAGAGCAACAACACACATTTCACTTTAAATCCTGTTATTTTAAGACAATTCTTAACATTCCTTAAGTTTTTGCAACACCTGTGCCAACAGTGGAGGGCATGACTACATGAAGAACCAGTCCACGTGCCACTGGCTTTCGATTCTTACCTGTTTGGGTCTTACTGGGATGATGTTGTCCACCCGCTCCTTGCTGTGGAGGAGGACTCGCCCCTGCTTGTCCAGTACCTTGTGCTGGGCTGGTGCCGGTCAGAGTCCCCGTAGGCAGTGGCTGACCCCGCTTTAGGAGCTGCTTCTGTTCTTGCTGGCGGAAGCGTGGAGGCACCTCACGAGGCAGGTAACGGGACGCAGCTGGCTGCTGCCCATTAGCAGCCGCACGCTTGCCATTGCTGCTGTTGGTAATAGTGCTGGTGGAAGTACTGGTACCGGTACCGGCAGGTTGGGGCTGGCTTAAACTGGTCTTAATAGGTTCTGGCACTACATTAAAAAAAAACAAAACCAAAAATTGCTTTAATATCAGAAAAGTTGTGGGAGGTTTTTTTCTGTAACGGAGTAAAGGGACAATGAAGTTTTTCAGTCTCTCAAACAACAGTTGGCAAAACATGGACTGTAAAATACATAAAATAGCATTCTAAATAGAGAAGCGTTATGACCAGGACTAGTTTACTATGTATGTAGCCTCCTGAAACATTTGATGTGACAATTTTGAAATCTACGTTTAAGAACTCTGATTTTATACGGCTGTAAAGTTCATGTACCAGAACACAGCTGATAACGGCTTCACAGCCAGCTCTTGGCGAGAGCCGACCCAGCTAACCGGCCAACCCAGCGCAGCCCCCAGCCTCATCTCACACACCCCCCACTTCCCAGGCTGTATCAGAAGTGAGCAGCACAGAACCCCGAAGTTGTTGATTGTATCTGGAACCGACTGCAGGAGAAGAGGAGAGAGCACGCAGGCTGAACACTGAGCAATCTCCATCCTCACAGCCAAGTTCACGGCAACGCTCAGACGGCTCCCGTATACACCAACGTGTGTCCATGTGTGCGGCTGGGTGTTTATACCGAATATGATTTAGGAAAGTACAAGACTAAGAAGGAAAACACTGATTTCCTATTAACTCCACAATGCAGCAAGTGAAAAAACTTCTTAGACATTTTCACTTCCAGCATTTCTAAGACATCTTGGATTGTTCTCAAAACCAGATATCTAAGCACACTTACCCTAAAACAGTAAATAGAAGTAATAAAGATGGCTAGAAATAATTGTTGTTATGCTCAAACAACATGCAGAAAAATCTACAGGAAACAGTGGCACAGAGTAAACCTTTACTTTTTTTTTAGACTGGGAGAGTTACTAGGACACAGAAAGTAGCATGCTGGGAAATTAGAATTTCAGAAAATTAATTCAATTGAAAAGGAGTGTATATAAAAGGTGGGGAAAAGTTTCCAGATAATGAAAAGCTGTAAGAAAAGTTTCCAAGTAAAGATTAACTGTGTTTTACTAGTCTGCAGACACATATGCAAATACTTTGTACCTACAATAATGCACAAATACATTCTCTGTATTAGGATTAAAAAAAAAAAACAAACACCAAACTTGCAGGCAATTTCTTCAATAATGATTTTCAAGGACTTAAAAAATATGGGGCTTATCTTTTCAAAATTATGATTAAAACTCTAATCATAATTAGTTCCTTTCACTGTCAAAGTGTGGATGACTTGCACACTCTTTTGCCAGAACAAGTCTATTTTGGGGGGATTTTTTTTTAATCCAGTGCCTTACAAAAACACCAAGTTTTCATATCCCACTGCAGAGCACAAGAACTATTGCTGCACTTTGTGAAGGCACGTACCAATGTTTCTCTGCAGAGCACTTCTTATTTATAACCTGACCCTGAATATAGCAAAAAAGGAACTTTGAATATAAAAAAAAAGGAAAAGTTATCAGTAACATCTGAACAGCAGAGAATAAAACCTTCTTTACCTTTTCAAGATATATCACCAGCTTCGGAAATGAACAGTTTATCCTAACTGACAATTTAAAAAGTAGATGAAAAATGTCACAAAATGCAGAATAATTCATTTCAAATATCAAATCTGCATATTCAACACGTATGAGAAAACTGCTTTGTTCCCACAATATACATAAATCTGTCACCCGTATGATATAAAATATTACTGAGCTTTAATGGGTCTTTTTTCAGTTCCTGTTCACTGTACCACTGCACCTGGCCTCTACAGAAGCTGTACCACAGCCTAGGAACGAAGCTGATCCCCTCACTGGCAGCAGTCCCCCGGAGATGAAGCCCCCTCCAGCCCTCTCTGGACAGCCTGCCATGGGGCACACACAGCTTCTGTGGGTCACCCCCACTGTCCCCCTGGCAGGGACCAAGCCTGCGGCACCAAGCACAGGCTCAGGCTCCCGCGGCCCCTCGTGCTGGGTTTGGGAAGGCTGCACACCCTTGGGCGGGTGTGTGCGCATGTCCAGGCGCCTGTTAGCCAAACCCGAAATTGTATCAGAGCCAACTCCTGTTGAGCTTTGCTTGCTTTGACAAACTGAAAGGATAATTGAAATAGTATCACTTCTTATGTTTCTGAACAAAGCGTTTCCATTTCATTTGGGAGATGGAGAAAGGAGAAAATTAGAGATCTTGGTGTATTATTACTACTGCTAGTGTCACTACTGCTGCTATTATTATTACACAGATGTAACGTTTACCTACTACTCTTATTACAAAGGTGGAAGCATTTACAAACATCAAAATTTGAAGTACACACTACTTCTGCAAAGGATGAAGCTGTATGTGATTTGCCCACGGCCACACGATTCACAAGGAGCACTCCAGACACAGTCTGATCTACCAAAACCAACAAACCACTTCAGTCGGAAAGCTTCTCCGACTCGGGTGACAGACCAGCCACCCAAACCTTGGGCCACCAGACCAGAGGGGACCCCAGGGAAGAAGAAGGTCCCAATCTGCTGGGAAAAAAGGCTGGAAGGGACAACAGCACGGCAGAGCGTGGAAGTACAGCCTTCTTTGGTTTGCTTATTTAACTAAGAAATGATTTTTCCATGGAATTTTAAAAGTGTGCAAGAGAATTAAAACCACTAACTGGCACAATGCCAGTGGAGTTAATACTTGTCTGACCCTGAGGTTTTCTGAAGGAATATTAATTAATTGGAAACGTATTTCAGAGAGCAAGGCAGGCTGCTTTTTAAAAAGCATTACATTCACAATACTGGATATATATATAAACTGCATCTGATACTTCCAAATAGGGGTGCACGTATATATACACACACACAAACCATCTCTAATGCAAGTCATAGAACACACAACACCTTTTGCTTTAATGTAATTTAACAAAGCTGTTTCATCACAAAGGTGTGGCCAGAGAAACCCTCTTTCAGTGTTAGAAACGTTTCCCTCTACATATCTGAATCACAGATGAGAGAAAAGAACAAAGAAAACCAAAATATCAAACACACTGTACTTGAGAATAAAAATTATTTCTGCATATTAGTATTACTGGTTTTTCTCTAATCAACACAGTGAAGTGTTTTTTATTTTGTACATCAAAATCTCTTCAAGACTAGTTATAGGGAAGCTGTTGCAAGAATACTGCGTATATGTATCATGGTAGCTGGAAAATAACCCTTTAATTACACCACTGACAGGAAAAAAAGCAGAAAGAGTGAACAAACATCACAGGAATGGGCTTGATTCCCAAATTCCAGCTTCATATCAGGCTAGAATTCAGCCTTCAAATATAGCAATAATATTTGGGGAATAGATGTTATAAAGACAATACGACTGGATTCTTCGAGAAAACTCAACACCTATTTACTACCGTCATCTTCAGCAATGTTTAAGCAGCAGTTCCCATTTGATATGCACTGAGAGAAACACCTACCGTTCAAAGTGTCTACATTAGATTTCCTAATTATTAATTGTCAGGCGATATTTGCTCTAAGGGAGCCTTTATAAACCATTTAAACATTCTCCTTCCAGAAACAGATGCATATTGAGCTGATGGCTATCCGTTGCAGAACATACAACTTCCAAAGACATAATATTTTAGCAAACTGCAGGCGAAAAAAGCAAACCAGACAGCAGCCTTCTGCACAGAGCACAGCACCGCCCGCGGTCAGCAGGGGCTGCCTGGAACACTGATGCTCTGTGCGCTATACATTTAATCAGCCCCAAGGGCCAAGCTGCCAATCTATAGAGAGCCCTTGCCAGTCCCTGCAGGAGCAGCCTGTCGACCCTTTCACCTGAAAGTAATACGCTGTCACGGCTCATGGTATGTGGGCAGCTGCTGGAAATCCAGGAATTCAAATGTAGCCTTTCTGGCTAAATTTGCTGTAATGCTAAAAATATTATTTAAAATGTATGGAGGAAAGGATTTAATCCAAAGTGCTTTTCATAACTGGCACATGATTAAAGAGCTAAAGCAGAAACATTTAAGTAGAAAGCCTCTTGCAAAAATACAATTAAAGGCATAAAATGAAAGCCTTGAGATTGCTTGCTCTTAAGATGTTTGTGATGGGTATCTGCTTATTCTACATTCTGAGAGCTGTACATACACTAAACAATGAGCTTGCTTGTAATAATTATCAGTACTTAATGGTATCTAAACTTCTTAATCCAATTTTACCCAAACAAATCCAATAATTACTCCATATGCTTTTTAATGATTACAATCTCGGGAATCCCAACTGCATAAAAAAGTGTTACGAGCAATTGTAGGTGGATTTTATTAATATAATGAATAGGATCAGTCTAACAGATTTCAATTACAACAATAGCTTTTAAGTACATTTCTATGACATAAGTAAAGAACACGCATAAATGAAAGAAACTGGTTAAGCCACATAATACTGATTTATGGCAGCTTCTTCCTTTCATTCACCTCATTAACATTTCTCTGTATTTCAGAATCCCCCACTCCAGCTCTGTAACACTTGCATTTCTAAAGCCTTCAAGGACCAGACATTCCAGAAGAGAAACAGTTAAACCCAGAAATGCATTCTTGGCTGCTACTGTGACAGGATTTATTTACAGCTTCTATTAAACACAGCAGCTCCATTACAAAGTGCTGGATGTGAGAAGAATTTTTGATTATACAATGCCAATGCTTCACTGCGTTAAACATATCATGCCAGTGTATTATTTTTTTTCCTTCAGCAATTCGTTCAGGTCATTGTTTGATGGGTTTATGAATTCATTACAGGAAACAGATGGATCCCATAATTCAGAGCTATTCTCCCAGCCAATCATATGGGCATTTTTTTTTCTCATCTTGCTCCCCCCTCCAAATCAACCTTAATGAATCCACTTCCTCCATGTCCAATTCCCCACGCGTACACACTGTAGCGACAACTGGTGCTTATTAAAACAACCTCCGAACACTAAATGCTTTCAAAATAAAGCTGAACAGGAGCATGCTCACACACAGACACCCCATGAAGTCAGACAGAGAGACATGAACTTACCCAAGTCAGGCAAAGAGAATCAAAACACAGAGGATTGTAGAGGGCAAAAACAGATGTCCTGATCAGTAAGAAAACCATTTTTATATGCTGAAAAAAGACTTTCTTTAGAAAAAAAAAATGTTGCCCCCCCAATCTACTTTCAAAGGATGAATTTTCATTTGGCAAATTACCTCCTTTGTCTCCTAAGCGCTGGTATTTTTATCCACAGTGACATCTACTGGCAAAAGTAAAGGTATTTCAGTAAACTACTGCCTAAAAACCTACTACCTAGGATTGCTACACAGAAGTGGGTAATTTTCTGTCTGGATCTACTGTTCTCCCAAGCACACAAACTTCTCCTGAAAAAAACTGCAGAAAAGTTACAGCCAAGTTACTGCAGAAAAGTCTAAAGCCAAGAGAAATCCCAAAATTATTTTTCAATAGTACTTACAGGCGCTTTAAAACTGTAACCAGAAGCTATAGTTTGACACCAAATCCCACATTCAGGGTTGAAAGTAGAAATATATGCAGCATTATGGCCTTAGAACTATAACAACATTTATTTTAAGAAACACTTTGATTTTGTACAAATTCCTGAACATATCATTTACTTAATATTCAGAACAAATTAAATCTTTTCCTGGTTTCATTTTATTCCCCCCTCCACTTGACCTCCTAGCTAACCACAGCGCATCTTCTCCTGCTTCCTCTTCCAGCCGCCTCCTCTCCACTTCCTCCCCTTGACTTTTGCAGTGTTTCCTGCCTCTTTCCTTAATCTTTCAACATCGCACTTACAGAACCTCTCACCATAACCTGCCTTTTGCGATGGTCTCTACAGACTTCTCTCACTTTTACTAACTTAGACTTTCTACACAGAACTTGAATTTCTTTGCCAGGAAATTTGAAGTCACACTAGGAATTAACAGGAAGCTGCAAAGTTCATGGAAAACCTCAAAATCAATTGTCAGTGTTTCTCAACCACCTTTGTAACTCAATTTTGCCTAATTTAGTGGCAGGAGATAACCAAGGAAGTTCCTTGAAAAGACATCTAATCCCTCACCCCTGCTCCAGCCTCCTCTCTGCTTGAGGAGGAGTGATGGTGGATGTGTGGACATACAGCCAGTCCCAGCCTCACGCCTCCAGAATCAGCTCCAGTTCTTAGTAACTGTGATTCCCTATATATTATCTAAACTGCAACTGATTAAAATCTGTATTTTAATGCATTGTCATACACTGCGTAATTGAAACAGCCAGAGCTTACAACTCCAGGAAAAAAAAAAAAAAAAAAAAAAAAAAGAAATCGAAGCACTGAATACACATCCACCCATCCAGAACGGCATCGGCTGATCACATTTGAAAAGTCTTTTTACAACAACAGGAGAAAAAGCAGGTTTTAAAAATTGATTGTGCAAAAGACAGACATTTTATTCAGAAAATACCTACCAGTGAGGGCTTTCTTGGTTGCTCTGGAGTAGTTTCAAAGTCATGTTTACCAATACGTTCCCTGGCTGACGGAGCTCTCCAACCCTAAATAAATGGTTCTGGTTTCGTGCGGGAAGTTATCTATGCAGGATGAATTCAAACCCCACTCTGCAGCTCCCAGTCTGATTGATCCGCTCATCCGAACGCATTTCACAGGCTTCATCAAGATAGGAGCATAATTTATTCTAAAACTATATTCAGACATATAATCACTGCATGAAGTTAGCAGATAACTACCCACCCTAAACTGATATGTGCTGAACTTTATTTGTTATCTATTCAGTGGATTGCACTTCAGTCAAAAATTAATTCCCAATTTTGATGCTGGGAAACCTCCTTTGAAAACATGTCATCCAGAAAGATTTTACAACCATCTGTGGGAAGCCAATATTTTATGAGGAAATCATAATAACTTTCAGAGCCCACAGTGACAAGTCAGTCGCAAATCATCTTCCCACAAGTGAGACTTCCATATTACCTCTCAGAAATTAAAGGTTTTATTTTAACCTTCATTCCTGGATCTGCTAGAAGCATATAAATATTAAAGTAAGCTGGAAAGTATATTCCATTCAGTACTTCACCATTTTCGAAGCACTAAACATTCTTTTCTTAAACAGACATTGGTGTTAACAGCACCGTGGCTGGTTCAAAGCTCTGCGACAGTTGACTGGTCAGCTGGCAGACTAGCCAGAATAGATAACCATTAAATTCACACTAAAGGCATTCCTCAAGACCACAGCAGATAGGAGGGAAAGGGAAGCAATGGCATAAATCAAGGCACTGTCCTGCACCCCGCTGCACATCTCAAAGAACCTCTGTGGAGCTCCTACCAAATCTGGCCAGGGCTGGCAAGGAACTCCCAAAGCCAAACGGGGACCAAGTCAGGAATATACAACCCCATCTCATAAGCCTCATTTCCTTAGGAAATTAGGCCAAAAACATACCCAAAAATGTATTTATTAGAGCATTTTTCCATTGTTTTACATAACATGTCTCTAGAACTATGAACCTGTGCTGTTTTTTGCAGAAGTTAATATTGACAAATTCTGTATCAATGAAGAGGAGAGAGTAGAAAACTTTTGGGGAAAATTAATGGGCAGTAACAGGAAAAATTAAACAAATTATAACTTCATAAATCATGGAGTAATGGAAGAATTTAAATACTTGACTTAATATACTTTAAACCATCTCAGTTACTGATGGAGACCCATACAACATCCCTACAATGTAAGGGCCTCGCATTAAGAGGCCATGCAGACAAAACCTCTCCACATCACCAGCACAAAAGCTTGTGACCTGCTTTCTATTAGTCCTTGTGCCTTCAGAGGTAATTCCACATTCTTCCCACATACTTCCCTACCCACACTCACACTGTTTACTCTCTTGCCCTTCTTTTTCTCTTTTCTCTGCATCCTAGGGTCCTGACAGCATCCGCATGTTTCAAGCCTGTCTTAACAAACCCACCGTTGCCCCCTCTTGTCTTCCTAACTCCGCCCCTCTCCACAGCAGCTCTCAAGCTAACCTGTCTCTGGAAACTGAGCTGTAAGAACTGCTGAGATGTCTAATGGTTTTTCCTTAGCTAGACCTTGGTGTCTCAATACACCCGCTTTATCAGAAACATTTGAGATAGCCATGCTTTCCTTGAATCTGTCCCTTGCTAGCTCTTAATAATCTTTTTCTCATATTCTTCTGTTTTTCTTCCTAATCCAATTAAGTACAGGTGTTACCTTCGTAACTGTTGGCTTTATGCAAAGGTATGAAATAGAGAAACATTCAGGACTTCATCCACCACCTACCTCTCTCAATTTTGACTCCAGAGCAGCACATGGACAAATCCAGCTGCCCCCGAACTCCTACCCTGACACTCATTCGATCCTCCCTCCGCTCAGACCCAGTCATCTGCTTCAGTTCAACAAATTCTACTTGTTTTCTCTCATTTTCCATCCGTGTCCCACCATCTAAAGCTCCCTCTATACATCTTAACTTCATAATGGCTTCTGACATGAAATTCTTACTTGATATTGACATAAGCAAATTGGGGAAATGTAAGCTAAATGTGAAATTGGTTGAAATGTTCTCTGGGAGAATCAGTGGCTTGCTGTCAAAACAGAAGTATGTTTCGGAATAGATTCCACAGGGACTTGATCTGAGCCTACGCTGTTCAATATATTCGTTAACAACTGGATGATGGACTAGAGAATACCCTTATTAAATCTGCAAATGACACCAAGCTAGGGAGAAGGAACATGGAGTGATCAGATTGCTGCGTGATAGGATCAGAACTCAGCAATGATAAACTGGACAGGTGTGAAAGAAGCAACTGCAATGCAATAAGGCAGGAAGAATTAAATGCAGAACAGCAAACAACTCACCCCATAGCAGTTCTGCAGAAAAAGATGCAATGTTTTAGCAGATCACAAATGAAAGAGAAGTAAAAAGATCAGGTTACTGTAAGAAGACAAGCGTTGGAATAAATAACCAGCTATGAGGCTCAAAGTAACCCTTCTGCTTCAGTCTGGCATCTTAAAGCCTCCACTGAAGCACTGCCTGCACCCACGGTTGACCACCTCTCCTCAGAAAGAGTTGCACCACCTGGAAAGAGTACAAAGGAAACGGGAATCTAGAAACATGAACTATCAGACAGAAGGCAAAGAAATAGTTCAGTCTGGAAGACACCGGGTACACAAAGTAAAAAAAGAAAAAAATATAAAGGAAGAGGCAGAAATAATTTGCTCCATCCCACAGTGAATAAGACAAGACTTGCAGCCAGGGAGATTAAGATTTACATTTCTAACAACAAAGATTAAAGATTGACGGAGTAAAGATTATCTGCAGACATGATGCAGGTTTGGTGGTCTTGTCTCAGGGCACAAGGATAGGACAGATGACCTCTCAAGAACCTTTCTAGCATTATTTTCTACAATCCTACATGTACAGTGGAGCTCCAAACCCATCTGATTCAGTTCTCGACTTTCCCTCAGCCGTGACAAAGAAATCATTTTTCTCTCAGGTTGATAGTCACAGCACTCTCTCCAGCTTCTGTTGCTTTTTAAGTAAGTTTAAGATATGGTCTTTCTTCATGAGCCCCGCTTGTATGAACCCTCTCCATTTTGTTCTTGTTCCAGAACGTCTGTGCAGCAAACAGTCTCAGCCCAACTGCACTGACACAACCCTACATTCACAAACGTAATCTTTCTCTTCAGAACTGGAGAAGCTCCTAATGAAAACATAGATCCTTGCACACTTCAGAGCTCAGACACTAGATTCTGTTTCCCTTTCTTGAACAGCATCCACATTTTTTTCTTTTGGATCTGTCAGCAGAGATGGTGCCAAATACTTCTGAGAGAAAGATATAAAACCTGTTTTCTGTGATTCAACATGTATTTTTAAAAGTTCTCTTCAATCCCATTCGACGTTTTCAAGTTAGCATCACGTGCTGCAGCCTTGTGAAGGACACTAGCACTTTCAACAGCTTTAATATTTTTCTCCCTGCTTTCCTCCATGTTACCACTCATTATAATTTTAATTTTAAATTCACAATTAATTAACTGTGCCATTAAAATTGGTACAGCTAATTAGGTTGATAGGTTGTCATCAACAACAGATTGATAATCCAAAACAAATATGATGCTCTTTCACTGCACGCCAAACTCTCCCGTTTATGGAAGGCTCCGAGTGCACGCACACGGGTTTGCTGTGGTCTAACTGGTGAACAGACACGGGACCACATACACCGGGCTGAGAACTTCAAAGTCCAAGCTATGAATCAAGATCCTGGGTAATGGAACAGTTAAATTATCATAGCTACATTCCTTCAGGACACGAACTGGTAACAGATGGTAACTTTCAAGACTTAACAATTCATCTGTTTCCTTTCAAGCGATAGTTTCTCCCGTTTACAGGCGATGTGAAGCCGCATTTATGAATTCATGTAACTTGAATACCAGCATTAATCACGTACATCTCTCTGCACACAGACTTGTCCAAATACGCACCCACTGTAAAGCAACAACAAATAATTAAATAAATAACTTCATCTTGCCAGAAGCTGCTCTTTAGACTACTCTTGTCCTGAAGCCTGATGTTTCAGGGCAGGCATATTCCATTTAATGTGCCGTCCTACATTTAACTCGGAATTCAGACTCCTCTAAACCCAACTCCCACCTCCAGAGCAGGACAGCACACTGACATTAGAAAGCCAACTTCCCTATTAAAAGGGGAAAATAATGAAGCTATTAGAAGTTTTTAATCACCCATGTTAATAGCATTAAGAAGCAACAGCATTAAGAACTTTCTGAGGACAGAAGGGAGGTAAGAGTCACGCCGAGATGAACTGACTCCTACCCTGCAGTGAGGTGAGAGGGCAGCTCTGCCCGAGGAGAGGGATTGTTCAGCTAGTGTTTGCAGAGTTTGATCAGGTTTCTGATGTAAAGCTTTCCCACAAAATGAACGCCCTCTTCCCAGCTACAGAACCCATGTCTTGTATTCCTTCCCATCTAAATTCCACCAACTAATTTTAAAAAGACACACTAGGGAAACACATGAAGTTCTAGCCCACCACCAGGACAGGGGAGCCTCACAGACGCACAAACTCTACAGTTCAGTCACACAGGAAAGGATTTTACCATTTTACATATCAGGAACGAGTCACAGACATTTGCTCCCTCCTTCAGCTCTGCTCTCACCCTCCAAACCTTCCCAAGTGTTGCTCCAGGCAGTGCAACCCCATCAGTAACTAGACATCAGAAGAGTCAGAGAAGATAGGAAACAGCTTAGAGTTAAATTACGTAATGCCACCACTATCATCACTTCGAGTACTTGTGCAAAAATAATAAAGCAGATTAAATACCTTCATATAGTCACGTAAGAAGTCTGGGCAGAACCAGGAATTGAATCCTTTAATTTCAAGCTGACTGTGCACATTTAATCTCATTAGACAATGTTTTATACACAGTTTTCAGATTCAAAAGAATTTTTTTAAACAAATTTACAAACAGTGCTGTGTCATCACACTGGCAACGTTCTTTTCTCTTCATTCACCAGGCCACTTCCAGGCACAGACTGAACAGTAAATATGCTTCACAGGAGAAATCCAATCATTGTTAAAGCATTCACACAGATAAATACAAAAATTCACAGTAATTGGCATGCTCATAAGTAACTGACCATTAGAATAATCTCAGCGTTGATCAGCTTACTGTACACAAGAGCCTAAAATTTCATTCTCACCTTGAACAGTGATGCACCTACAGGTTACAGCTCACACGAAGTAGCCTTGAGATTTGTTTAAAGCAACACAGAAAGCAGGGCAATCTGGTGCATCACCATGGTGTAGACGAACGTGTACTTTTTATATTTAAATAAGCACAGGCAAAAATCCTATTAGAGACATACCTGAGCCTTAGGAAGTGATTAATGCCAATACTGTGTCAAACAACCGCTGTCAGAATCAGCCCTTTTGCAGCAGAATCTGTCGGGAGTCCAGAGGACCCATCTCACCCCATAGCGGCTGCCGAGGTTTAAAGAGATGCTGAAGGCAGCTCTTCAGCTGGGGCTTGAAGAGAGCAATTCATAGTGTAAATGCTTTCAGTTTCAAATACAAATTGTTGGGTACTGTAAAGACACATCTCACATATCCATCATTTGTATCTTGGATTGCTTCTACAGAAATCTATTCACAGCTGCAGTACGTACTACACAGATTACATCACACCTGCAATGTATGTGCTGCACCCATGGTCTGTGCACACCAGGCAGATGTTCCCAGAGTTTCAGTGTGTCCTGGTCTGTGCTAGTATCCCACTCAGGACAACTGGAAATAATAAGCATTCACTCTATGTTAGGTACAATCTCTTTTTCCACTCGGAAGTTTGAGCTGCAAAGAAGGTAAGGACTCCGGCTATTTTTCTGGAATGTCTGGAAATTGCCGGTGTGTGTTTCTGGATCAGTATCTTAACACGCGGATAGTGAGATCAATGTGTCCAGGACACATCAGACCTCCTGGGTGTGCAGGCAGCCCTCACGTGTGCCTGAGATCAACACCCCAGGGGTGCTCTGGGCCTGTAAAGCACACACACACACACACAGGAATTTGTATCAGATCCGCACCGGCTCTAACAGAGCCTGGACACATCAGAGTCACTGCACATAACCACATATTTTTGTTCTGGAAACCAGAAATACAGCTTCTCCAATTGTTTTATTTATGTCTTAGGGGGCGGATGCAGGTGGAGCAGGTTGCATTGTTATTTAACTCCTTTCCATGTTCCATTGTGGTGGCTGCTTGCAGATTACTCGTCTGCTAGTGAGACATTAAGTGTAATTTTTACCGACACTGCCTGTGCTGCTGAAATCATAGGATTATGCATACATGTCAAATTGACTCGAGCCCTGTGTAAACACAAAGCCTTGGCTCTACTGTCATGTACATTTATGGTACCAAATGAATATTTTATGTGCAACACTAAAATAGTAACAATTTTGTGGGCAACCAGTAAAAGGCCTCCGTAATTTTGGCATAACCCCTCCAGTTCACATTCTATCTCAAGAGAAGGCTTAAGAGTATGTTTATACTACAGTCCTAAAGATAGCACAGAGATATCTGAGCTATCATTTTAAATCAATCAGCACGAATAAATGAAGTCCTGCCAACAGAGAGTTCAGCATGGACCAGCTTCCCCTGCTCCCCAGCAGCGTGGATACATTCCAAGTGTCAGGGAGCATCGCCCAGAGAAACTGTGTATGTATATAGCCAATGCAATGAAAGCTAAACCTGAAATATTTTCGCCTTAAATTTCAAAGTCTGAATCCTCATAGGGCTAGCTGGAGATGTGTTCATTTATATTTAACAAAATTATTTTGGGAATTGATGCTTTGAGCAAGCAGGCTCTTAAAAACATACAAAGAACACAGGGACATTGGTACCACTTTAGGAGACTGCCTCTCCAAAATTTCACAGATTTTATAGCTAGAAAAATGTTTGGGGTTCCACATCCTATTTTGGATACAGTTCCTAACATTGGAAAGGCAGGTAGCCCTATGGAAATGTCACTCTTTTGCCTTCAGAAATGAGTAGATGAGAAAAATTTGAAGTCCCAAAGTAAGAATGATCCCTCACACAGATAAATCCTTTAATTTAAAGTCACACTAGAGAGAAAACGAACTACTGCCCAAGCCTGCACACTGATCTAGGAGCCAAAAAAAAAAGAAAATATACTGAACTTAAAATTCATGTTTCAGTTCTTTTGATACCCCTCTTAAATCTAAACATGGCATTTAATGCACAGATAGTGTTTTTCTGAATGAGTTTCCCAAAGACAGCCTCTTCACTGGGAGGTTTTTGTTTTGAACTGAGAGTTCATCTACCTGACAGCAAAGCCTGGAGAATGAGAAACAAACTCTTCACTTCAGATTCAACACAGAATCTGTAGCAGACTCTTCATTAATTCAGTTTAAGCTGAACAGATTTTTTATGTCTCCAGTGCCACCGTGCATTAATGCCACATATGAAAAACAGGAATTAAATTATTCAGAAGCGTGAAGAAAGCAGTTCCTTCAGTTTCCAGACTTCCTTCTTTTCAGATTCTTCAGGAAAATTTCCTAAATAAAAGCAAACTAAAATCTGCCTGGAATTCTGCAATCATTCAATCATTTCACTGCAGCTAAGATGAAGCTTAAAACAAAAAAAAAGCTCAGTTCAATGTGTTGAACAGTCTGACAGAAAACCTCTTTTGCGCGAAGGGTGCAGCTGCAGCGGGTCTATCAATGACCGAGCACTCCTCGGGAAGCCTTTCACCACTCCTCGCAATCCAGCCCTGGCATCGCTGAAGATTTAAGTGACCAAACTCACTGAAGAGACCAGGACCAGAAAAAAAGCAGGGAGCAGAGCGGATCCATCTGTCAGTGTTTACAGGCGAGCAGCGCTGGTGTCACCATGCAAAGCAGGGCTGGGTGTTTGTTGTTTGAGATGACAGCTCTGGTTGATCAGGCTGTCACCATAGCAACTTTCACTAAGAACTCACAATGCACCCAAACGAACTCCGAGCTAAATTAACTTATTGCATGTCACCAGTGAGAAATGACTGTTCAGAGGTAATTTTCTGTACTAATATGTAATAGAGTTAACTCTCTAAATTGAATTAAATTAATTAAATGCCACTCCCAGTAAATCAGATTCTATTACATGAGCGTTAAAAGAAATTAAAGATGTTTTAATAAAGATTACTAATAATAACTTAATATTATTACTTCATTTTAATTCAAAAATTCTGCTCAGTTCATTTTAGACACGTCTTCCCTTTACTAGGAAAGAATAACCTAATTACTCCATATACATTACACATGTTTATTTCACACAGATGTGCTTAGACTTATCCAAAAGAAGTAACACCAGCATTTTAAGGACTGTTCACCTGTGAAACACAGCTTGATTTAATACATGACACCGTAAGACTTTTCTCTCCCACACACACTTTTGGTAAATTCCCACGCCTTCAATGACTCTGTCTAGTTTCCAGAGAGTTTTATTTCTGCTTTTTGCAGAAGAAAAAAAAAAAACAACAAACAACACAACTTTTTGCAGCGAGTCCAAGTACAAAGAGGAAAATACCATTCACATCTAGGCAGGCCCCAAAAATAACAGCCCTTTAATGGCTTCACAGATCTACCTAAAAATATATTGTTAACTTCATCTTTTAAAGTAGTTTCTTGCACAGTAGAGTAGGAATGTCAGCTGGGAGGTAAATTTAAGACGCCCCCAGATCCTGGTGTAAATAAAGGGCAAGTTGTAATTGTCACCCGATGCTACTGATGCTGTCACAATAACCCTGAGTTTATCTATAACTCATATTAAAGACCCACCAAAATATTTCAGGCAAAAATGAGCCCTATCTAACATTAATCATCTTTCAGAATTACAAACCACATTATTACTTTACTTTTCAAAAAGAAACTCGGTTGACATGCGAGAAGGCAGCTATTAACAGCAGGGGGAGCACACGGCATTGTCACATCTGCCACTGGCCCCGCTGATGACAATGATGTCAGCCCAAGGACCAGGTTCAGCTCCAGTTCTGTTAAAGACCCATGCAAAAGCCAATAGCTGCATTAAAATAATATGGTGAATGAGTCTTTTAAAACATTTTCTGAATCTCATTTGAAAAACGGGCATAAAAGCAAATGTGAAAAGCAAGAGTGCATTAAAACAGCGACAATCCAATGGAGCAGAACAAGGTAAGCTTTCCAACATCCCGTCCACATCCCAGGTATCAGTAAAACAGGATTGTGGATTTAAATGCTCACTGTTACTATGTACTAAGTTATTATCCAGAAATTTTATGTCAGAATTAGATTTTTTTTTTAAATTTTAAAGTCTTAGTAGCTATAATAAGGCACCAAATCACAAAGTCCTCATATCAAAAAAAAGTGTTTTAGTATTTAAAGATCAAACAGGAGAAACATTGTACATACTCATGGAATTGACTTAGTTGTCCTAACAATGCGAAAAAAGATATTTGAAGGGAAAGGACACTATAAACCACAAAAAGAGAGTGAGAATACCTTATCTAAGAAAGTAATTTAGTATTTTGGAATCTTTAAAACATTTTTAAACTGAACTTTCAACTTGACAAATGTATTGCTACTATACCTTCAAAACTCTTGAGAGTTTTAGTTCAGTGTCAATAAACAAAACCATCTTTACTCTCTACTCACCTTCTCTTTGTTGCTTTTCTTTTGAGAAGAACATAAGCAAGGTGAATCTACAGGTGAAATTCTGACGTGACTTCACTTTTTGCTTTGATGCTCAAGCCCCCACCATAGCCATCCATGACAGAAGGTCTTCTTCAAGCTGCAGTGACTTTCATGTCTGAAGCCTCTCATGGCAGAGACTCTGCTCTGGCAGAAGTCTCTTATTGAAGTGGGAATGATTTAGAGAGCTTCCCAGTGAGATCTAAGTAGTTGCAACTACTCAAACAGAAAAAGTACAGGGATCACAAACTCCGCAATGGAGTTTAGGAAGGATCTTTTCCCCGATGCCAAGGAAAGGCACACGAAGGGGGAATATTAGAAGCCAAAAAGCAAGCTTTTTGAAAAATCTGTTCTGAGTAAGTCAGAAAGTGATCCCCAATGACCATGGTGAGAAATGATGTTTCTCATTCACCTACAGCAAGAGAACAGAAATCTGACCTGGCTGAAAGATCAGCTGTCTTTTGTACTGGAAAACTGGAGACCATAGCAGCAAGCAGTGGTCAGGCAGTAAAGGGTCACCTTAGCAACTTCAGTGGAGTTTGTATCTTTATGGTACAATATGGGGGAAATTTCACAAAGGGAAGTATTGGACAGAGCTACAGACAAGCTCTGTACACTAAAGAGCACATCAGAACAACAAGTAAACAGATTCCTGAGAAGCACAGTGAAGGAAGAGACATGCATTCTGGAGTTGCTAGTTGGCATGGGACAAAAAAGGGGAAGCAGCCTGGTTAATTCTGGGATGGAAGGGCTAAATTACTGAGGCAGCTGAAGAAGACCTCCCATTTGATTTCCCACAGTGACTGTTGGATAAAATTAGAAATAACTATACGACAAAGAAAAAAAATGAAATCATTACTCTTGGAAGATGGCAGATAGCAAGATATGAATTATGACGGAGCCTATGTCAGAAACATAGCATTGAATACATTATCTTCTTCTTATTTCACTCTGAAGATTTTCTCTTGTTGAAGAAGTCACTCTCAGACGCCGGAGTGAACGGAAGGGAAGGGCCTCCCTCATTCGTACATCAGAAAAGACCTGAAAATGCAGCACGACAGCCTACCACCTCCAGCAAGTCAGGAAGTTTTCTCATCATTTGTCAGTCAGGCCTAAACAACTGCAGCAGAAACTGTTGAGAAATTAAAGCACATAATATAGTGAAATGCATACTTCAGAAGACTACCTGCAGAGAGAAAATGGTTAGTGATCAAAAAGGAGAAAGGGGAAGAGTTGCAAGAAGAAAATCCTCATTATCAATTCAGTATCCTCACAGAATTAGAGAAGAGGGCATCTGAAATCTAGGAGCTTCTCAAAGCAGATAAAGGGACAGATAACTAAAGGAGAAGAACTGGCAGCAGCACAGCTATGAAACTGTATAACGGAGTGAGCCTGAAAGGCATAAAAAATAAGTCTCACTTGTGAACAGCAGTAGAAAGGTTAGAGTTACACAGCATAATTCAAAGGTTACGTAATCTTCCAATCACAGATACTGCATTAAAAAATAATTCTGGACTAATGGAAGGACTTCCAAAGAAGAGAGATATAAATTATTATGGTTTGAAAAACAGCTTGAAAACACTAGCACAAGGAAAAACTGAGCAGGCTGTTAAGTGAAAAAAGTGGATACACAAAAAGGTCCCTGCAGAGGAGGGGAATGATCTGCTCTCCACATACTGGGCAAATCAGCCAAGAAAAAATGGGCTTAAGTTACAGGAAAGACTGTTCAGGCTGAGTATGAAGACTACTTTCCAACAATAAACAAACGTCTTTCAAGAACATCTGTTGTGCCTGTCTGACAGCGGGTAGATGGATAAAACAATCCGTTCTTGCTCATCTAAAGGCATATATCTAGTCCTACAATTTTAAGGCTTCAGTGTGGCATTTGAATTTTCAATGGAGCTGAGGACTGATCAGTTCTGGAGCTTAGTAACTCATGTGCTTCAAAACAAAAGTTCATGAGAGTCTGTCTGGCCTTGGAAAGGTCAAAGGTTCAGCTCCATAAAGATTGCTGAAAAAAAAAGAGAGCAGAAGCAGCCAAATCAGAAGTTATGTCAGGAATGTTAAGGGCATCCTGAAAACAGGACATCTTCACAAAGCTTTGTGATAAGACAGAGGACAATGACTTCTGTTAACATGGGAAAAGGCAATCAAGAGCCTGAATCATCCCTCAAGTTCAGCTGTTTCCCCTGTGCAAACAGTAACAACAGTTGCTGACATGCTCAGGGCAGCTGAGGAGTGTCCAAAGCATTCGGTGGTGCTATTAAACGCAGGTCCCACAAGACTGCTTAGTATGAGCCACTGCTGCCCTGCCACAAAGCCAGAGCAGGATGCTTAGAAAGAAAATCACCTCCTCTCATGGTGATCTTGGACCTGCAATCAACCCCATGAGTAACCACCTCTTGGGATGCTAATGCACACTGCGCTGCCTGAACCAGTTCAGGAATTACCTGAATGATCAGATACGCGAAGCAAAACTGCCCCAGAATGCTTCAGAGCATTTCCCAGAGCATGAGCTGGTTAAACAGACATTTTAAGTAGTCCTGCAGGATTTGTAAAGTACGGGCTACCACCTTTAACAACTCACGGAAAGCATTAAAATAATCTAGCAAAACAGAGGGAAATCAGGAGACAGCCTAGGTTCTCACAGTAGAGGAATGTCAACACCAGATAGTCAACGGGAGAACACAAGGTCCCACAGGCCAAAGGCTTCACACCCCGTGTAAAAGAATCAAAACACATTCTCATTTCCTTCATTTTCCCAAGATAACCCAAAGTTGGTTTCCTCCTTCCCAAGGAAGGGCTCAAGAAACATGAGAAAACTGGCAGATATCTCAAACAACGGGTACCAAACTGAGCTAATGCATTTCCTGATGAACCTCTCTTCGAGCTTATGGCAGATTTCATAGATATTGTATTTATATGTGATACAAACCACCTCTAGGTAGTAAGATGATAATCTAATAACACAAAGTGGTCAGCACATTGCAGGTAAATCAAAGCGGATAGGTTTTCATGGAAAAGGCATCACAGCAGCCAAGGGAGTTTCCCATGAAAGAATGAACTGAGACAGTCCTCATGGCAGACAAGAAACTGCCTTCGTGTATGTGATTCCTTAACAGAAGGGTGAAAGTGAATGAGAGGCTTTAGTTCAGAAAGTAAAGGAGGACCACACTGATAAAAAAGGTGAGCTGTGCTATAAAGCCACTTGCAGGAAGACAGATCTCAGGCTCTGCTGGGTGGGTAGGAAAGCTGAGAGATGCAGGATGGATGCTCACTGTCCGTTATCAGCAGACACAGAACACAGCGGCAGCATGCTAAAATGGCACGATGCCTCTGGTCTCTAGGACTGGCGTGTATATGCTGCGATGGACAACAAGTGTCAGACAGCATTCTATCACTGGAAAATAGTCACTTGATAAGCAGAATGACAGAAGAACAGAACACACGCTATTGCCGGAACTGTTGATGCCAGCAAGTGTAGCAGTTTGACCATTTCACAGTCTACATGCTCAAAAACATTGCATTAGGCAATGCCCATTACTGAAACAGCGATCTATCGCCGAGTGTGAAAGCACACACTGTGGGCAGATAAATAACCATAAAACAGCATGCAATTTGATCCTAAGTACCACTATTATCATTGTGTAGCTGTGTTAAAATTTATATTCTAGAATATACAGTTGTCAACAACTGTATTGGCAGTTTTGTTTTTCAGAAAACAAGCCAGGGATTTATCTGAGAGGCATTACCACCAAGGGGCACCCTGACAATTAGGTCTAGATGAGAAAAGCCAAACTGGTGTTATCTAATTTGTTCTTATCCTCTCTTCATGGAGTACTTTTGTAGAGATAATGTCCCAGGCTTGAAATTTATTCAACAATGGACAATGTAAAGAGAAATCTGATGAAAGCATGTAGTCCTGCTGCCCTCAAGCAGGGTATCGACCCTTACAACACTTAGAACATTTGAAAAACACTTTCAATCAGCCGTGTCTAGCATTTCACAGCTCCCATTTTCACCCAGTCTTAAAATTAAATATATACAGGTGAGGCTGCTAACGTGCTCATTCTGATAAGATCAGATCATTTCCTAATTGAGAAAAGGCAAACCACACAGAAGACTAGAGCAATATGCTCTCTGTATTTATATTATAAGCACATGCCTAAATTTGCATGATGGAAAGGAAAACTACAACAGACTATCTCTAAGGAGAACAGAAACTACCTCTGAGGGGTACTAAGAATATCAAAGATCTCTGTCTTGAGCTCTTACCCACTTCTCTATTCCCAGCCGAGGAATCTGCAAAGCTTACAAGGCAACCACTGAATGGGACTGGAGGCGCTTACGCGAGTGATAAGACGAAGCAGCAACACCAGGCAGAGACATGGAAGCGCTCTGCATCTCCTCAGGGGGCAGCTGTCCTGTAACTGCAGCTCACAACAGGAGCACATTAGGAATAACATATCTCATTGTTTCTCTTTTATTTTCAAATAATCCTGGCATTTCCTGTTTGCTTGTTTTTCTTTAAGAGATAAAATGTTTTTGCCAAAAACCTGTACTAATTGCTTGGGCTGAAAAGAGTATGTATCCGAAAGCTAAATTCTACAGCTTCACTAGAGCTAAAGAAGACTTAAACCTTCAGAACTATCAATCCTTGGTCACAGGGCTCAAGGTGTCAAGCCTTGGCAAGCCCTCTCTCCTGCAAAAAGACACCAATAATTCTCAATTCCATGACTAATCTCTAGCTGGACACCTTTGACTAGCATAACAAGAAAACCAAGGCAGAAAGTGCTCACAAAGCCAAACATAGCTTGTAGTTGAGCAAAGATTATCCATACATTTACTTCTTATTAAATTTTTCTCCTTCACTTCATAATGGCAATGTTGATTTGAAGATCTCAATGTTGCTTACACTTGTGAGAGCAAAAAGCGTATTAAATAGCCCTGAACTACTGCCACCAGAAACTCAAGTGGCTTGTCACAGCCATCCCACCTGAAACAACAAGCAGGAAACCAAGGGTATTTTCTTTACTAGTTAACTGCAAGCCTCCCAGCTCATTCTTCTGCCTTTGTCTCCTTGAACATGCACATTTCTCCTGTCTGCTCTGATCTTTTTGTATTTTCTACTCCTTTTCACCCAGTATTACGGCGAGGACTCTACAAATTATCTTCATACTCTATTCTTTGCAGATTGTAAAATCGTAATGACTTATCTATCAGAGAAATAATATTTCAGTCAGTTACAAGAACAAATTCATGTTTGTTTAAAGATACTTATAACAGCAAAACACCACCACGATAACATTTATCAAAAAGAAAACATTTTGGGGTTATAAAGCCTGAAAGTATGGCAATAGGTTATCATTAGGTTATCAAATGACTGCATATTAAGATCTAATTGAAGAACTTATTACAGTGCTCCCCCTCCTTCTGCAATGATGATTTACGACACATTTTGTCACTACAATGCTCAGCAGTTCCGTACAAGTACAGCACTTAACTAACAAGGTGTCAGAGGCAGATATTCAAGCATAAGCTATAAATACTCAAATGAGTCAGAGGTTGTAAGTCTGTTGTAAATCATACCTGATTTGTAGGCTGAAACAAATTTCCTCATCTTATGTAGAAACCTCTAGTGGTTCCTACTATAATGACACAAACTAGAAAAACTCTAAAGTTGTTTTTTAAAAAAAAAGACTGCCTGCATTACACACTGTCATAATCCTACTTAAAATACTGATGAGATTCTCTAAAAAGTTTAGTTTTCCTTGTTTCCTATGGAACTACCATGAAGCATCAGTAACATCTACCACAGCCAGAAAGGGCAGATTATCAATGCACATAAAATTGCATTTCTGTACGAGCAGAATTGAGTGCAGGTTACAGGAAGATAATTCACATCCAAATGAGCACAAGCAGAGAACATGTGGGCAGGGTAAGTAAAGAATCAATTTAAAACTATGCACCAAGCTCCATGGCTGATTTGGAAATGAAAATACCCAGCTTTGAAGAAAAGTATGCCAACACTTCTGTCACACACACAGAAATGTCAGAGCAGGGGACAGCATCTCAGATCTTTTCATCCATTTGGTTTTCCTTTTAACTCCCATTTATAATAGTTGACCATGTTCCTCCAGATAAAATACACGGTACTCCTTGTAGTATAAAAAATGCTATGCAAATTCTTAGAAGAATCTGAAGAAAGTATGTCCATGTTTGTGACACCACAAATCATTTATCAAATAATCACAAACTCTTCAATGCTTTCAGATCTTTTAAGTCCTCCAAAATAAAACGTATTAAAGCATCCACCTTGGCAGAATAATCTCTCACTCTGCAAGTCACATATGAAAATCATCAAACAGTGAAGAGTCCCAAGACATACAGCACAGAGAGCCCAGGGGAGGGGAAAGCTCCAGACACAGACCACAAGCAGAGGGGAAGAAGCTCAGCCCAGGATCCATTGTATCACTGGTAACAGAGGATGGACAGCGCTGGACAGGCAGCTGAATCCTGGGGTTACTGCAGCTATTCCAGCTTCTGCAGGCCTGGTTCACGCCACAGGCAGTGAGGTGAGGTTCCCATTTTCCCCTTGGAAAGCCCACATCTCTCTTCCTCATCCCATGACATGAACATCCTAAAGACAGTCTTACAAGGACCGTGCAGTTCCAAGAGGCAGAGAGACTCATCTCTGCTTTAAAGGAAAATAGTTATTAAGCAACAGCCATTTACCATACTAGTGACTATTTACCATACAGTACAAAACTCTTACTATTTGCTACATCTGAGTGTTTTCATTACCAAAAGCCCTTACAGACAAATTTTCTTTATCAAGTGCATATAAACTGGTAAGAGTTTACACATTTAAAATAAACACTAATAGGCTGTGCTCAACAGTCCTGTTCTCAAAAAATTATCATAAAAGAACAGTAACGAAAAAGTACAAGGCACAATATGCAATAAAAACATGTTCATTTCCCACCTCATCTAATTCTGCAGCGCTCCTCTCCAGCTGAACAGGAAGACTACTTTCATTTGTTTTCAAGTAATTGAGAAACATTTCAGCTATTTATCGGCTCTTTGAATATTTTTTCCTTTCACACACTCTCTAGAGTTGTGGCTAACAGGGTATTTATAAAAGATTCAGCCTAACAAAAATACTCCAGCAAACAATGTTGCAGAAAAAAATTAGAAACTGAAGAAGCCGTCATGTAGAGAAGACTTAAAGAGTTGGATCCTTGTTTAAACAGAAAAAAATAATGTTAAGTTGTTTAAATAGACACAAGAACTGTGTAAGGGAGCACTTCCTACCCCTGCACCAGTAACTCCAGAAGCAGCCACATACCTTTCCTCTACTGGTGGAAACACGTGTTTATTTTGGAAGGCGTTTGTGCTCCACATCACAAATGGAAACATTCAGCTCAGTCTGAGGGCCCAGAGCAATATTTAACTGACAACAGGCCATACACACCCCCACAGGAAACCTCTTTCCTCCCGACGAGCTTCTCTTTCCTGAGGCCTCACCAGCGACTGAACAAGCAACAGCCAGGATCACCTTACAGCCGGTTACAACCACACACACAAAGCGCACGAGTTAATTATTAGATAGGACAGGATCTTCCCGTTTTCCATTGTGCTAGAGAAATAAATTAAAATCTTAATATTAATTAAAAAAATTAAGTACTTTGATGATAGCATAGGTTTCTAGTACATAATAAGCCCAACAGTACAGAAGAAGCCAACCTTCCGTACTGCTTACCAAGTCCCGCTTTTTTTCCCACCTCAGATACTTCAAGAAAGTGCCTTCTCCCTCAAAAATACAGCTGAGAGTAAATAAGAAATAGTTTAAACATATTGCCTCCAATCAGCTGAAAAACAGGAACTGAAAAACCCTTCCATATCCCATCTCCAGTCGTGTAACTTATTTCTCTCCAATGTGACCCAAAGGGTATAAGCATCTCTCACTGCTAGAGCATGGAGGAACACAGTCCCTAAATTTGAAAGAAATGAACTCACAAGCACACCTGGAAAACTGAAATTCTTATCATGCTAGTTTTAAAAACTTAAACTTGACATTTTTAAGCAATTAAAAAACAAAGCTGTCACAACAAAGACAGAAATAATAATATCCCACTGAGGAAAGCAGAAGGCACTGTGTTTCAATATTAACAGAAATGAAGAGCCACTATATTATCACGTGAAAAAGAACTTAGTTACTGTGACAGCAAAAACATCCACCACTGAATTATTATATTAAAAAGTCATTATAATACATTATAGAACAGTGAAACCTTTCCACATAGAAATGAGCTGATAGAGAACAAAACATGTAATACTGTCGAAACAGAAATATTCCATTTAGATAGAAATTAATCTGATGTATCTCAATTCTGAATTTTTCCATGTACTTAAGATTTCAAGGGGCTTAGCTACTTTTGCTACATTCATCTGAAAGCAAAATCCACTGTTATAAACTACATTATATCCTACACGGCAGATGCAACAGAATTTAGACAAATAAATTCTGATTTCACACTTTCTACAGAAGAAAAATTTTGAAAGAAAAGGACAGTGTTCCAATAAATTACTTGTTACAGTTTCTTCATCATGTAGTTAGACTATTTTTCTGAATTCAGTATTACTAAAGCAATACTTAATTTCTGCTGTACAAACACATAAAAAGGGTTTGAAACAGAAGTTGTTTTGTCAACCCCATATGTTAGGCTTGGCTCTTCTCTAATTCCCAGTCTTTGGGAATCCGAAAAACTCTACTTGCCTGTCACCTAATTACGCAGCAATAAATAACAGTGCATATTAACTCATCTAGAACTGTCCCGCAGCCCTGAGTTCTGTGTGGTGCCCTGTAAATCAAAGGGCAGACTAGGCAGACCAAATAAAATAACTGTAAGGCAACAGCTGCAGGAGAGAGGCATTACTTCAGCTCTCTTCCCCACCTTTAAGGCCATAGCTTCATTAACATTTCTCCTAGGGCACCTAGGAGTTCACAGCTGCAAAAAGGAGAATGCCTTGCTTAACTCTGCTGCTTCCTGGCCCGGGCTGCAAACCAATACAATTCACTTATCCATCAGAAAACACACACAGAACGGAAAAAAGGCAGTGGTGGTGGGGGGGGGGGAAATAGCCTTCTCCTAAGTTCAATTAATTGAGTTTACTCACTAAATTGAGTTGAATTATGCATACGAGGGGAGAGATTTACCTTTTGTGGTGGCAATTAGTTATCTTTGAAATAGATAAATAATGACTAACAAGGAAATGGAAAACTACATCTGTCTTGAAACTGACAAAAACAATGACATATGTTATGTTTCACAGAAATTTAATCCATATATTCTTGTTCAAAGGGTGCCATACCATATCCAACAAGATAAGCAAAGGCTTCTGCTGAGAATCCCAATATCCAGCCAGTTCCACCAACAAACCTCACAGAACAGAACTGTCCTAGTAAGATATACTCTCCCCATTAAAAAGATGCAAAGAATAAAAAGCACAAACACATTTTTTAAACCAACTTACAAAAACATCAAATGGTTCATGAAGAATAAATATGGATTTACCTTTGGTTTTTTGTTCAGCAGCCTGAAAGAAGAAAAAAACACAACAAATCAACTCCTTGTCAATATGTAAAGTGATACCTAATAATTATAGGGCTGCAGGCCTAACTTTTGGTGGAAATTGCTTACATAAATCAGGCACTAATTAAACCAAGGACCAGAGAATGTTGGTTTACCCCCATGTATTAGGAATGTAAGAATGGCTACCCTTGCCTGACTAAAGCCAAAAGCAGATGCTGAAGAGACAAGGCAAGTGGTATGACAGTACCCCCACTACCCACCCAGCCATCTGCCACTTGTGCTTCAGAGCCTTCCTGAACCCAACAGTATGTTTATGAACTTTTTGACACTCAAGAGAATTAACTTCTGCAAATTTGTCCAGTATCTCTTTGAATCCATACATGCTATTGGTTTATGCGGATTAACCATGGATTTTGTGAAGACCCATCTTTTTTTCAATCTGTTTGGAGTCTCCCCACTTGTCTGGGTTTTTTTATGATGTCTAATTTTTATACTGGAGAAGACAGTGATCAATTCCTATCCATACCCTCAAGGCCATTTAAGATTAAAGCTATGCAATCCAGAAACTGAGGCAGGAGGAATGCCCACCACAGAATATGCACAATGGCCTCGGAATCCACAGTCCCTCCAGCATCAGCAGAGACTACTCCCGTTAACTTTGCACTGACGATGATGAAGAACATTCACATGACACAGCTGAGGGAGCAGTAACAACATCACAGGATGGTAAGCAGCGTGGGGAGTGTTAATGAACTGTCACAACTGCTTTTGCAGAGATTTTCTGACTGCAGCCTCACTCAAAGTCGACAGGACTGCTCACTTGTGTCAGTTATTCACAGAAGTAAAGGCTGCAGAACCAAAGGGAACATATCTTTTGAAACAGTAACATGATCAAACCTTTTTCTGAGCACCTTCCTTCTTTTTCTTTTCTTCCTGCTTTTTCTTTTTCTTTTCTTCCATCAAATGTTCCTCTTCTTGTGTTTCTTGTTCTTTCTCCCTGATAAGAATAAAGGTTGGGAAGAGCTTTTCAATAAGATTAAGTTTATCTAGGAAGGTAATTAATGCATACTTGTATTGTTAACTTTCTATATCTCATGACTAGAAAAGGCTGCTTCTAATGCTGTAATAAAAGCATTAAAATAACTGTTCCAAAATTGAAACCAAGGACAAATACAATAGTAGGCAATGAAAATTCAGAAACAATAGATTTTATTTGGAACCTCTTTCCCCAATCGCTTGAAAGTACTACTTAACATTAGCACATTCTAGGAAAAGAAAGTCTAAAACTGAACAAAAAGAACCAACTGCAGGTAATGAACCCAAGTTCTGCTGGCTTTCAGCACCTATGATTCACAATATACCTTACGCATCATGAGCAAGTACGTTACTTTCCAACTATATTTCTTTTTTTAATCAAACACAGTAAACTAAGGCCCAGATGAATTCAAATCATCGTATTTTGTTTTCATCCCATAAATTCTAGCTGAAGAATTTGCATGATACAAAACAAGACTGTTTCAGTTAAAATTTAACCTAAGGTGTTCCCAATCAAGAAGAAAATCTATTTGAAACCTCACCATCGATGCCTTCTCTGTCCATCACTGTAACAAATGGTTATAACAATGAACCTCCCCAACATCCTTCCAAATAAATACCAATGAAATAATTCATTTACTTCTCTATAACTATTTTATCTTCCTTGGCAGCTCTTTAGGTCCTGATCATTTATCAGTCTCAGAGTTCTTCTGAGAATACTCCGTTTCTGATGGGCTGAAACCATTACTATTATTATTAGATGCAATGCCTCCCAACTATTCATCATCATCACTTTAAATGTAAAGTAATAACAAGTTAGGTTAAGTTCGGTTGGACATTGTTGTTGTTAAAAAAGGTCATTTTAGTTATAATACTCTTTGCTCAATGGTTTTATCACAACAGGTCTATTGGGAGGGAGGTCTCTTTACGTAAAGGAGAAACAGGTAACAGGTATTCTTCAGATTTTGCACCTCGTGCCTCTAAACACTCCCCGTTAAAACATTTCACCTTTTAACTGTTTCTTTTCTTTTCCTTTTAACATGTTTGCACATTCTTATCTAGTTTCCCTTTTTATAAAAAAGGAATATTGTGGTCATTTTTTTGATATTTTGCCTGTTGAAGGTGTTCTGGCTTTTGGCTTTTTCACTTGCCTGAAAATACTGATTTTGGCCACCTTTGTAGATGTTTTAATGCTCACAGAGATCCTGCACAGTGCTCCAGACTAAACCAAAAGCGGTTTCCCTTCCCTTGGTGTTACGCAAACCAATAAACACCACAGTAAGCAATGCAGAGATCTAAACACGGGTGTTAGTGCCCTTTCGGACACCTTCCAGCATTCCAGCTATTTACAGAAGTGACAGATACGGCAAAACCCAGAATCGGGAACAGCAGCTGGAGGTCAGGCACATCTGGAAGTGCTTGGTGCACAACTGGAGGTCAGGACACCTGAAGGGATGTTAGGTATACGTGTTTTAAATACTTGAATCACTTTGCCACGACCAAAAATTCATCACCTGCAGGACTGCTCAACTTCATGCCAATTTCAAACAGCCACCTTTCACACACTGTACTACAAATCGATGCCTGAGAAGCACTTGCTCTTTAGAGTTGCCGGTGAGTATTTGCATCACATACTTAAAATTGCACTTAAGAAAAGGGTATTTAAAATTGTAGTCTTAAATGGATTGCTCAAGGGCTTTGCAAGAAGTCATGACTTACATTACCGAAAGAAACTGAGTTGAAACCATAATGGAGTAGACTTTATCCCCGTTGGCTCTGGAGAAGAACTGGAGTCCCCAGGGTTTCAGTAACTACAAAGTAACAACACCCAGACCCTTCATTTTCCATGCTTACTACCCAAGTCCCATCAGTCTCCAAATCCCGTGTCTTCAAGTGAACTCTCCCAAACTGTCAGACTATTGCCCAGGGAAGGTCTAGTCTTTTTTGGGGGTTGCTTTTCATTTGTTTGTATTTTAAAGTGGGTGAATGAAACAAGTAATGCAAAATGAGAAACTTTGTTTCCTCCTGCTAGTACTTAAGCAAACCCATGACATTATAGCAATTCCAGAACACCACAACTACACTGAAATCCTTTTTAATAGTCAGTGCAGTATTAAACAAACAAAAAAAACCCCACACCACTACCACTTGGCTTAATTTGCAGAGTTTTCTTTAAACTATGAACGTACATACTTCCCAACCTTCTTATTAGCTTGTCGTTTTTGTTTTTATCAAGTTCCTTTCATCATTGCCAAAGTATCCTTCCTTAGGCTGGACTCCACTATGAACTTCTCTTATTTCCAGCCTTTCTGTCCCCTGAAGGTGGTTCTGTTTTGACATTCCCCAAGCACTGTTATATGTTATTCCCTCCCTTATGCAGGTAATACACCATGTCAGAGGATTTTCCAAATCAAAGAGCAGCAAACACTTTGCTCCATTAAAAGCACAATGTATTTTATTACCACATTATCACATCAATTACAACATAAGAGGCAGAAGTGCCACTCTTAGCAGAAACCTGTTTGGTTTTGCCTTTTTTTTTTTCATTTCTGAGATTAAAATAGCCTCAGATTAACTCAGAAAATGATACTATAATTTTTAATGGCGTTAATTTTCAAAACTGATTTACATAATGACACTTCTGAATACATGTGCTTTAAATAAGCTTAAAATAGAAATAAAGCTCTGAGTGGCCCCTCAGATGGCAACTCTTGACACTTCTAGGCAGAAATTAGTCATCTAAGAGCAAAACAAAAGGGAAACAATAAAAACATTGCTATATAAAGTTTGATTACGTTGTCAAAAGCATGTGCTGCAGTTTTACTTCCTGAGCGACAATTTAATCTTTATTGCAGGAAATACACTAAAAAGTTCATGAATGCAAAGCTCACATGATTTAAACCAGAAGTATCTTAGAACCTACTTGTTTGCCTTTTTCTTGTATATATGGATCTGATGTATCAAAATCATGGGGGATTTTTATGAGCAGAGAATCTTACTACAGCATCAAGTGCTGTTTGTGAAGATTGCAATTAGCTTATTAAATCCAAACCTAACCCAAGGTTATCTTTGAAGTACACATGCTTAGGAGCTCTCACTGAATAGGGAAACAAGACAAAATCCAGGCCATTGTCAAAACAACTTTAGAACTATGGCATTATTCTGTCAATACCTATTGCAGAAAGGCTTATGAAACCCTTTTAAAAAATTAACAAATCTAGGCTGATTTTATTTTTTAAGCTAAGCAAGAACGTCACTTTTCCAGCTGGTATCAGACATTGGATTGCTTTCACACTTGAAGCCACTGCTGGTATTTTGAATTAGCACTGAGGTGACATTCTAACAGGATTCTGCAACACGCCTTTCAGGAATACCATATTCTTAAAGAAACCTCAAGCAGAGTCCACTTGTGTTATTACATGGAAGGTTATTTCCCACACAGTGGTTTATAGTTCAGAAGTTCCTGCAACAGCTGGGGAGTAAACAGAGACCTGCCTCTCCTGTCCCTCCATGTGACACAGCTCCAAACCTAGCAACCTTATGAATTTTGTTTGCATATATTTAAGATGCTGACGGTTTGTTTATTTACATAGGAAAACTGCCTGGAATACCTCTTCAGAACAGCATTCTTCATCTTGGTTTACAGCTGTCTTTGCCCAGCTTAGTGCAATGAGAGAAGAGTTCCCGTACCTTAATTCTGGAATACCTCTTACACCTGGTATTCACATCCTACTCTATGCTGAAAAACCTCCCTTGATAGTTGTGAAAGTTGCTGTTACTGACAGAAATCCTAAAACTTGCATACAACTGCTTCACTATTGCTCTGGTTTTGACCTGCACCACCATACAACTGGGTAGCAGGCATTTCTGAGCACACATGGTTTTCCTTACAGTCATGATGAGAGGGTGGGAAAAAAAAAAAATCTTCAAACTAGAACTGTAAGGAACTGACAAATGATCACCCAAAGGCAGACACCAAAGCATGCTGAGCAGGCTTTCTGGATGGAACTAACAGAGCCATGCATCATTAGATGTGATAACAGAGGGTCTGGACAGCATAGACACAAAACACAACGTAACCATCTGCCAAGCTTTCAAAATCTAGTATCATATGGTTTCAAGTAGAAATTAAGAAAAATACTATTTAGAAAGCTCTTCAAGATATGATTTTAAACAGTAAGAAAGCAGTGGTTGAGATGATGAAGACAGAAAGCAGCTTGAAGGGTGACAATGAAATGGAATGAAAAAATGAACAAAATAACAAGCAGTGACTCTTGGAAAAGCAGGCTTCAATTATTTCAGGACAACAAAAAATACTATCACACAGGAAGAGACAAGCATTGTTTCCTGGAAATTGCCAAGGATTTAAACAAGAATGCGGATACCATAAGGTACAGGAGGAATACTACACACAGCAAGAGGTCAGTCCTTGATTTCATGACTACTGGAATGGATAAACCAAAACTCCACATCTACCTATTGCTAATTTTGTTTCCTGCTCCATCCTTGTCCAGCCCAGCTCTCTGGGACCTTTCTAGAGTAAATACTGGTGAAGGCAAGGAAGGAGCCGGTGTAACTTTAAAAAGTGACAGCTTTTCTCCCTTGATATCTAGGTTCAGCCATCAACCAAGAAGAGTCAAGCTGGTCCTTAATTACAAGCTCTCCAATCACCTCAAAAAAGACAGCAGCACACAAAATTAGGTCAAATAAATGAGTATTAAAAAAAACCAGCACAAACACATGGGAAAAAAATTGGGAAGGCCAACAATTAATTTGCATTATAAAAAGTTCATATAAAAAGTGATGATAAAACCCTTTCAGTGCTGCATTAATAAGCAAGAAAAAACACTGGTTTTGATACTCAGTGGGAAAGGGGGACTACTGACAGCTGACCCTGTGGGGGCTAAAGTGATAGCACTTTTCTTTCTGCTTTAGCCTTCACTAAAGAGCTCAGCTGGGAACAGATGGCCAACAACGATCGGAACTGGTGCTGAGCCTGCAGATGACGAGGACAGCTTCACAGAGGGATTTCACAGTGCTCTTCCCTGCGCAGGGAGGCTTTGCTCCAAGCTGGCGGCAGGGGCAGCAAATCCACCACCAAAGCTGCTCCTGCCCCCGGATCTCTGCCACCACCACGGCAATGCTTCAGTCCGGCTTCCTTGCCCAAACAGGCTGGTGAACACATCTCCATGCTAGAAACTCAAGATGTGTTTCTTTAGTGCCTTTTCCCCAAATCTGAGAAAAAGGAACAATCACTTCCATGAACTGGCAGGGGAGAAAAGGAGATGGAACTAAGCATTCTGCTACCACTCCAAATAGGAGATCAGGCCAGCAGCAGTAAGAACAGCTTAAAACATCCCTAGAGAAACTGGACGGTTTTTCGACTGGCTGGCCTGATGTAATTTACCATAACAACAACTGTGTCTTAGTCATTACAGGTTACCTTAAAGAATCAGCAGAAGATGGATGGCACTCCAGAAGACTAGGAAATGGCAAAGACTGTGCATATAACTTAAAAGGGGAAGGGATAAAAACATCAATAACAGCTAACCAGGATTTGTGGGGGAAAAAGTCTCGACTTTTTTTTTCCTGTGGCATAGTTGCAGGTATTTTTGAAAAGGACAAAAGGGAGGCAACAGACTTTTCAAGCACCATGCAAAGTTTTGTTAATAAGAACATGGCTGCTTTTTTTTTCCCCTAAGAGCAAGGGAACATAAACTAAACAAAATTACAATAAAATATCCACCAAAAAAAGTAACCTCAGGACTTCCCCTTCCAAGAAGGCAGAGAACCAATGGATTTTTGTTGCAGTATGCCACATGTCCAGCTGCAAAATTTTTATTAACCCCTTTGTAGCTGGAAAAATGTGTACGCTTACTAAGTTTCCAGAATATCTCAAATCATGGAGCTGCAACACAATTAAGGACGGACAGCATTCAGAACAACCTGATTAACTCAAGATGTACAAAACAAGTAGACTGCAATTCATCGAGAAAGAGTGCAGGGTACCACGTTTCTCAGGAATAATCATATGTATCAATAAAGCATAGGGAACAACTGGCTAAACACCAGTTTTGGGAAGGGAAAAAAAAAAAGCTGTTACAGCAGATCTCGGTCCAAAGGCAAAGCAACAATGTCACAAATGGTCAGAAATTAATCAGCTGCAGTACTGTGTCCAGTTTTGGACTATTTACAGCAAGAGATACACAGATCAACTGAAGAGAGCCCAGTAAACAGCAACAAAAAGGACCAGAGATCAAAAACATGGGTCCTCGGAAAAAAACTTCAGCCTTGCATTCACTTAATCTAAAGAGAGGGCAGACCCTTTATTCAAGTAGATGTTAGAGGTAGAGAAGAACAAGGAAAATCTTTGTACTTTAGCTGTGGTAAGTAGCACTGAATTTAAACTGCAACAAAGGAGAATTAGATTAGGCATACAGAAAAATCTTCCACACTGTAGCATTTAAAAAAATAAAACCACACAACATTAAAACACATGCCAAGCCTTTATAAACATACATTTAGGGGAGAGAAGAAGAAAAATACCTAAAGACAGACTTGTTTTTATTAAAAAGTACCACTGATACAAGGCCACACCAACTCCCGGACATAATTAGCCTGGCCTCTAGCGAGGCCTCTATTCATTCACAAAGTAAAACCCTACAATATCCTCCCAAGGGAATTAGCGGGGGAAAAGCCCTCAGCCACACCACTGTGGACAAGACAAATTTACGGACAAGTTACATGTACAGGTGTGATCGTGCAGCTTGAAACTAAACCCTGTAATTTGAAAGTCTGGGTGCAGGATTCATTCCTACAGGGAGGGAGTCACAAATGAAGCTTTGCAAGTGGTTTTGTTTGATCTCAATTTATAATTTATTAATCCCGTGCTTTAGGGTTTCTAGCTGTCAAATTATGCCCCTGTCCTGCACTTGTCAGTCCTTAATACGTTACTTGTCTTGACAGGGGATTCCTCCCTTCCTCTGAAACACCAGAATACCATCCAGGGCTAAGAACCGTGGGCCCAGTACTGACGCTCCCGGCATCTGCTCAACTTATCTTGAAGCACAGGAGACAAAGCTGATCACCTAACAGGAACAGCAGCCTCATTTCTGAGGTCACCTAGAAATTCCACCAATGTTCCCGCACAGAAACAGACCACTAACACTAATACTGCCCTGACCTTTCCTCTTACTGTACAACACAGTTTTGGCTTTGAGTCTGTGTGTTTTTATTTATTTGATTTGTTACAGAGCACTGGTAGGTGTCTCCAGGTCTGTGCTGCTCTGTGGACCCCTCCCCACTGCTGCCTGCAATGGTGAGGGATCACACTCGATCCCCTTGTACCCCCTGCAAGCCTTTCCTCAAACCACAGCACACGTGACTAAGGTGCAAGACGTGCACAGACAACTTCATTCACCACTGAAACTGGTGCAGGAGCAGAATGTAGCTGCCATTTAAAGACACTCAAGAACACTACAGCATTAGTTGAGAATGGGATGTGAAAAGCACCACATTCAATTAAAACATCTTACTGAAACTACAGGAAGATTTTAGGTTGCCCAAGAGACTAAGTTAATAATCCTGCTCTTACAATCTGCAAAATTGAAATTCCATTATCAGAATTAAAAAGAGCACCTGTGTTACACATCTTGTCTCAAGGCTGCAGCTCGAGCAGTAGCACACAGCATTTCTAACATGCCATTTCGGATTATTGGTTAAAGAGCAACAAAATACTGGCGGAACCTCCAGGAGAGTGCCAACTGCTATTTACTGCAGGACCTAGACTCTTGCTAGAGGTTTTCAGTTCACCCAGGGGTAACTTCCTGTAACCCTACTTCATACACACATTAGGTAAACAATCAATGAAGTAAATAATTAGATTAGAATGAAAATAGAGCAAGACTAGATAGTTACTATTGTTCAATTGAAGACTTTTTTTTTTTTAAAGAAGCACACTGACCTGGCCTTGTTTTAGCTGCTTCTAGTTGATTACCGGTCACCAAAAGCAGGGGAAAATCCCAGAGAAGAAAAACCCTTTATAAACTAGGATACGTATTAACTCTAAGGGGTAGGTCAGACATCCCAAGTTTGACGAGTCCATATTTGAGCAGTGCCCAAGTCCCACTGCATGTCTGCAGGGTTTTTAGGTTTTTCATTTTCATCTACACACTTCCTTTTGTTCACTCCTGGATTGTTACCAGAGACAGACTCCATACTAATGAAAGTACTAATGAGACTGTTTCAGGAGATATGTGTTACATCTTTATTACTAGGTAGTGTAGACCAACAGGAGCGGATTTGCAGAGCAAAGCTGTTGGTGCAGAAGACTTGGTAGCCACGCTGTCCCTGGTTCAGGTGACTTCATTACTTGAGACCAGCTCCAGCCTGTTCCCATGTACCAAACACAAGCAGCAGGAAAGCATTAACCGCATCCTTGAGCACATCATCCAGTGAAGTTTTATTCAAAAGGAATACAACTGTCACTCTCCAAGACCACTCCATGATGTCAATCAAAGCACAGTAACTTAGAACAATCAGAAGGTTTGCTTCAACATGAAACTCCTAATCCAAATTAACACGCTAGTGTAGATGACGCCATGGGGCGTGAAGCTGCTGTCACACAGGTCCATCACCTCCTCTGTGACAGTGTTGCTCTCCACAGTGCAGGCCTATCAGTGTATACACAAGCTCCACTCTGGTGCAACTTAAGTCATTGGCAGGGAAAAATCCAGGCATGGGCTAGAGCACTGCACCCAAAACCTCATCCTTATATACATTTCAGGCACAAATCCTACCAGAATTTGCTCCCTCAGCCTTCTAAGAAAAACAAACAAACCAAACAAACCCAAAACCAAACAAACCCCCCCCCCCAAAAAAAAAAAAAAAGTTTGCATAACATTCACCACTCAAAGCAGGCTACAAACAAGAAACATGCCAGGAACAGCATCTCTCCTCCTCCAGCAAACACAGACAGACTCCTCCCTTGGAAAATTAAGCTACAGTGAGCAGTGCAGATGACTAGATTATAACTAGATTTACTTCCACAGCACAGCCTCCCTACCAGGCCTGATGATATCTACCAGCAGTTGATGTAGCATCTGGTCCAGAGCTCTCCCCCAGTCTTTCTGTGACTTAACACACAAAGGAAAACAGCTCTGGAATCCAGCAGCTCAGCAAGAGCACAGCGTGTTTGTCTCTCTCCAGATACTATGTTTGCTATTTTGGTTTTTACAATCACTAGGAGAGGAGAGCCCTGTGCAACACAGGCAGAGCCCCACACTGACAAATTGTTCAACCAAATATCACCACTTAACTGACCTAGCAGCAGAAGCAACCTGTGGACAAGGTTCTGCCTATAATTATTTAGCTGGACTTGAAGAACATGTCAGAGGAGCCCTGCTTCCTGGGGCAGCTGCACAGGGATACGGCAAAGCAGCAGGCCAGGAAATAGGAACAAGAGCAACAGCTCCACAGGATGTTTTGCCATGCACCACAGCCCCTGGGGTTTTCTTGAGAGTTGACCACTCCCAGGGATGAAGGCTGGAGGAGCCCCGTCAGCGTGTCACCTGTCCGACAGTAGCAGGGTCAGGAGGGACGACGCGTGCTGCAGGACAGACAGCTAGGATCACTGCTTCTGTGTAGCCTATCTTCACACCCTTCAAGCAAGCACAGCTAAACCTTTTTGCTCCTTTGTTACAAAAAATGAAAGGGAAGCTGCATAACTAAAATGACGTACCGCTTTGCCTGTAGGGATTTCCAGCTCCTCTAGTCCTCCTTTCCCCTCTCCAATCACAGTCACACACCAGCACTCAACTGTTTCTGGGCCCAACCACTTTGCTATCGGCAGGTGAAAGCATACTCCATGTGCTTACTGCAGGAGCTGAAGACCAGGCTGGTTCTCACACAGGCCAAGCTAGACGACACAACCTACAGGATCAAAAAGTAGGCAGCAGAATTTATGCCAAAGACAAATGCTCATGATGCTGCTCTTGTGCTTGAGGAAAAGGTGGTGCCAACACACCTCCAACAGAAGACACCCAGCTTACAGCAGCCACTCCCCATTCACGAGGAGTTCCAGTGGGATTCGAAGGGCCCGGGAAGGTGAGGTCTGGAAGAAACTCCTGGAGGGAGAGTTCCTGCCACAGGCATAGCAGAACACATGCACTTCCCTCTCTCCTACCCGCAGGCAGGGAAACTACAGCAGACAAGTCTAAGAATAACAGCACCACATACCAGCACCACAGTGACAGCAGCAGACATGTCAGGAGACACGCATGTGTCACTCAACCTAAATACAGACCTGCCCATCTGAGGTGACCTCCCGAGGTCCCTTCCAGCCTGAGTTTTCCTATGATACTAAAATTGTTTCACAGATGTGTGGCAGAAGCCTGCAGAAACCAGCCTTTAGGAAGATGGCATGTATACAGGGAATGGGCCTCTGCCATCTCACTACCGAGCTCTCCAGATGCCACTGTCCCGTGTCACCTCAGAACACACGAGCGGCAGGGAGATGCAGGACACTGCTGCAGCCCCAACTCCCAGACGCTCATGGAGAGAGACCCTGACGGGGCAGTAAAAGGACTCACAGGGAGGATGCACCTCAAGGTCTAGAAACAGGAAAAAAAAAAAAGACACTATCCCTCATGCTGTAGAGCTCAGAACATACTCCACAGTACAAGCCCTGCCAGCATCGCCAGCAACAGTGAGGGGATACACACTGAAAGTGGGTGAATGGCACAAGGTATCTACGAGGTGCGCATAAGGTGGGGAGGGTATACTGGGTGCAAAGAACAAGATGCTCTCCACGCTGCAGACATGGTGCCCTGGAAAGCTGAAGTTCCACTATACGGGCATATATACCACCTGATTATACTTGCACCCCTGACATAACAAGGCAAGATAAGATGAAAAAGGAAAAACAGATGTCAACAGAACTCCTTGTTGTAGAAACCAGAAAGGAAATAAATTTAAATGGAATATGAAGATGGAGACTTATGGGGTTTTTTTAATTTATTATTTCAAAAGATTTCAGGATACATAAACCTGTAATTTTTTTCTTCTGTATTTTTAAATTTGCTGGGTGAGCTCATTGAACATTCAAGTTGTTGTTTTCTAGTTTTCCAAATACCATTCTATTTAAAGGCACTGTGAATAGGGAATTCAATTTATCAAATGAATTAAAGAAGAATTCTTAGCAGGAACCCTGGTGAGCTAATCAAGAGTCACAATAAAATGTCAGGGGTCCTGGAATTCTCCACAGGAGGTTAACACCAAATTTGATCTGAGTCGAGGAAGATAAAACATAATATAGACTAAAACTCTACTAAAAACCGTGCACTGCAAATATGTGAAAGTTTAAACAGAAATGAAGAAAATCTACTTAATTGAGTTGTGCACTTTTTATACATTCTTAGTGTTTAACTACAAAAAGCAAAACACTGCCCTCCATGATTTTTTCACTCAAAGACAACATATTTCAAAGCAATTCAGTCTTTGTTCCACTGCATCTTCAGCCGCAGTGATGTTTTGAAAACTAATACAGCCCATAATATAGCACAAAGGGAGATAAGAAACCCTTACATTACTTTTTACCTATCCTTAGACTGGAAACCGAACCCACAAAATTCAGAAAAAGGCTTATTCTGTAGTCTGAAATTAAGAAAACAAAGGTCCAAGCTAGCACCTTTCCCTCCACAAATCTACCAGAGTTTAAAAGATTTAACACCGCATTCCTGAAAAGATAATCCTTCTTTCCATGAAGTTCATCAAGTTTCAAAGTTTGCTGTTCCTTCCCTTCACTCTCCATAGTTAAAGTGTCTGGATGCCAGCTCCTGCTAATAATAAATTAGAGTATCAGAGCCACCATCAGAATGGGCCATCATCCATTTCTCAATTTAGCAAACGAATAGCATCTCCATGGGCACAAGGTGGGGGGGGAGAGATGGGGAAAGGAAATGGCCATAAATGATTTTCCAGGACAGGAAAACCAGTTGCAGTAAATACCACTTTGGAAATCAATTTATGGTCACTTACGATCTTAGTAACAACGATTTTACGCCTTCAGTTAGTCCATGAAATGCCCAGGGGAGCAAATAGTCTCAGAAATACATCAAAAATATCTCCAAGTATGTTATCTGATCAGTTGGTCAGTAGATGCACAGAATTCCAGAAAGATCGGCTCTTCCTTGTCTGGATGCTGACAGAGGGACAGGGGATGGATGGGGGTGGATGGCAGAAATCACAATTTCAATGCAGTGGGACTATCAGAGTGTTGCAATATCATCTAGGTAAAACAGATGATATCCATCAGTCTGGACTATTTGCTTCAAAAGCATGAAGTTTTGTTGTCACTGCAATATTTCACCCACAAATTTGTGAAGAACATTTCATCTTCACAAATAAAAAAATAATTTGAAGTTGAGGGTCTTTTTTAAGCAAAATCATCATGTAAGCATCCATCCAATAACACAACCCTTGCTTTATTCACTTATTACACGTAAGCGTGGTAGCACAGTATAAAGACTGACATCACTAGATCATGTACTGTTAGTGCCCCATGAGACTGACTTAACTTGGATCGTTCTTTTCAGAAGCAAAGGACTTCTAAAAGTTTGATTGGAAGAACAGAAATGGGAAAAACTACACATTCACCAAACTCCAGCTAGTCCCATATACAACATCTTTCACCTCAAACAGCACTATTTTACAGAGCAACAAGAGCAGTTCTACTACTGTGACAGACCAAATTTAGTTCCCCATCTGGATCAGACCGCTGTATTTTATTATGATCATACCAGAAAATATTAAACAGCATTTAGATTGCTACCACTGGGCTCTTCTCCTTATCAGAAGATGTTGCATTTTCCATATTAATTTATTTTTAAAAGGCTTAAAAAGATAAACATACACCTCTTTAGAGTTACATCAGCTACCATTATGCAAAACGAAATCAAATACTTTATCCACAGGAAAACAAAGAGGTATGTTATGAACACATGTGATCAGCACTCCTATGCCACTGGGTTATTTTTAACTAAGAGCAATTTTTTGCAGTATCACAAAACAAGAATGAGGCACAACACTGGGCATTTACAGCCAAGACACCATAAAGAGACAAGAATGATTAGATCTGCAGAGATGTAACATCTTTTGTTACACAGCCAGGGAGAAAGAGACAAACTTCCAAGTGGGGCATCCATTTCAAAGCTGAGAATGTGGAAAAAATTCAGACAACACAAACATCAGAAGCAATTCTCCTATGTTAAGTAAGCCTGTGCAATTGATTAAAAACATTAAGAGAAGAGGAAAGTTGAGACCCACAGAGAGAAAGAATGTTAGCAGAGGGATGATGTGGAATCCTACTCCAGGCTGGCTTTGGTAATGCCCTGTGTCAGGAGTCTTGCTGGATTTACACACACGCCATTGGGCTAGGCTTGCAGTGCTAGGAAAGTTTTTAAATTCAGATTTCACGCAAAATATCATCTTCAATACTATTGTGAACATACATTGAGTTCACACAAAAACATTACAAAACACCAAAAACCACTTTCTATGGTCTGCCATTAACAACCTCTAAGAAAATACAGTAAAATGGCAGTGAGCACATGAAGCATCTGTACAGTTGATTTATTTTTTTTCCATTCTCACTGAACTGCTGCTTTTTTTTTCTAGAATGGCTTGTGTTAAAGCACTAGGCTGATGCTCTTTTGTTTACCAGTAACCAGCTACTGTTTAAAAACAAGCATCTCCATTGTCAGCACCAATGATGTTAGCATCAGCCATGAGAACACATTCTAATTCTGAAGAAGACCCAAGAGTCCAAGACCAGAGTAAAGTGAAAAGCAGACTGAGGCAACACAGATATCTGGCTGAGCTTAAAATAGAGTTGGCAGAAGTCAGTTTGAACTCCCAATCAATGTCTACATACTGACCACCGGAATGGTATCCAAGCCACTGTGAGTACTCTGTATCCCTCAAACAAAACAAAAAGCTCTTCGGGAAGTCTTGCAAATGCAGTACTAGAGAGAAAACTGTAAACGTCAAGCAGACAACATACAGACAGAACACAGGAAGGGAAAAAAGGACTAGGAAGGAAAACAGCACAGCTAAAAAAAACACAGATATGCCATTCTAGGAGATTGTTCTCGACCAAGATCATAACAAAGGCACCCCCCCACTATCTCTTGAGAACCCAATCATGGGAAAACACGGATAGACCCCTTTCACGAGAGGATAAGGGGAGGGATGGATCTGCCTCAGGAAAATGCCCATGGGCAGACATTAAACACTTCATAGCCCAGGGTGCTTTTTTTTCCCTTGTGGTGGAGGCGGTGGTGGGGTTATCTTTTCCTAAATGATCCTATAGGTGGTAGTTGCATGATAACTACTTTGAGGCTTAATTACCACAAAGGATGCCAATTGATTTGACAAGTCAATTTTTCTCCCAAATAATAATAATAAAATGTTAACAATCTCATTCACTAGCAATTCAGAACTCCATGCTAAAAAAGCCCAAATAAACATGAGATAAACATTATCTATTTTTAAGACAAAGCAATAAGCAACTGTTAACATTTCTCATAAGCGAGCTTCTAAACCAGAAATTTCCTGATTGAAATACAAGTAAATGTGCATCTAGTCTGCAATTTTGTAAATGGATGTACATTTCAAAACACAGAAAAAGCAAGCTGCAGATAGCTGTTTATTACAAATGACTTCCACCTCCATAGCCCTCAAAGGCAAACTATAAAGCTGTGTGCAAAGCTAGACAATCTGGGCATCCAGCCATTAAACATCACTGCTGCAGCACAGATAACTGTTCTCACTCTCAAGCCATCCTTGGCCGTAAACCCACAGGGAAGAGCTCCAGAAAGCAGACCTCACTACCATCAGAGTTTCTAATATTTTATGAGCTTGAATTACAACCACATTCAAGACCTCAACACTGAAATATTACAGTGCAAATTCATATCCAGGGCTGAGACCAAAACTAACTGATTTTGATGCCTGGTACCCTGAACCATGAGACTTAAGAACAGCTATTTTACAGATGTCTTCAGTGAAATAAGTCTGTTTATTGGGACGAAGAGATATGTTACATTTTAAAAAAGACAAAACCATCAGACTTTATTTCCTAAAGTACTGCTGCGTTTTCCACAAGTGATACAATCTTTGATACAATCTCAAAGAGCACTGTATCTACTGTGTGCAAGAATGGACAGGTCGCTATTGCGATCAAATTCAGATATTTTTATCTTGTGCAGGAGATTTTAAAACATATTAGTGACAACGTAAGAAGCTGCACAAATACAGTTTCAGAAAATTATAGCTGTGTATGGGAATCCACAGTGAAGTTAATCGTGATTAAGTAATAATAAAATAAGCATAAGTACATCTACATCTGGCAATTAAGATGTAAAACTAAGCTGTGCTTTTGGCAGACGATTTTCACAAATAGCTCAGATTCCTAAAGGAAGATCAACTAATACTTTGATTCCTCTGCTCTCAGACATTAAGAATAACCATCTTTCATTTTACCACTAGCATTTACCAGCGAAGAGACTGTGCAGAGCACATAGATCATTTAGTAATGCAATTTACTGTCACTTCTAGATCATCTCCCCATTCAATAAAGTATACTTCTCTTCTAAATACTACTTGCCCTGGCTGATATCTTCATAATACAGCTGAAAACCTCAAGCCATTATCACTAGAAGGCATCAGCTGATCCTAAATTGGCTAGACTGCAGCGTCACAGGCATTTAAGAGGTTTCCTTATCATTCATCTTTAATACTAAAGGATCTACAGGCTCCTACCTGCAGCTTCTAGGCCAAAGGGAAACCTTCTAATGGTATTACCATTATCTTGTAATCTGAATTTTAAACAATTAAAACAATAGCACTTTAGCGTTGCACATCTCTACTGTAACCAAAGATTATAAATTTTTAATCAGTTCTCATGTTCACAGTCATATATAAAGCATCGATTTTTTAAAAAGAAGCAACACGCATTGTACATTCAAGTTGCTATACCTTCAAAGAGCAGCAGCACAGTAACAGCAATTGAGATACACGTAATCAACAGAGACTACTTTGTTTACTGCGGAAAGGTCTGGCCATTTTATTTTTAAATCTGCAGTTCTCATAGTCAATACTATCTGGCAATTCTTTCCAAATGAAAGCCTCTTTTTACTGAAGCAAAGGATGGCTCCACCCCTGACCTCCTCCTTCAGCTTGTTTTGGAAAGGGGCCAGATGACAGCATTTGGAAAAGGGCATGTTTATCTCGGCAAGGCCAGCTGCTAAGTTAACATATTACCCGTTCCCACATACACCACTCTTGGTTAAGCTTTAACAGCTAAAACTGAAAGTAAATGCTGCTATTAGGCTTTTAAATAACAAACTTAAACCGAAAGAAGAAAGGTGTCTGTATCGCCTATAGAATCTGAATGGATTGTGAAAGTGGAGGTCATTTTAACTTAACACCAGGTGGTAAATAACTTACACAAAAAAAATCTTCTGGCCTTTCCAAATGAAGTGAATGAAAACCAGAAAAATAGCAGGTTTTATTTCTAGACTAATTTAAAGCTATACATTCTATAAGGTTGTCATTCAGCAACAGTTTGCTTCAAGACACAAAGAGATTCCAGCCCCCACTTGACAAAACCTTTAACTTTACCCTGGTTTATTGTTACTTCAGCTTGACAAGGTATGGAACTTAGGAGCTTTGAGAACTTCGACAAAGAGACTTCAGGTTAAAGGCACTCTCATGCCCAATTATGTTATCTCTCATATTAAGGAAATTTCATCCTATCATTTTTCCAAGTCTTAAAAAGCTCCTTCAAAGAAGAAAGGATAGAATTACCCTTCTTCTCTTAAACATGAGCGAAAGGTCACCAAAGTCATCAAAAGCATAGCTTGTTATTTAACCTATTAAAGGAAAGACAAACCCCGGAAAAAAAAAAAAGAATTTAAGCCAGAGAGGTGGATTTTTCATTCATCCCAGCAAGCTTCAGCAGGCTGTGTAACAGCAGATGAGGTAAACCTCATCCCATCCACAGGTGATCAGAAGCAGATTTTGAAAGATACGGGTCACAAAGGTGAACCTTTAAGTTACCAAATGCTTCTTAAGACTGAATGAAGACCCAAGGGCAGTATCCCAGAGTAAATTTCACTGTGCTCTGTGCCAGCACAGAAATGACACAGACCCAGGTCCCCCACAAGTACATTCCTAGGAAGTGGGACTAATGCCCTGCATCAATGACTGTCTAATCACAAAATAATCCACGTACTATAACAGCTGTAACAGCACACATAAACCAAAACTACGCAGCTCGAGCCAGCTTTTAGTCTGATGCATACCGATACTTAAATTTGTTAATATGAAATACACACATACAGAGAACAGAAACACTAATAAATCTTTAGTATTTTATACTGCAATCCAGAAGAGCTCTAAACAAAAAAGAGGTTAGTCTGACCCATTTTTTTCATTACTAGAAACAAAATGTTTAATCGAAACTACAGAATATTGCCTAAAATACAGTCCCTATTAATACACACCAACCTTGCCCTGAAACAAGTCCTGCTCCCAGGCTCCCTCCAGCAGGGTTCCTGATGGCAGCACCTGCTCACCAAGGGCTGAGACTCTTCTCCTTTCACAAGCTACACGCCAGCCAGGTAACTTCCAGCCAGAAAACATACATTCTCCTTTGAAGATAAGGACAACAGGACGCAAGGCAGTAGTACACCACTACTAGTCCCCTCAAACAGCCACAGCCACTAAGAAAAGTTCAAATTAATCTCATTTACTATAGGCTTCTTCATAGACTGAGTAGTCACAGATTCAGAGGCAACAAGGCTACCCAATACCAGTGCATACCAGAGCCTCTAATCTCACCCCCAAAAAGCAACATCAGCCCTGCAGACTAGGAACAAGCCTCCCACGGGCTAAAGCAGTTTTCCTCACTAGCTGTACACAAGTCTGACATTTATGCTTTAACGTTCTGGAAATGATTCCAGAAGCCGGAGCCGAAGCTAGCAGCGCATCTGGGGGCAGGGTCCTTCGCACATCATTTTGAGTTCACAAATAATACACTGGAGGAGCCAGACAGATATCTGAGCGCCTTCCAAATTTGAAGAACCGCAATTATGGAAAACGATGCGATTTGCTAAGCAGAGGCTGCACCCACTGCAAGTCACCTACTACCTCCTTGGAAAACATAGGGGGGAAGCAGTGAGAGTCAATGTTTACCTTTCCACCACTTTACTGAAACGATAGAAAAGTACCATCCCATAGGAAACTACATTTTCTCAGTTTTAGGCGAATCCAAAAATCTCACCCACCGTATGTAACTAGGGCAAGATTTTAAGGCCATGACTTCCTTGCACAGCAATACCCCACAGCAGTGCAGATGTTCTCCTGCTCCTCCACGCTTGCCTCGTCCTCAGCTCCACACAGCACTACCGACATCCACCTGATTTAAAGCTCTGCATCATCAAGGAGCCCACTAACAGCGGGATTTCTTGCATTTTTATTTACCTTAATTGGCCTAATGTCCAGAGCAAATTTCAGTATATAAATCAGTGTAAATTCGTCAGATACATACATATGAATAGGAGAGGAAAAATACGCAACAGACATGGGCATGACGTACTAAACATTATTTCTAAATTTAAACTGTTTTATCAATTGAACAAGTATCTTCCAACAGATACACTCGTTTTAGCAGAAAATAAAGTAGCTACAAAGTATGACTAGCAGTGTTACATTTAATGGAAAAAGGGGGGGAAATCACAATAGAGTTCAATAAATCCCGTAATTGGACCTTCAACTAATTACATATTAAGAAGATTAACCTTTGACACAAACTTGTGATACAAACAAAGAAGATCCAAACAATTAATAAATTTTCAGTGCTTCAAGCTTTCTCAGGTTAACAACTGAGCCCTCCCCGTTTTCTTCCCCTTCAGCGTCGCGGTTAAAAGCATAAATTCTGCTTAATATTCTCTCTCCCACAGGACGACATTTCAGGTTTAGACCAAGATCTCTCTCTGAATACTCAGGAGAAAATTACAGTAGTTCCCCATAATCTCATTACGTGGAGGGAGAGAGGGAGGAAAAAAAAAAAAAAACGGATCTAGAGATCTTAACTTTTAACAGAAAGCAGCCACGAAGGACAAAGCTAGAGCCTCATCTGCTCCCCCACCAGAGCAGCGCTGCTGCCCAGACCCACCCCGCTCATTTTCCAGACTTGGGATCATTTCCAACACGCTCTGCAATAATTTTCACACGTGTAAGTTCTAAAGCAAGTGCACACAGTCATGTCTACAACACAAGCGGTCTTAATGTCTTAAGTGGTGTGTCGTACCCACAAATGGCAGATTTTTGTTCGGTATTTTGCAAACAGCTATTTTAACTGGGAAATGGTACATAGAAAAATAGTGAATTAACTCCAGCGTGTAAAAAAAAATCTGTTTTAAACAACTTGCGGAAATAAAGATCTCCGACAAAAAGAAACGGATTTTGAAATGTTGAGGTGTTACTTGCTTCACTGTCTAATAAGCAGTTAAAAAAAAACCTACCAGGTTTAGAGTTGTGTTTTAGCCAGTCCCTTCCACTGGTAACTCCTACCATGCCCAGATTAAGAGAGGCTATTAACCCTTCTTACCTTTTAGTCTTTTCTTTATGGGGCTCTTTAGCAGCTTTCGATTCAGTCTTGCTGTAAGGAAACAAGTGAGTATTTTGTCTACCGTGTAGGGGTCTTTCTGACGTGTTCCTTTCTTATTTTAACGCTTTTCTTTTTTCTTTTTTTTTAAGTGTACCCGTAATTTCACGAATCTGAATACGAAAAAAATCTCACACGGCCAAAAAAATTAAGTTTTTTTGTTATTATCGTTTTTTTAACCCCCCTCAAAAAAAAAAAATTAAAAAAGTCTGCCACACAGGAGAAAAAAAAAAAAAAAAAAA
>WKFP01014390.1:754747-780652 GCA_011057875.1 Pterocles orientalis
CGGGGGGGGGGGGGAAGCGAGAAAGGGAAGAGCTGGAGCCCCCCCCCGCCGCAAAGGGTGCAGGGGGGCTTCACCCACCGCCACGCAACGAGGCTGATGCATTCGCACCCCCCCGTGCAAATGAGCGTCGGTGCGCTCACACCCCCCCCGTGCAAACGGCCGTAGGTGCCTGCACCCCCGGCTGGGGGGCTGCTCTGCGGGGGCAGGCGAGGAGCAGCGAGAAGATGCTGGGGGCTGCACCCTGAGGTGCTGCCTGCCCCCCCCCCCCGGCTTCCCAGGGTCCCTCGCCCTTAGCAATACACCCAGCGGCCTTATTACGTACCCAGCACACATGCACGGCTGCGTGTATCTGCGAGCAGGCACACCCGATGTATATGCACACATGCCCATAGGCACACCTGGTTTAGACTATAGCTGTACGTATAGCCACGGCCCAGCGCTCCGCAATGGCTCTGCACCGCCCGGCTGCGCTGCCCTGGTCCGTCGCAGGGGATGCCTGTCCCCAGCAAGGTGCCTGCAGAAAATAATCGCGATGTTTCCTATGAACGTGCGGCTAACCCAACCAACCGAGGGAACCGCCGGGAATGCTGTGCCAGGGCGGTGGCAATGCGGCATTTCAGAGGGGCTGCTTCACCCCCCCAATAACCACACCATTAACTGTTTGCATGTTTGAGGAGAAACTCGGGATCTGTTCTCAAAGTACCACGGGGAAAAGTGGAATGCAAAAATTTTTGCTAAAAATTGCTGTGCCTCAGTCTTTCGGCAGATCCTCTCCAGTCCCCTCTCTTCTCCCGCTTCTTCTCCCCCTTCTGCAGAGAACGTTTGGGGAACTGTAAGGAAATCTAAAGCCCGAATCTTTGCGCAGGCCGCTGCACTTAAATATTAATTGTATGTGGGTTACAGAGCAGGGCGTTTACTACTGCGAGTGGGATGACACACACAGCAGGAGATGGGGGAAATGAGGAACAGTACAGCCCTGGCAGGATCCTGTTCAGATGTGTGATGCCAAAGCCACCCGCCAGCTCCGGCGCCTGGGCAAGCAGGAGCCCCTTGACCACTGGAGGGAGCCCATATTGTGCCAGAATGCAGCAGAAATACTACGTGGAAGACAAAAAATAATAAAATATGAAATATCAGATCATTGTAGTCAGAACAAAGTGTCTTCTCCAGGTCAGACCGTGATCTCTATATATGCAAAATGTTACAGAAATTAGATTTAAATGTCCTATTGTACTTCATCAGCACAAAGAAAGGAAGAAATTATTAAGAACAAGGATTTTTTTTTTTCCCCCACGTTTTGAATGTCAGTCTAGCACCTTTCACTAGGAATGAATCACACGGCGATGGTGGCAGACCTGGACTAGACTGGCAATGCCCTTGTGCTCCTCGGCTTGTGCAATCCCAGCAGCAGCACTGGTGCCGCGGCAGCAGTCACGCAGCTCCCCGCTTGCTCTTACTTAAATGTAGGTCAGCACCTATAGACTCCTTCCCACAAAGACCGCCCCAGAGCAGCAGGAGGTTGCCACGCTGCTGCTTTTGAAAGAGATTTTTCTCTTCTGATAAGCCAACAACCCCAAATAAGCCGAACAGACAAAGCCACATGCCCTTTTCGCCTGCGTGTGGGACGAGCATCCTCAAACTCCGAATGTACCTACAGGAGGCTGCCCCAGACAAAAAACTCTGCTTGGCAATTGCACAGAGGAATGTTCCTGGTCAAAGGTGGCCCTAAATTATGTGTTGTGAATGTGCAAATATTTGTAATTCAAAACACACTTTTAACGCACAAATATTTCCAAGAAAGGTTGGCTCCGCAGAGTGATGCCAAGTTGCTGGAGACCCTGCAATGTCAAAATGGAATAAAACTGAAAGTGATTTGTGTAGGAATATGTTTTCTTGGCCCTGGCAAAATTACCATAAAGAGCATGATGTAACCTCAGCCACACAGACACAGAGAGCCCCTTGTGTTTGATACCCATGTTCTAAAATGCTATCCATCACAGGTAAAAATGCCTTCTAGTAAATCATTCCTTTCTTACCTGAGCTCTTTTACTGCTAAATACCGGGCTTTATCCCATGCAAATTTGATTTTTTTTTTCCCTGCTTCAGTCTTGCTCTGGGGTTTTGCCCTCCCTGCTCCCTTGGCTGTGCTCCCTGGGAGCTCGCAGTGGTCCCGGGTGCCTTTGCACCCCCAGTGCCACGGGCTGGAGCTCTGCAGCAGCTGGTGACAGCTGGCACCACGTATGGTACATCTGTCCCCTACCAGCCCCCTTGTCCTGAGCCAAGCCACCGTCGCAGGACCCCGCAGGACGCGGGGCACAGGCTTCTCCTGCAGCTTTGTTTTCCAGAGCCATGGCTTCGGGCATCCGCTGCTGCCTTTGAACTCTGTCCTTCCCCCAGCGCTCAGGTAGTCTTTTTTTGTCACACATGAGTAAGAACAGATGTGATCTGGTGTGAAGGGAAGGAAAAGGGACGTACGATGCCAGCGGTTCATTGCTCACAGAGAAGGAGGAATTCCTGTGCTTGCACCGCTGCCTTGTAAACCTCAAATTTCTCAATATGCCCGTGTCTCGCGGAAAGAGCTGCGGCCAAAATGTTCACAGGGGGCTGGACACGTTGAACAGATGGATGTGAGTGTGAGGAACCACACAGATACGATGTTCTCTTTGCTGAGAGTGACAAAGCTAAGCTAAGCAAAGGTCTTCATGCAAAATATTCCTCCACTGGAGATTTCACACCTTTTGCTTATTTTTCTATGATCCAACCAAGTACAAAAGTGAGTCAAAATAGTCACCAAGCACTTCTGACCACGCAATAACAAACACATGCAAAATTCATCTCAAAGCCTGACACCAGCCCTAGCCAGGCTTTAATGACAAGCGCAGCCTCGTGCCTTAAGGAGACCCTGCTCTCTGGTGCTGAATAAGATTTCCTAGAGCCCACACAAGGTGAAGCTACACCTCCAAAGCCCATCCTTGTCTGAGCTGGTGCTCAGAGGCAGGGTTTTCTATCTGACCGCACTGGGAGAGCAAGAACCAGGTCATAACAGGCTCTTCCCCAAGTTTCCCAGGGAGTTCTGGATGTGCAAGACACTTGCATTGAGTCCCTTCCCTCTGAAGAATGCAAACACATCGCTCCTGGTGGCCCCACCAATAACTGCACTTTGGGGTGTACAATGAACTTACAGATCATTCTTTTTTATGGAAAAACTCATTTTAATGGTTTATGTTTCTCTCCCCACATTTTCCTGTGAAAAGAATAACTGTCCTTTGCCCACTTGGTGGGATCATGGCCTGACATGAGACAACCAGCACCGGGGGGGTGCATCCAGCTGTGAAATAGCTTCTCTTTGGCACTGGTCCCTGAAGCAGAAAGGACTACTGAAAACATGGTACCCTGAGCTCCTCCCGATCTCTGGCACGGACATTTAATACCACCAAACCCACTGCACCGAGCAACATCACAGGAGTCTGAAAGCCCATGTTGGATGAGCTGGTTCCCTTTTTTGGATAATAACCCACTATTTCAAACACTTGCCCAGAAAACATCACATCTGGATTCAGTTCCATCCCCCACCTGAGCATCTCTAACCTGTATTTCCCACAAGAGAGATGTAGCATGATGTTAAACAGCAATCTGGCGAGCGGGAAACACAAGGTATTTTTCAGTCTTGCTCTTCGAGCAGAGCTATTGTATAAACAAGAACACAAGTGTCCTGAGGCCAAAAAGCAAGCAAGAAGCGCATGACTCTCAACCCTACCTGTCACAGCACACAGCAGCTGCAATAACACATTCTGCTTGTTATCAATAGCTGCTTAACATTAAATACATCATCTGCCCTGAGCAGAGGAGGCAGAGCCCAGGACTTGACCCTACAGCTTACCCTATAGCTTACCCTATAGCTTGCTCTGGCAGAGAGAAAGCAACATTTTAGAGGTTGTAACATGTGAACACAGCACCCCAAGGTAAGTCCAGGGGCTGGAAACATGTGCAGAGATAATGCATCATGCTCCTGATAGCAAAGTGCTTCCAAGAACAGGTTTCTCTTGCTCTGGTTTTGCCTTCCTGGTCATCAGTTACTGGTACAAGGAGGTTGGAACAAGCAGAGCAATGTCACAGACTATTCTGGTGGCACAGAGAGTGCTCATCATCCAGGCATGGCTGCACATGTCACAGAAAACCCACCACGGAGTGTGCAAAGCCCCAGTGAAATGCTGAAGCTGTTACATCTGGCACTGGCAGGGGCGATGCCAAGCCAAGTGTCTGTAACAAAAATCCTGCAGCAGAAAGGGGAAAAAAAAACAAATACACAACCTTTCCGTGAACTAGGAAGAAGGTACCAGTGCTCCTTTGCTGAAAAGACCTTTCTGAAAAAGGTTTTTCAGAGGCTCCTTCAGATTCTTGATTTTTATCTTCATCCCACGCAGAGCCCCGTGCATGTATGGAAAGCGCTGGAGCTGTTTTCCTGATGTGCTCAAGTAAAAATGAGTTGTTATAGCCCAAGAACCTGGATGAGACAAAATCAGATTCTCGAGCAGTTTTCATGAGACCAGGTGACGGATCCAATGGTAAAAGAGTTTTTCCCAATGTCCTGGCTAATCATCACAGGAATAATTTGACTTCTCTGAAATCTCCCCTTATTTCGGAGGCACAGCTGGGGATAGCGGCTGCTGCCTTCCATCCTGCTGGTAGCAGAGAATGTTTTGAAGAGGTTTGATGCCAATATAATGTACATTCATTGCCAGCCTTGGGATCTTTGGGTGAAAACACTCTGATGCGATGACTGTTACTCTGCACAGACTTACCAGGTACCAACACGTCGGGCTGGATTGTACCTGGGGCAGCTTCTGCGTTCCTGACAGAGCTGATATGATTTATCCCTGGGGTGAGGAGGTGGGAGAGAAAGAATTGCTTGTGACACGTACTAGTCATGGTGCTTAATGAAGTTTTGCAAGGTGCTCAGAGACAGCAGGATGGGGTCAAATCAGGGAAGGTCAGGCAGCTGGAAGCTCCAGTCCTGAGCCAAGACCTGGCTCCTCCTCGGAGCCTGTCACTCTGCTCCTGACCTGGCTGGGGGGAGTCACTGGGATTGCAAAGAATTTATTGACACCCATCCACCATCCCTAAAGTTTTACAGCAATATAGATCCATTAGAAATCCATTTTACAGAGGCATTAAAATAATGAAGGTGCGAATTAAGAGAGCAGCACGCTCCTTGGAAAACCTACTGATCATAATATACTGCTTTAAAGAAAGTTATCGTGCAGTCCCCTTAAAGAAAGTTATCAATTAGTCACTGTATCAGACATGGGAGAATTGTTCCCTGAAGAGGATTTTAGGAGGAAAGCCATAGACTAAGTGATGAATTTATCACTGGGGGCTGCATGGCTCCGTGGATTAAGATGACACTGCACAGAGGGCTCGGAGAGCGGACTGGAGACTCCCGGGAGGTTTGGGGGGGCCATCGGCACGGGGTGAGTGCCCACACTGCTCCCAGGCAGGGCAGTGGCATGGTCAGGGAGATGTGACACCAGAGGGGTGCATCAGAGCTCCCACATATCCAGCCAGCAGCCAGGTCCGCGGTGTTGGCTTGGGAATGCTGCCTCGTGCCGTCCTTCCCCGGCACCTTTCCAGACCACCGGAATGCACCGGGCAAGAGGGAAGCACTACGGACAGTCTGATACGGGCGCCCCACTGGAACCAGACACTGTCTGGGGACACCAGGGCTGGTGTAAAACATGCACCAGTCGGTGTGTGTGAAGGGGAGGCCTGTCCATCCCTGCAGCTGAGCTGGGAAATGCCCTGGAGCAAACCAGTGGACAGCGGAAGCTGAAGGTGAAGTACAAGAATCCGGCATCCACTGAGGCCAGTGGGAAGACTTTAACACAATGTTTTACTACTCTGCAAGTGCTCTGGCTTTCTGCTCTGTTCAGCACTCCCTTGGCTCCCCAGCACACGTGGTGCATGGACCAATGTGCTGATAGACTCCCTCCATCCTGGCTAAAATCTTCATTACAAATTGGCTACAAGGATTAATTTTTTCCATGTGGGTTTTTTTTTTTTTTCATCATTTCTCCTACAGGCACTGGGAGAATACAGTGTTTCCCTACAGGAAGCTGCTGTGTCCGTGCTGGTCCGCTCATGGTGAAGGGACCAAGTGACCCGGCCACTGGAGGATGTCCCTTTCCTTCACAGACACCCCCTCTGTAACGCGCTGGAGGATGCTGCATCCTCGAGGATGCGTGTGCCGTTTGGCTCCTGCAGCACAGCCATGCAGCTCAGATAACTGAACACGGGCAGAGGAAGGAGCCACCGGGAAATGGCTTTTCCTGACGGACAAGCATCACCTGGTAACGTCACATCTAGACACGATGAGGACACACAAGCCCGTTCCCATCCCAGCAGTCTGGGGGAGGCGGCGTGTAAGAGAGTTGTACAAGAAGGGGGAGAATGTTTTCTAAACTTGGGGGAAACCACAGTACTTCCATAAAATCAGAATAAACTTGTAAAATACTTTGTTTTGATCCAAATCTACATCTCTCCATGCAAAAATAGCTTGTGAGCAAAAGGCTGCCTTCCTCTATTGCCACGTGGCTAAAATGCCTCCTGGGGTGACCATGGGCCATTGCCCGCTGCCCACATCTCGCTGGGTTCAGCCCAGGAGCTCAGCAAAGCCCTGACAAATTGCTGAGCTCTCCTGAGATAAATAATGGCAAACAAAAATATTTGTGTTTACTGTGGGGATTTGTCTGTGCATAATTATGCATTAGTCATTACGAGGACTACAGGAGAGTTTTACACATGTAAATATGTTCAGTTAATTAGACAGGACGGCTTTTGGTTTGTTTCTTCTCTGCAGTCTGATCCTGAAGCCATCAAACACTCCTGGATCCTGAGTGGGGTTGAACGAGATACGTGAGGAAAACAGTTCTCTCCTTCCCCGTAACGCCGCTCTGTTTATCGACACAGATCCCTTTAAAATCCTTCTCGCAGCTCTTCTGTGAAAGCCTCAAGGTGCTTCGTGCACAACGCAACGCAACGCAGCCTTCACACTGTTCTCTCCTGTACGTGCCTTCAAGGGGGAGTCAGATGTATTTCCCAGGTAATACAACATCAGACGTTATTTTCTTCTGAAACATTTTTAAGTGCAGCAACTTTTAGTAATCTTCTAGCATCTTCTCCTGTGTATGACAGAGTCTATTAATGTCATTTGCATGAGAAGTACACAATAAATCATTCATGCACAGTTTAGTGCAGGTTAAGTGCAACAGCCTATCAGTGATTTTCTGTAAGAAAATCAGAGCAGCTCATCACCTGGTGTAAATCAGCATTGCTCCATCAAAGCTACTGAGTCACACCAACTAATCGCTTGGCCCAGGGGAAAGCTTTAGGCAGAAAAGCAGCAGGGGAAGAGCACGAGTCCTGCCACACTTGAAGGACTTTCTTCTGAGAGCTTCTCTCCTAAAAACCTCTCCAGAGAAAACTCACAATGAGAGGGGCCAGCACAGCCCGGCTGGTCCATGGCCAGCTCTGCTGAAGCCCCTTAGCTGTGCTGCGGACAGGCTCCCGGGGGGTGAGGGGCGTTTTTGGGGAGCTCCCTGGAAGCAGGGGCCAGGGGCTCTGTGGGAAACCTTTGTCTTGCCCTGGACCTGAGAGTGGGAAAAAGATCAAACCCCCAAGAACCTGCAGCTGTTCTTTAGGTGAAATCCTTGAACAACAGCAAAATGGGATTTCAGGACAGTCCGGTGCCCAACCATTGACTGATCTCCGTTTCAGGGGTTAGTTATCCTCCACGTCCAGACCACTGACCTCATCTGCTGATGCAGGGAGGCTGCTACCTGCCCCTGGGGAGGCAAAGCCTTCTGGCAGGGGGAGAGAGCCCACGCCACGAGGATGGTGCGGTACACGGTGGCTGGAGATGCCAGTGGGACAGCCGGTGACGGCAGTGGTATTGCTGGAGACGCCAGTGGGACAACCAGCGATGGCAGTGGTATTGCTGGAGATGCCAGGGGGACAGCGATGCCAGCCGTGGAGCAGGGGGACCGCCCTGCTGCTCCCAGCATGGTCCCTTATCTCTGGAAGGGAAAGGAAATTCCTTTGCGGTGATGTGGAATTTGTCACTGGCTCTAGAAACGGGCCGTGTGGGCATGAGACGCAGCTGAGGGGTCCCCAGAGGGGGTGGTTAAAGCGCTGTGCTGGAAAAAAACCACGCTGCCCTTTGCCAGCGCTGATAACTTATTGTCTGTCTGTGGGCGTAGGCACTGAGCGCTGCAGCTCTGCTCAGGGAGGAGGCGATTACCAGCGCAGCTTTGCTGAAAGATGAAGATCTTTCTCCTCCCCCCTCTTTTTTTTTTTCCCCCCCTTCTCTTTTTTTCGGTCTGGTCCTTGTTCTGGCTGCAGCAGCGTGTGGGACAGAGGCTCATTGTTCCCGCTGCTCAGGAAACACGCCGCAGGACTGATCTTATTAGAGCTCGAGCCATGCCCGGGCCAGCCGGGGAGGGGCCGCCGGCACATCCTCAGGGGCTCGGCACGGGGTGCGGAGGAGGAGGCAGCCCGCGTTCCCGACCGCCTTGGGTCATTGCAGACACTTGGCATCGCTCGCGCAGGGCCTGAGTTTTGGCGGCAGTTTCAGGGCTGTGCTCGTGCTCGGCGCATTGGAATCGAGCGTTGGATACTCCAAGTTGAGCAGCAAAATTCAACGTGAAAATGTAGAGTGCTGCATCCAGGATGCCTGCTTTGGGACAGGGATGCTCTAGCAGGATGGCAATACTGTGGTGGCAAGGATGTGCCAAAGAAATCCAGCTCGTGCAGCCACGCTGCCGGTTTCTTCCCACTGTCCCCCACTCATTTTGGAAAGCAACACCCAGCATGCTTGACAGAGAAGTCAGGAAGATGTTAAGATCCTACAAATTTTGCATGTAGGGGGGAAAAAAGGCAAGTGGAGGGTCCGCACTGAGATGCAGTGACTCGTTGGTGGTTGTCCTGCTGGCCAGGCGGCACTGGGCTGCTCTGCGTGGCCACGTCCTGGCCGTGCCAGCGCTAGCCCCGAGGACGGCAAGAGCAGACATGGTGGCTGGAGCCCTTCCAGCAGGCTGGAGATAGGGGCTTATCTCTGATTTGGAGGAAAGGCTTAATGTATCCCACTGGTCCTGGAATGACTTACTCTGGAGTTAGCTGAAAGCTCAGAAAAATCAAGCTGATGTCACCTGTGTGGATGGTGTCCTCCCATTCCCCAGCCGAGAGCTGGCACGAGCAGCATCACCCTGAGTGTGCCCCATCCAGCCCAGCTGTGGGTTTCCGCCCCAAACTGGAAGAGTCCCATCTTCCGAGGGTATCTCAGCCCCGGTGCCTGCTCGCTGCTCCCCAGCTTTGCCGCCTGAGCCCCGGCTGACAGTGACCAGCTCAGGGGTACCGCAGGGATGACAGCACTGCCTGGTGCTCAGGACATCCTCAAGATCAGGAATATTTCAGTGATTTTGCTGTTAAATGTGGCTTCATTTCTGTCAGACAGCAAGGGCAGGCAACACATTCCGATTCCTGGGTACGTGTGCTCCTACATCACAGAATCACAGAATCACAGAATCACAGAATGTTAGGGATTGGAAGGGACCTCGAAAGATCATCTAGTCCAATCCCCCTGCCGGAGCAGGAACAACATCTCCCGTCCCTCCAAAAGACCCGGCTCACCCGTGGGCTTAGAGGCTCACTTGTAACACAACAGCTGAAATCTGCCCGAGTTGCTCAACTCCGCCTGGGCTCAGCAGAGACGAATATTCTAAATGCTCAGGTACCAGAAGGAAGCTGCACATTCCCAAGCTATTTATTTGTTACTTATAAAGAACATCATTTGTAATGCACTGGCTAAATAAGAATTAATTGTGTTAAAAATTCAGGTTAACGAATGCTGTAAGAAGTTGTCTTAAGGGAAATAAAAGGGAAAAAAAATCACGGGCACTAATGATTAGAGCAAAGCCCTGATGCTACAAGGACCTTGTCTCTGTGGAAGCAGGTTACTCATCTCTTCCAGAAGATACACGCATGCATTGCAAAATGTTTATTTTGTACTCTCTGAAGTGGTTAATCTACATGCGGAGCAATGAAAAGGTGGCTTATTAGGCTAATTGCTAATAAAAAAAAAAAGAAAAAAAAACAGGACTACTGTGAGCAAATATTTAAAAACAGATGCAGAAGGCTGTGAAAACAAATACAATCTCATTTTTCCATGAAGTTTTCCCACCAGAAATCAGGCAGTTCAAAGAGACGTCCGGTTAATACGGTACCTCCAGGCTCCCGGCGCTGGAGCTGTTCATTAGCCGCTTCGTAATTCTGTGATGCAGAACTGGATTAATGGAAAGGTGACTGGGAAGCCACCGAGGGACCTGCTAATGATACTGCTCTGTCCTCAGAGAAGTCCTCTCTAGCCTTGCCCACGTGCGGCAAAACACACACCATCAGGATACAATGCCACATTATCACCAGAAAACACTTTTGAGAGGGGAAGGAGATGTCATCGCGGAGTGGTGCTGGGAACTGGTGAAACCCAAGATGGAAAAATAATTGCATGCATGTTTTTTAATACAACAGGATTCCCCCAAGCTCATTAAAGCGGATGAAAGTTTTAAAACCTGTATTACTTTAAAAATTAATTTACAGCTGTGGGGCTTGGTGGCCCAGAGAACATTAAAATGATAAATCCGGAAAGGTGATGTGAGCAGAAAGGAGGATTTCTTTGGTCACAACATGGCCTCTCGAAGCCGGGAAGGCGAGATGTGACAGTTTGGTTGGCTGCCCCGTGGTTACCTCTGCTGTGCCGTTTCTGGGCTTAACCCAGATTTTAAAATATTGGAACAAAACAGTAACATTTCCTCCCAAACGGCGTGTGATCCAGAAACTATCTTGGTGTATCTTTGCTTCATTAGACACCAGCTTACAGGGCAGGGAAGGCGATATGACCCAACATCATCTCACCGGACAGCAGGAGACCCCCACAGAAGCCAGGCCCCTGCATGGGCTCCCGGGACTGTCTCCGCTGCCACCCCTGTGCCCCCCTGCTACAGCACCCTGCAGCCAGCTGGATGGACTCAGAAACGTCCCTCCTTGGCAGCCGCCTCCAAAGACAAGCTGTGCCTGTCTGAAAGCACGGCAGCATGGCGGTGTGCCCAGGGGCTGGGGACAGTCAATGCACCCGGGGGGGGCAAGTGATGCACGGCTCTGGCGTGCTGGGTCGGTGCTGGCAGGGAATCCTCCACCCTGCGCAGCCATCGCCCTCGGCTGGGGCATCCCCGGCTGTGGGAAGGGCTGGGGATGGTGGGAGGCAGCTCTCCCAAACCCTGCAGGGAGACGGACCATCTTTTTCCTCAGTGTGTAAGATGCCAAGCGCCAAGGAACGAGGTGTGTTAGGTACCGCAGAACAAAGGCTGGTGGCAGGTTGCATGCAGCTCACACCAGCTACCTCTGCTGGGAAGAATGGAGCCCTTTGTTCGGAAACAGCAGCTACTCCTGCAAAACCACACACGGGGCGTCTGCGCGTGCAAAAGCCCGTGTTATGGGTAAAAGCCCGTGTTATGTACAAGAGTGAATTTTGCACGAAATGGTACCTGTTCCCCTGGGCGGTAACTTAACGGGTGTGCGCAGGGCGAGCTGGCAGGGCGCAGGGAGTGCTTCCTGATTATCCGCAGGTTTGGATGTGCAGCTGGGGATGAAATCGCTTCCCAGGAATGTGTTGCCTCTGTATGGCCCCGGCAGAGCCCACCACCGGCTGGTGCAAAACGTCCCTGCTCCGACTGAAGGTGGGCTACCTGCCTGCATTGTGGCTACCGAAACGCGAGCCAAGCTGCAGAGCCAGCTCACGCTGACCTGTATCGATGGCTCCAGTGCTGGGTGGGTGCTGCTCCAGGAGGCGCAGGCGCGGAGGTGGCGGGGCTCACACACATCCCTGCATCCCGCATCCCCAGCATCACACCCCCGCCGTAGGGGGAATTTCCTACGTAAAGGTGTTTTCTCCCCACAGAGAGTATTCCAGGGGTCCCCAGGCTGTGCCTGCCGCTGCCCAGACACACTGAGCCCCACATGCAGAACGACCCCCATTAACAGCGGGGCGGGGGACAGCCCTCCCCTTGGCCACCCCTTCCCGCAGGCCAGCCTCTCTCCTGCTGCCGTTATTATAACATGCTTCTCGTTTCCTTCTCTTCCCCAACAAATTAACTTTAACAGTAAATTAACTTTATTCTTTTGCTGGTTAGCCTGTCAAATGAGAGCAAGGCAGATTTTTCCACTGGCCCATTCGGGGGGCCCCGCGCCTGGCCGGCAGCGCGCGATGACTCACAGGGGTCCAGGCTGCCTATTGAAGGGACCCGAGCCCGAACAAAGCCCCCATTCACTCCAGGGCTCTGCTAGTTTTTTTTCTTTGAGCTCTCACTGCTTTATTTTTATTCTTTCCCAAACATTGTTGGCTAATTTCATTGACAAAATTCATAACTTGGGGTTGGAGAGCTCGCTCCTATTCAGCTGTGAGCGCTGGGGGGTTTTGTTTTTCTTTGCCACGCTGCCCATCTTCCCTCGTTCTCTGCATCCTTCCAAAGCCAGTTTCCAGCCAGTGCCGTGCCGAGGGATGGAGCTGAGGGACACAGCCCTGCACACAGCGTTTAGGTGATGCTCAGCTTTTGGATGGGGAAGGAAAAACACCACGACAAGATCTGAACCCACAGCAAGAAGGCGATGCTGGGGGCAGCGAGGACAAGACCGCAATGATGCACTACAGAATTGAGGGACCCTTTGAAGCAGCAAACATATAAAAACAAAAGCCTGCTTAGCTTTTATATCTGCAATGCTCTGCATCCAGTCCAGTTAATTACAGCTATTTAAAAACATCTGCCTTTCATAAAGAACCAACTTTCCTTCCCCTCGGGCTGCCCCTCCTGAGACATCTCTCTCCAGGCTGCCGGGTTACACAGCGATTGTAATCCCCGAGTACCTGACATCACCACCGAGTGCAATGCATTCTGGTTTCAAAAACAAGAAAAACAATATTACTCAAGACTGGCCTCAGCCAAAATCCCAGCTCCAAACACCATCATTTTTTTTTGGCAAAGTTCAGAGCTGGAGCCTAGCGCGGCAGCCAGGGCCCCCAAGTAAATGTTACAGACGTGGAACGGAGGCGGCATTTTGTGCTTTGGTGAAAAAGAGGACATTTCGCCTGCCTGCTGACCCGGAGGGTTTTAAACACATGCAAGCAGGGAGCAGGGCACGACTGCCAGCCACAGGGGCATCACCATGTGATCGGCAACGAGCTGCACAAAAACTGCGCTGGAGGTTAGAAACAGCATTAGCCAGCACCAGCCCCTGCCCCCAATCCAGCCCCTGCCCCCAAAACCAGCGCTGCCCTTCTGCTGTCCCTGGGCATCACTGGGAGACCTGCAGCCCCCTCTGCCCCAACAGTCACAGCCCCCTCTCCCATCCAGCCCACGAGAGACCTGGTGCCAGAATTTGCCAGCCCAACACTTTGGACAGGGACACGGGCTGGACCAAAAGCAGGCTCCAGCGATGGGAGCAGGCAGGCGTTATCCCGGGCATCTGCCTGCACCAGCCCAGCACCAGCCCAGGCAAACGCCCCGGAAAGTCCAGTCCTGGCTAAGGCACTGCTGTCTGCGCAAGATGCTGCGGGTTTGTGCCTTTCAGCTGGAAAGAGGCAGAGTCTGCCTCAAACGAACCTGCAGCAAGCTTATGTGTGTTATAGCCATACATACAAAGAGACACACATAATGTATACACATCGTTTGATTCACAGCCACCAAAGTGCACTCAGCTGGTACCCAAAGCAAGCCCTTCACAGTGTTTTACACAGCGAATCCCTTTTCTCCTCCTCTCTGGAGGCAGAGGCTGGTCCCAGGGTGAGGGCACGGCCGCAGCACCAGCCCCGCTCCCCTGCAGGAACCCCCCCACGAGCTGCCACCTTTTTGCTTTGCTAAGCTCTCTAGGCCAGGTCTCTTTTCTTGTTCATTTATCGGCTTGTTTCCCTGCAGAGAGGCAGCGGTTAGAGGAGCAAGAGTGTGTTTTTCGGTCCACAGAGCAAGCAATTTACTTTTTGAGGGTGTTTGCCAAAACCACATTCCTGCTTCGGCTTCCAGTCCGAGCAGAGGGGAGGCTGAGATCAGAAACCAGAGTCGTGGGCTGATTTTGCTCAGCCAGTTTTGCTCTCTTTGCCTTGTGCGAGAGCTGAGCTCACTCAAGGGTTGAGACGTCCTCGGCACCTTCACATCTGAACAACAAGCAGGGAAAGAAAAAACCACAAGATTTCCTCTGCAGTCAGCAATACCCAATAAATTCACAGCAAGAGCAAGCCTTTAAAGGAAAAAAAAAAATCCCCCAAACCAAACATTTTATCCTATCCTGGTGTAACTGGGGAGCAAACTTAACAATTAATTTTAAGAATGAAGTGAAAAGGAAAGGGATAAAAGCAAGTCAAGCCGAGCGCCGCACCCCGCCGTGATCACAAGCAGCAGGCTGGGTTTGCAGCTCTGTCTGTCGGGCTCCACGTCGGCGTGGCTGCGGTGGCAGTCCTTCGCTCTCCTACACAGCTGCTAGGAACTGGGTGCCTCCAAATCCAGCACTTGGGAAACGATGGGCAGCCTTGACCGGGAACCACCGTGTGCCGGGAAGGGTCAGAGGGGTGGGTGTAGGGCTGGGCTCCATCTCCTTTATCTTGGGTTCATTTGGCTTAACGGGATGACTCCTGGCTGGTAACTGTGTACACTGTCCCTTGGCTCCAAAGTAGTCTTGGAAGTGCCTTGGACGGATGTGAGATGGCTTTGCACAGATAAAAGGATGCTCTGCAGAGACACTGTAAGTACTGCTGGCTTGCACCCGTGGGGAGCCAGGCTGGGGGTGGACAGTCTGGCTGGGGACTGGGGACGTGGGGCCTGACCCCCTCTTCCCCCCTCTGCGCTTTGGCGGTTACCTGGATGGCTGCCTCTGCCTGCCTGCGGGCTTGGGGCCACCTCTCTGTCCCCACAGCCACTGATGTGGGATTGCCCCTCGCCGTGGCCATGTAGCCCGGCCGAAAAGGCTGGAAGCAGGACTGTTGCACGCCCAGGTTTCCCTCAGCATCTTCCCTCCTTCCCAAAGCCCTGCTGGGTCTCTGAGCATCACAAAACTCTTCCAACAAGAGCAGACTGGGCAACGCCTGGTGCCGTGAGAGAGATGAGGTGATGGAGGCGATGCTCCTGGGGTGCCCTGGGCTCGTGGCGGGTGGGCACATCACCTGTGGCACTCCCTGGGGCTGTGTGGGTGCCCTGCTCTGTTTCCCAGGTCCCACAGGCGCAGTGCCACTGACAAAGTCCCCGGGGAGCAGTGGCCCAGCCCCAGCACATGGGGATGTTGCTGGCAGCCAGCTGTCCCCTTGCAAACCTCCCAAAGGCAGTCTGCCATTCCCAAAATGCGAATGATTCCTTAAGAAAAGATGGGGAGTCTGTCTTTGCCTATCTTTAAAGAGCAGTTTACTAAAAAAGAAAATAATCTGCTTTTGAGACCTGTTTCTGCTTTCCTTGCTTCCACAAACATCCCACCTCTGCCGCCTCCAGCCAGAGCCACGCTCCCCTCCCAGGGTGCTGGCTTCCCTCTTGTTTTCAAGCACTATATCACATCAAGGACAACTAAATTTACACTGAATGCTGCTGCTAGACGGGCTTTTTCATGTACGTGATAGCTCTGGGTTGTATAAGTAGGCAAAGCAAAGCCCCGCGGTCGGGCTGAGCAGGGTCCTGGCACTGTGGTCCATCCTCTGGAAAAGCTACTACCCCTTTCACCAGCGGTGCTGGGGATTATTCTTAAATCTCTTGGCTATTTTTTTCTTCTCTTCCCATTGTCCTTCCCTCCTCCCATCTGTAATCCTTCCATCCTGGGTGTTTGGTTTGGTGTCAGGACCCCAAGGCACCGGCCCCCACCCCTGCCCAGGATGCTGTGGGTCTCGCTGGCTCTTGCCCAACCCAGAGCATCCCAGGAAATCCCGCTGGCACAAGGGAAGAGCCTCATTACCTCTCCAGAACCCCCAAATACCATCCTTCCTGTGGGCTTTCCACCACCATCAGTCACATCCTCGCTGCTTACCCACGCAGTTGCCCCAACCCCAGCGGGGTCTTTCCCCCTCCATCCCTGCAGCAGCCGTGGACAGGGGGCCACAGCCCGGCTCGGCGGCTGCTGTGTCTTCAGGGCAAATACATCCTTCAGTGGAAGGAAAAGGATTTGTCTTTCTACATGCAGAGAAGATATGGGGGAAAGAAAAAAAAAAAAAAGCTTATTGTATACCAGAATACCTTCCTCCCTCGCCAAAGGTCAAACTTAGATCCAATTTCAGTCAGGAGGGAGACGTCTGTCAGACAAGCACTAATCACTATTTAGCATTCATATTCACCTATTAGAAGCTCCATGCTGTAAACATGTCTATGAATTAACAAGGCATCTGGCCTCTCTTATACAATATGAGCAGCTTGGATCATGAAGTGTCTGCAGAAAATAAAAAGTGCCTTCCATCTGTCTCTCCCAAATATCACTGCTATCACCAAAGCAAACAGACCCGCTCTTCCAAAGCTCCGCGCGGCCCCCTCCCCCAGAACGTGTTAGTCAAACAAAAACAAGCATTTCACGGGAAGCGCTTGACAGATCTGAAACCACTCCGAGGAGCGAGGCGCAAATTAAGAACTGAGGGGAAAAAAATTAGCTGGAAAATAACTGGGGAAAAAAAAAGCTTCCTAATAACAAAGTCTCCTGTTAGCACTCAGGAATTTTTCCTAGCGCTGGCGCTGCCGACACCATCAGGAGGTCAGCGCTGCTCAGCCGGAGGTGCGCAGGCGCACCAGCCACCCTCCCAGTCTCCTTGCTGGGGTGGGATGGGAGAAAACCCCCCTGGCGCTGTGTTTGCAGGTGATGTTGGGATGCTCTGGATGGGACCTTCTGGTCTGTGAGAATTCACACCCATGCCAAGGGTTGCTGCAGGATGACGATGACCCTTGGAAGGGCCAGAGACTGGCCTCCATCCTACAGCTTGAAAAAGGCGAAGCCGAGCTAGCCCCGAGCCACCAAAACTGCCCTGGGCAAAGGCCACATTCCCAACTGCTGGGGGACAACTCAGCGTGACCCACCAGCTTCAGCGGTGCCACCAGTGCAGACTGCGAGCCCCATCCCAACCACGGGCTGGTTTTTCCCTCTAAACCAGAGCACGGCAGCTCATGGCTCTGCTCCCCCGCTGCCTGTGAGGGATCCAGGAGAGCTAAAGGCAGGTCACCTCTGCCTATTCCGGATCTGCAGGGAGAAGGGGCGATGCTGGAAGAGCTGTGTGGGCACAGGACACCAAGGGGTGCTGCTGTCATCGACTGAGAATCACAGCTGCCGGACGGCTGCGGGAGGAAGAGCTGGGGCAGCCCCTGCCGTGTCCCCGCTGGGATGGGGAGTGGAGGAGGCTGTCACTCGTGGGTCAGCGGGACCAGTGCCAGAGCCAGGGCAGGAGACCTCCCGTCCCCGCAATACCCAGCTGCTGCCCTGGTGTCCGTGCTCCCCCAGCTCCCCACCTTTCCCCCCCTGCTTTCCCAGCCCGCTCCAGATTTCAGCTCCAGTGCTTCCCGGGGAAATCCAGCTGCTGGCAAACGGGGGGGTGTTTCGGCTGAGCTGAGCTTTTGCCAGGGTCTGGATGGGTGTCAGGGCAAAGGCAGGACCTGGGGCAGGGAGATCATCACTTTTGGTGGCAGCTGCTCACCCAAGAGGCTGCCGGGTCCCCGGGACACCCCTTGTGCCCTGCTAAAGCCGGTGGCCTTAAACCAACCCAGGCTCCTCTGTCTCAAGGGAAGGGAGGGTCTATGCCAAACCCTGGCTTTGTTTTCAGAGGATAAATTTAAATCAAGCGGAAGGAAGAATGAGGTTCATAAATCAGGCAGCTCTGAAAACGAGGCATGAAAAATGAATGAATAGAGCTCGGGTACGAGCGCTGCTTCCCCAACTTGCTCCACCGACAGAGCCCACCCGCCACCGGCAGCCCCCCGCCACACCGGGCAAAGCCAAACCCTCCCTGCAGCACCGAGCTCCCCTCCGCCGCTGGAGACAGACTGGTCGGCTCTCTGATAGTTTTTCTCTTCCTCGGTTTGCATCTGCACAGAAAACACCCTCCCTTGGCTTTAAGCTGAGCTCGGGGGCTGTGAGGGGCTGGGTGGCTCCAGTCCACGGGGTCAGCGACGCCGGGCTCTGCCTCCGCCTTTTCCCATCCCAGGTGTAAATAACCTTTTTTTTTTAATAAAAGCCAACTCTTTGGATTGCCTGAGATGTTAAAGTGTAAAAACAGGGGAGCAGAGGGAAGGAATGGCTTTCTGGAAGTGGTTCTCACATCCCCAACACATCTGGATGACAGAAAGGAGAAAACCAGGAGGTTTCCAGACCTCCCAGCTGCAGACACGGAAGGAGTTGGCTACCTCAGACTAGTCTCTTGCCTTCCTCCCTGGGCAACCAGCTGCTCCTGTGACAGCGATGCAGAGGAATCTAGCTCCTCCAAACCAGCCTCTGCGAGAGCATCTCTCTGGAACGGGGCTGAAGCAGCCTGGCTGGGTGCACCAAGGCCACCCCGACACCGGGACCTCTGCCACCAGGCTTTGGTGCGTGGAGGCCACACCACACAGACCTGGGTCGGATCGATGGGAAACCCTCACAGCTTGGCAGCCTCCAGAATCAGGTCTAAGTGCATCGGTAATCACGTCCACACGTATTTGAGCTTTGCAAAGCAAAAAGGCCCCGACCAAACAAACCCAATGTGGCTGCAGCTGCTGTGCTGGGACCCGACCGTGCAGGTTCTGAAAACACCCATTTGACATGCAAATATTTCAAAGAAACAATTCAACCCCTGGCTTAGGAAGAAACGGTGGGAGAGTGGCCAGTGGCTGACAGGCAGCCCAGAGCAGCTGGTGTTGAGCTGGAGAAGGTTGGAAAGAAGGAGAACGAAGAATGAAGAAGGGAAATTTTAGTTTTAGCTTCCTGTGAGGTGATCTGAAGTGGCCCCATCTGGGGAACCTGGTGACTGAAGAAAGATTTCACTGAGCATCACCATTCAGAACATCACCAGGTTCCTTCTTACATCCTGCCACTGGGGAAAAGCTTTTGAAAAGGTGTTTTCCTTCCCGTAAGGATTTACCTGCCTCTGTTATACCACGTTAACCACTCGCACTGCTGCAAAAAACCTGACACAGAAGCTTCACAGCCACCAAAGCCACACTGCCAGCTCCAGGGCCAGGACATCACCTATGTGGTCCTACAGGACCTGGGGACACGAGTGGCCTCGGGTGGCTTTTCCCAGCCCCAGGGTGGCAACAAGCCCTGAGGTTGCCCTCCAGCCACACTGCTGCCTGAACCCAGTCCCAGGCCACCAAAATCACCAGGGAATCTGTCACTGGTCTGTGTGGGGACAGGATGGGGCTCTGCACACACAGGGAAATGCTTTGAGCATGAAAGTTAATTTAGAAAGAGCTCATCTCCTTGTGTTCAGAGGCACGGAGCAAGGGAAAAGCACGACAGATTTGGGTATATTTTAGCTGAATTATTGTCCACTGGGGATTGAGCTAAGACCACAAACATTATTTCACTTTCCAGTGACGCTGCAGTGATGAATATTTGTTTCAAAGGGGAAAAGCTGTGTGGTTCTTGTTTCTAATCTCGAGTCGTTCCTCCTCCTTTGGAGGTTAAGCGTCAACACCACAGTACTCGGACGCTGAAACAAAGGTTCCCATCCCTTCAGACAGCACACGGGTCAGCAGGGAAATGCAGCAATGCTCAAACCACACGTATCAAAATGCAACAGAATTTTGCACTAGGCTCTGTTTAAAATATTCTGTTTAATTGATTTTTTAAAAAAATCTATTATGCTGCTCTAGGCACAGCTATTGATCTGCTGCGCTGGAGAAGTAATGAAGAAGCCTTCAAATCAATAAGGCCAAAGTATATCTCAAACCCTATCTGCTCCACCAGCACAACAGGGATGGGGCCAGTGAAATTCCCTAGACGGGGCTGGGAGTATGAACAAACCTGTCCCGATGACTGCAAAGATTTATTTCTATTGGCATAAACATAACTAATGAAACCCGACGACTCTCCACGTCCACGAAAGCTGATAATATATCGCGGTGCTCACAACGAAATGAGCAAGAACACATTTGCAAAGGAGGAAAAAAACCAACTCCCTCAACCGTGAGCTGTATTTTCTTCTTGGTGCCCTTGATTCTCCTCCACCCCCTTCCCCCAGCCAGGATAATATTTCTTCTCAGAGCTCTCGTACGGGTTTTAACATGGCTTTTATAAGTCTCCAAGGCTGGAGTTTTAGGTTTTCTTTTATCCCTCGCTGTCAGGATGGAGTAGGTAGGCAGCTAGAATCACAGGCTGATAACACTGTTTGGGGCTAACAGCCTTATCTTATCTTGTTCCTATTATTCATATTACCTTAGAGAAGCCACCTGGGGCCGCACACAAGCAAGATTCAAGGAAGTGACCTCATTAAAGCTCAGACACCTATTTACTGCCGTCAGAACAGCTGGACTAACGCAGCCACCCTTTGAACCTGGCTGGCACCTTCCAGCCGAGGCTTTGTCGTGATCCCGTTCGCACATCACAGCACCGTGGAGCGGAGGAACCGGAGTTCATCAGCACCGCCGTGATTTTGCTTCCAAAAGGCCAGGATTACAAAAGGGATTTTCCCGGCTGGACACCGAGGGCAGTTGCAGGCACGGCTGCGGGGTGATGGCCGGGGTGCAGAGCCCAGCAAACCCCACCATGGGCTGCACCCCCAGAGCCCGGCTGCTTTGCTAAAGAGCCCCCGCTGATGGAGCAGAGCTGCTCCTAATGCACTCAGTGCTTTATTTCCCAACAACAGCTGATGCTGGGAGAGATCTGCTGGTCCTGCTGTTCTAACCCGCGCAGCCAAAGCAGCACGTGGAGCACAGGGGCATTGGCTGCTGTCTGGCTCGGGCGCTGAGGTTGGCGGGAATAAGCTCCAGGCAGGTTTAAACCAGGGCCAGGGCAGAGGGATCCCAGTGCGTTGGTGACACAGGGCAGAGGGATCCTGCTGCTTTGGTGATGCAGAGCTCCGAGGGGTGCGGGGCAGTGGCAGGACTGTCACAGTCACTGAACACTTCAGTCGGTTTAAACCAGCAAATTAATAATTTTTTTTTTTTTTGGAAAAGACCTGAGCCTCTGAAGTTTAAAAATATGGTAATGCAATTAGCGGCTTTGGCAGGCTAATGAAGCCACTTTAAACCCTTGCAAAAATACCATTAAAAGAGAATGCTTAAGAGCCTCTTCAAACTTTCCAAAATGAGAAGTACGCTCGTATTCAGAAGATGCCAATCTAGTCTCCTTTCTCCAAGGTTCAAGATTAATTAGGGACTTGTTTAGTGCATGAATGAGGAAACAAATGAACTCTTGGATCGCAGAGCACTGGAACCAATTTTTTAATCATTTTTTTTCTTTACAATTACATTCCTATCAAGAAAGTCTTCATTAGACTTTCTGTCACGGGGCCACATCATGTCAGGTAACTATTACAAGTGCTTGGCTTTCACCCAAAGATGGAACAATATGAATTTTCTCAAGAAAAAAAATACTTGAGATATATATTTAACGCAGTATTTTCTCATTAAAATGCTATTGCATTTTCATAATAAATACATATAACCCTTCCTCCAAGACTCCCTCAAAACAAATGATTTGGAAAAGACCAACAGTATCTTCCTCTTTCCAAAACCAGTCTGGGTATTTAAAGATTACCTTTGAGAAATATATTCATGCCTGATATAAGAAGTGCCATACAATAGAATGAGATTACTAAGGTAAGCAATAATAGACAGAAAGAGCGTGAATATGTTCAAGACTAATTGTTAAAAGAATGGGGTTTGCATGTTTAGTGAAGGAGAAAGGAAAAAGGAAACAGGTCTCCTTTTCTCAATGGATTACAACCCACCCTGAAGGTTGGAAGGACTGGTTTGGCTCATCCCATCCAGACCCAGGCACAGGTTTGGATAAAACCGTACCAAAATTCAGGCATTTTCGGCTCCAGCCCTACTTCTGCTCACAGTGAAGGTCAGCTGAGAACTCGCTCTTCACACTCCCTTGCCCACACACTAGACTTATTTTGATGCTGAGAATTTCTCCAGGCAGAAATAAAGCATTAAAATAGAATAATTTGCAAAAAGGGTGGAAAAAAAAAAGCCTTGTGCACTCTGATACTGGCATGACCCTAACTGCTGCAGTCATGCTAAGAAAGGGAAGCAAAACTCAGACAAGGTTGTGTTGCAAAGTGAAGATGCACCACAGTGGGAACAACTGCCAAAGACAGTGTCTCTGCACCGCTGGTTGTAAGCTTTGACTTATTAAGAAGCTGAATTGCAGTTAGATGAGCTGGATCCACAATGCAGCCTCACACCACGGTGGCAGGAGCTCCCTGGGGTGGTGAGGTAGCCTCTGGTGGCTCTTTGGGGGACACGGGCATGCCCAGATTTGCCTCTCTCAGTTTTTTTCCTACAAGTGATGAAGAGCAGGAACATTCAACCCACAACCCAACGCTCATGATGCGGGCTGGGTAAGAAGCAGGTAACACGTAATGATGGCTGGCAGATCTCCTCAGTCTTTTGCATTAGCACCCATTTATCATTGTCTGGACCTCTACCAGGGTGAACAGGTAATATTTTCCTAAGTGGAAAGGTAAGGCTACAATTGCCATAGAGGATTTCTTCATTTCTACCTCTCTTCTCTCCTTTGAGGGATTGCAGATCAGATCTACACTTCCCAGGACACCCTTCCATGGGTGTTTATAAATAAAGTAGCGCATCACCTCTTGACCACTCTCCCTAACCTTGTTTCTATCGGACAGCGTAATCAAGTCCACGCAACAGATGCCCTGCTGAGGGGCAGGCTGCAGCACTGATCTCACTCCTTACTTCCTTAGCACGAGCAAAATTTTAAGATATACGGGGAGGAGAGGATTTTGCTGAAAGACCATAAGAACTTGTGGTATCTTTGCATAGTAACCACGGACAGGCACAGAAATCCAGATTTTTTTTCTTGCAGAGCACATCTCTAAGAAACCAGCAGCAGGTGAACCAGCGCAGCCCCAACCACAGGCACCCGAGCAGGGCAGAAGGAGCTGTTTTGCAAGTGTCCTGCCACCACCAGACCTCCAGCTCAGGCCCTTTGCACAAGCTGCAGGGAAACCCTGAGCTGGCCAGGGACCAGAAGTCTTTGTTTGAACATCTCTTACAGTATCTCTGGAGATCCATGTCCCAATGGCTCTTAAGTCACTTGGGGAACTTGTTTGTTGGACTTAACCCATTCCTGGGGTTGGGATTGTGTCTGTTGTAAAATCTGGCAGGTTGCAGCCTCTGCCCAGGAAATCCCAGGCATCAGTATCTATTCTTTTCCAGAACTGACCAGTAAGGGCTGTACGAGGAAATCTCCTATCTGCCACCCTTAGCCACTGTTATCAGGCTGCAGTGAAGACCACAAATTCCATTTTGCATGTCTTAACCACGGGGTAGTTGTTCTGTAAGTCTCTCCCTTAACGTGGAGACCAGGTACTGCATTTCTATTTGTGTTTCAACCTGTCTGAAACCATGTCTTAACACAGGATGGAGAGGGAGAATCTACCCCAAACTGCCAATGTGCCCGGTACCTTCTCAAAAAGGATGCTGCAGCCTCCACCTTTCACATGAGTGCTGCAAGCCTGGTACCAAGCAATGCTGATGCTAGAGCAGGGTGTTTAATTAGTAAGGAGAGACAAAGTTTTCTAAGAAACAGAAGAAAAGGATGTGGGATGTCAGTGGAAGAGTTACGGGACAATAAAAGGCTCTGCCAGCTGCCAGCGAGATGCGCAGAGCGCTTGCACAGATCTCAGCAAGCCCCACTCCTGCGGCTGCACTGTCCCGGGTCACTTATTTGCATCAAAATGATGAAAGACTTGATTGAAAGAAAAGAAAAGAAGCAGCATGCAAATCTGCCATTCTTCTTGTCCCATTATAACCCTGGGAGTCTTGAACCAAATTCAGTGCAACTCTGGAGATGTTTTGCTTTCTTACCGAGTCCAAAATTTGCAGCTCAGATCCCTCCTTGTCTTAAAATATCTGTTTGCATTAAGTGACTGTTTCCCTTGTCCGAACAATAACACTGTAAGTCAGAAAATGATCTAAGAAAAGCTGTTATTCCTGGGGAAGATGAGACTGTTTGAATGCAGGAGTTTGGAGATCAGGCTTACTTACACTAAAGACCAGGCAAAGGTGTTTGGGTTTTTTTTTTTTTTGGTCAATGCAGATTGAAAAATTCAGTGCTTTGTGACCACTGCTTTATTCTACGTTGCCTGGATGGGCAAAGTCAGTGCACACCCCGAGCTCTGCCTTGCTGAGAGTGAAAGCCTGAGCTGTAGAAAACAAGCCCCAGTGAAGAGGAACTTTGTGCACCAATCCCCAAAGGGCATGTGCCCAGAATAACCCTAAAAGGAGACAGCTCCAGTTTGTGCACATCAGCTATTGTCTCCTGGCACTTTCCAGCATGGCCTTTTCCTGAGCAAAACCGGCGCTGCCTGGCTTTGGCTTTAAAATGTTGGCTCCTGCCTGCTTTAGGGGAAATACTGCCGAGCTGCTGCTGCTGGGTTTCGCTGGGTCTGATCACACCTGGTACCGGCAGACCTACAGCAGGTGTCACAAACAGGTCCCTGAGCAACGGCCAGAGAACAGCAAATCCTGGAAACGGAGCACGGAAGGAGAGCTTGCAAACTGCTGTGGTTGGACACTCTGCAGTTCAAGAAGATGGAGGAACATCTACATCTGGACTCTAAATAACCAGGTTAACTCCCCTCTGCAAATGCACAAAACCCTCTGCCCTGAACCCTGCTGCTCTCTCGGAGTTTTAATAGCTTTTTGCAATAAAAACCAGCGAGTCCCAAAGGAGAGCTCTCCAGCTATTCACAAAGATGTTGCTAAATCCCTCTACACAACATATTCCACTGCTGGAATGAGCATCTCTTCCCTGGCAGCTCTCCTTCCTGCCAGCCAGGTAGAGGCAAGGCATATAATCATCTGTGTAATCTGATTTGCAAGGTTAACTGCCCTGGATGATAAATATGCAGGGATTTATGACCATGAAGAGGTGTGCTACCTAAGGCTTCAAGAGAAAAGCACCACGCTCACATCTCCCTTCTCTCTGCCTTCGAAAGAAGGGAAAGGCGGCTGTCAAGACCCAGAAATTACCATGCCCTAATGGAAGATCCTCAGATTGACTTGGTTTAATTATACAGTTCTATCATTTCCTGAGCGTTCCCCATCCCATTAGGAAATTACGGCAGTAACGCAGCTAATGGATTCGCGCTGTGCAAACAGCCGCGGGGCTGCGGGCTCCCGGCGCGGCGGGTGTGCGGGAACGCTCGGCCGGTGGGGACCCGGGGGTCCTCTCTTGCTGCAGAGACGGGGGTTTGCTTGCTCGGAGGAACATCCAGTCTGCCTGGATGGAGATGCAAAGACAAACCCCTGGCTCGTGCTGGAGGGAGCACTGGAGGCTGGGCTCGCCAGCAGGAAACACCCCGGGGTGTGGGTGCTGAGGGCAGGTCAGAGCTGGGCACAAAGAGGTTTGTTGCACAGGAACAGGAGATAAAGACTATTAAAACAAAATACCACTCACCAAAAAAAAAAAAATTTATTTTGTACCTTGCATGGGGAAAAGAAATATGCAAAAAAATAAAAATTTTTTACTTTTTAAAAAAATATTTCTTTTCCCATACAAGGTACAAAACTGCACGTCTGGAACGCGGAGGCAGAGGCCATGCCTCTGTTCAAGTGTGCACCGTGTGCCATACAATAGCACGGGCACCACAGAGCGAAGGAAGGCGTTACATCAGGCACCGAA